>JACMZG010001911.1:11033655-11037462 GCA_018340805.1 Microvelia longipes
AAAATTATCAGTTTTTTCCACTTCTAGGAGAATGCTTATAAATTTTGACTATTGAAGTACAAAATATTTTAATTTTTAAAGGGCATCATTATAGAAGTTTTTTCCGTTTCTTGGGCTAAATATTTTTGCTCATAGCTCTACTTCCCTAATGCCCTACTATAAAGATAGTCCATAAAAGTCATTTTCTAATAAATCAATGTTCATGCAAAACTTTTTGTGGCGTAGTTTCTAAATATTTTACAAAAAAGTCATGTAATATCTTTCCTTATCAGCAATATTTACTCAGACTTCAACAGAGCAACACATCAATCGCATTTCCCTAGCTTGAACCAGTCTACAAAACTCATCAACATTTTACTGATGTGGAGTCAAATATTTTTTTTTTAAATATAAATTTTTGACGTAAAGATCGGTTTTATTATCAAAAATGTCCTTATTGAGGCGTACTACTCAACCCCTTTCCTGTGGAGCCACTTTGTATTGTAAACCCCAAATATATAATAAAAATTATATATATATAACACCCTATATAAATAATAATATATAATCACATATATAGTAGTATGATATAAATAAATATAATAGTGATTATATATATATTGATAGGATATATAATATATAATAAATATATAATACCTAGACTAACACTAACCATAATAATATATTATATAAAAAAGTGTAAAAATAACTATATATAAATATAGTAATATATATATAAAAAACTATAGTATAGTAGGATTGTATAAATAAAGGCTAAAGCGTTAATGTAATCAATAAATACAATAATTTATATATCAGGTGTAGCAATAATAAAACTCCCTTGCCCGAAAGGAAGGTGTACAAGGCATTTCCAAAAAAAATCATATAATCTGAATAGTCCGAGTTTCAACCATTGCTCCAAAGTCAAATTTTATGATTTTAAAAACGCGTGACTTTAGACTTCATAAAATACGAATTGAAGTAACCTGCTAGCTCAAAATATGGTTTGGTTGGAAAGAAAGATTTGCTATATGAAAACCACTTTGTAATTATTACAAAAAACAGATATTACATACAACACGCAAAAATTTTGCAGAAATCAAAAAGTAAAAATTATATTTCCAAAATTTTGAAGTACTTTGAAAAGACTAGCAACGCCTTTGGTTCTAGGAAAACTACCTTGACACATTTTTAAGTCATACCGGCATATCATTATATCTTGATACCGGTGATCTTTTCAGAAAAGCAAAAATATGCTCATAAAACGCTAAAATGACTCTAAGAAGGATTCTGTATATACAAAGAGCAGACGCAAAAAACGTGACGCGTGCCCAAAGGCTTTAAACCCACAGATCGACTTATACGGCTCCAATAGTTGGTCTACCGTTCAGATAAGGAATTTTAGCCCGGGCCTCTTTAAAATCCGAAAATGACCCAAATTCTGTTTCGTCACCACTAACGGTGGTAAACTTTAAAATGCGAACCAAAAATGCTATGACTATTTAATTTTCTTTATAACGGTTCTTCAACATTGTATTCCCGAGTTTTAACTGGATCGATTTTGATGTTAAAAAGTCGATTTTCACAAATTTAATAAACTTAAATAAACAACCCTTCTTAATCTTTTTTAGATAAATCAATAAGGTGAACACGCGTTAGTGGGCCGAAAACGAATTTGGGGCATTTTCGGATTAAAGAGGCCTCGGGGTTAAAAATTCGCTATCTGATAACGGTAGACACCTGATTCATTATCAGGGAGCAGAATAATAGGATATATGTGGGTTAAACTTTGGGGCTAGACGTCTTCGTTTTGCGTCTGCTCTTGACTAATAAGAATATCACTTTGTGAGTCATTTTTAGCGTGTTTTTTAGCCTAATTTTTGCTTTCTGAAAATCACCGTTATCAAAGTATAATATATGTGGTATGACTTAAAACTAGGAGTAATACCAAGGGTATTTTTCTTGAAACGCAAGAGGTTTCCTCAAGTTTGCGAGTTTCTCATCAAAGAACTTCAAAAATTTGGAAATCATATAAATTTCTAATTTTTGATTCTGCAAATTTTTGGCTTGTTATAGTAATATTTTTGAAAATACAATATGGTTCATAGCAAATTTTCTCAGTTCTAAGAACAATATTTTAAGCTAGCAGTTTATATTAGCCAATTGTCATTTTATGAAGTTAAGTCAACGGCGTTTTAAAACATAAATAGTATTGACTTGTGAGAACGGGTGAAATCGGACTAGTTAAATGAAAGTTTTTTGTTGGAAATAGCTGTAGTAATCACCTCCTTTCGGAAGAGTTATTTTGTACACCTGTGAATATCATCATACATATATATGAAAATATATTTTTATAAAAGTGCGGCAAAATTTTTTTGTTTATTATTTGGCCTATTTTTCTTAATAATCATATTAATTTACTAGTAGAGGTCCCTATAAAGTTTTATTTTCATTTATACAATTAATGGAACAAGGGGTTTATATACAATAGGAAAACCTAATAGATTAGGTATTGGATACTATAGCATAAAAGTGGTAACCGTGGTTTTGCGCATTTCCTTTGAAAAATAATGGAAAAAATGAGTGTTACGAGAGTGCTGAAATTCATAACTACTTGTTCTAAAGCTGAACGGAACCGACTGCAATTGGGCATGTTCTTGCATAACAAGAAAGTGGGTTGTTGTGCACGGAAACACGCATTAAATTAATTCGTTCCGACAGCGATCACTCGCGCCGATTATTTATTTAATAGGGAAACTTATTTATGTAAAAATATCTATATAAAATTATCAAATGTTGAACTTGAGCCTCGTGAGTCGTATAATGAAATTAAAACAGAACTAGTTTTTTCTCTCCACCACATTATCTTTTCTGAACACTTACTATGACGCGATTAAATGATTACTCTTCATTAGGTATTGAACCGTAAGCCACTACTTACGATATATCATTCCGCCTGACTCGATGCACCCGTGGTCACATTTAATTGCTGCTTTTTTGACTCCTTGATCAATAGACGTTAAGACAGTTTCTCCTCTAACAGATAATAAGTAAAGAACTTGCTTTATCGAAGAATTATTGCGACTGTGAACAACGGTACCTTCCCTGATAACTATAAAGTCTTAGATAAAAAGACAAAAAGGCTGTTCTGATCGGTATGGACGGAATCGGCACGCCTGTCTTCAGCCGAGACTCCCATCTTTCTCCGCTACCGGACTTTGCCATTACATTGTACTATTTGACGTAAACGTCAGGCACCGCGTTTCTTCGATCTAAATGGGTTACATTTCATCGCCTATAGCAGTGGCTGAGGAACGTTTACGTAACACTTATCCGGTTATCAAAGATGAAGTAGAGATTAAGAGAATCGTAGGGTGTTATTAATTAATCGGACATGCGATAGGGCGCCTACTTTAGGTCAACTGACGGCAGTTGCCACTATGACTTGCGAAGCATTAGTGCGCAAGGACAGTTGCTTCCTATAGCATACTAGGATAGAGGACATATACAGGAACCTCAATGCTGGCTTTCACTCCATCAATGAGCGAAGGGTAGTACACTGAATTTTCTGAGAGTACAGAAATTCAGGCGCTTCATAGACAAGGATAAGTTTCCAAATGTCTAAAGCTAGGATGAGGTGGTGGCACACCGTGTGTATCAAGTGGTGGCAGGCGCATGTCCGTCCATCAAGTACTCTACCTTTAAATACACTGGTTGATACTTAGCACTCGTATTCACCGGTAATCTGCCTATGTTTATTAATTAGATTTTTTTAATATTTATTTTTGAATACCTGTTGTCGCGTTATTTTAGAATTCTTGTCAATTG
>JACMZG010001911.1:11037618-11141133 GCA_018340805.1 Microvelia longipes
CCTGTTGTCAATTGTAGTAATTGTAGCAATTGTAGTAAAGAAAAGAAAAACCAAAATAAAATAATGTGAAAAAACAAATTATGATGCAAAGTAAATAAGTAATCTAAATAGTGTAAATTTAAAGTGATTGCCATTGAGATGTTAAAAAAAAGAAGAACGAGTCTATGTTTTTTTTAAATTTGAATGAAATTAAAAATTCCTGGGTATAAAATCTCCCAATCTAAAATGACAGTCACCTGATCCTAACCAGGGAGATACAATCTATTGGGTTAAACCTTTGAGACTCGATTTTTTTGCGTCTGACTCTTGGACTATGCTTCTTGACCGCGAGCTTTGCCACTTAAAACACAAAGTTAAGAGCTAATCGTCTTAACTAATTCAAAAATAAAATTATAGATAAACCTACCTCAATTCTGCTTTCAAAATAAAATATTTCAATAAAAACAAACTTCTTTAGAATTCTAAGAAGGAAAACTCCAAAACGTGAGTACAAAAATTGGCTTGACCCAAATCTCGATGGTCATTGCCAACAAATTTTGGCTGTAAGCTGTTTAAGCTTTGATTTGAACTAAACCATATTCTACGTCCCTTGATCGTCAGTTAATCTGCAACAAATACAAAAATAATTTATCTCACAACAAATTATGCAATCAGACAGGTCAACCCTTTTTGCCAACCAAAATTTTGGCAAAAAGGTATTTGATAGAAGGAGTATAATATATAATATATTATATAAATAATAATAGTATAATAGGAGTATAATAAATAATACAGTATATAAAAAATAATAGTACAGAAGGAGTATAATAAATAATATAGTATATAAATAATATTAGTATAATAGGAGTATAATAAATAATATATAGTATATAAATAATAATAGTATAGAAGAAGTATAATAAATAATATATTACATAAATAATAATCGTAAAGAAGGATTGTAGGACCGTAATCGTAAAGGAATTTCACTGATAACATGAAATATGGTTTTTCTGGTGGTCTTAATAAGGGGTACCACTCTAACGACAACACATTTTTTGCTTTACATTGATTTAAATTTCATTACATCGGTTTTACATTTCATAAACTTATACCGACTAATTCAGCTTCTATTAGAACAATCGCAAAAAAAATTGGTATCCAACCTCACTATGTTGACTACCAGGAGCATTTGAATAACCATTTTTTTTCTATCGTTATCCTAGTATAGCAATCAGATTGTCAAAGTGTGCTTTTCTATGATAATTTTTGAATTTCAAATTGGAGCATTCCATGATATGAATTAATTCAGAAACTACACTATTGGCTAAATCATTCGATATCAATAACACTGAATACTGGTTATTTCGCAAAGTGCTATCGCTTGATACACAACTACTTTTAGTCAAAATGAATACTCAAATTTTGATACACCAGAATACATCAACCCTAACAGCTCTACTTCTAATGGAGTTATCACCAAAAAGTTAGTATATACCCCCAATATGTCAACTACCAGGTGCTTGAATAAACATTTTTTTGGCGATAGCTCCATTAGAAGCAAAGTTAGTAGGGGTGATGCATTCTGCAGAACCAAATTTTGGGCATTTATGTTTGTTAAAATAGTAATGTATGTCAAAAGATAGCTCTTTGTGGGTTTTTTTGGAATTCAATAATATTGGTTGCGAATTGTTTAGTAAATTGTGTTGTTTTTAATTGAATCCATGACATAGTATGCTCCTATTTGAAAGGCTATCTGATTGCTATATTAGGAAGAAGATTGTAATAAAAATGGCTGTTAAAGCTCCTGGTAGTCGACTTAGTGGGGTAGATACTAAAATGTTTGCAATAGCTCTCTTAGAAGCTGAATTAGTCAGGGTATTGTATATAAAATGTACAATCATATACGAGTATAGTTTTAACACAACCAATCAATCGTGCTGCTGACCCCGATTCCATTTATACGTAGGAGCAAAAAGGTGGGCAATTGATGAAAGAAGCGGGGTGTCACATTTCCATTCACATCTCATTCCGGGTTCTTTAGTAGGAGACACGGAATAAAAGCTTAAGCATGATTACCTTGTAATAGAGTTGTTATTTGGCTGTAGATGAGTCATGTGGAGACTGCCGGCTTGCCGTACAGCATGATGGTCGAACCTAATAGAGGTGGTTCTGGTGTGCGACATCAAGCTAGGTTGTCGTCTATGGTTGAGATTGCCGCCGCCACACACTCTGCAGACCGCCTTGGAGAAGCTCTCGCGGAAGCTCTTGGACATGAACCCATACACCACTGGATTCACGCAGCTGCAACAGTAAACGTATGACCATTTTGTAACGTGATTCAGAGCATTAATCCTCCTGGGTCTAAATTCTGACATCAGGCTGGTTTAGTTTAACTTGCAGCTATGACAAGCAAAATAATGCAAGGGGTACGCACAACAATCATGGGTTTCAAGTGGCAGAAGAATGGTTTGAAGAAAAACTAGTACCCATTGCATACCCAAGTCACGCCTCTCCTTAAGTACGATAGGAACTATGCAAATCCCATAGTCATTAATCATCTTAAAGAGTCTTCGCGATAAGTCTGACGTGGTCTCTTTTAAAATTGATGAAAATCGCTTATAACGTCATGAAAATGCTTGACACGAATAATTATAATGAAACTTTGGTTTCAGAGTTTTAGGCTGAACAAATAATTTCCCTCATACCAACGGCAGTGGGTTAGGAAAAGAAAAAAAGGAAACGTCCATCAATAATTATATCATGTTTATATCTTACCCACACATAATGATGATTACCTGTTAAAGTAGGCCATAAGGTGAAACGCGGTAGCCATGTGCTTGTATGTGCCAGTTCTGAGATGAGGTAGGTATCCCCAGGCAGTCAGTACGTTGTCTATCAGCATAGGAGCCCAGCATACTACGAATACAACTACAACGGCTACAAGCATCTTGATAACCTGGACAAACACCAACAGTCTAGAGAGCTCCATATTCAATTCCTAGCTTGGAGATAGTGAGATTGTTAAGATTTCTTAAGAGGATACTCCCAATAAAATACCAAGATACAAATTGCCAACTTGGTATTTATTTTCTGGATTGACCTTTGATCAAAAAGCTCGATTAGACCTCGATCTATTAGATTCAAAGTTAGACCTAATTTTGTAATTAATATAATCATTATCCCATCCCTTTCCTACATTATCTCCTATTCTTGTTTCCGAGTGCATCTTTGTACATAGCACCCAGTTATTGTATACAAGGTACAACAGTTTGGTTTAACGCCGCAAGTAACCGCCATTCAACATGTAACTTAAGCCGCTAGATGTCAGCACTACTAATTCTACAGTGAATTTATACCACTACACTATGATCTTAACTTCAGTCACTCGGGACTGAAGTTTTCCCTGCCTTTTCTGTCTGATGAAGACAGGCGTCAAAAAATTTCAAACCAATCAAACCTCATAAATTCACCTCGTGTAATTTAATATTATTATAATATTGTCATACATTATACTTCTAGTAAAGTTAACTAAAAAGACAAGTTGTTGCAGTAGCAAAAGTCACCAGCTTGTGAGTCATGGCGGAAAAAAGTCTTTCGTATTTTGTCTTCTAGAGCTCTCCACTGTTCCATTTGGTGTCAATTTTACGAGCGAGGCTTACCTACTTTTATTACTTTTTCAACGTGGTTTATCTTTTTTTAGATTATCTTTTTTGGGGTGTGAGGGGGATTGTTTAAGTTAAGGATACATGTGTCATAAATATCATTATTATATATATATATATATATATATATTATATATATATATATATATATATATATATAATATATATATATATATATATATATATATCTTGACCATATATGATTCAGTGTGTCTCCTCTTCCTAAAAATCCACCTCTCAACTTCACCTCTCCATGACTTTAACCTCATAAGTTCATTCATTCTTTGAAAATTCGCTAAAAGGTTTATTGAGTTTGTGAATATACATTTAGTAGACGAGAACTAGCTTTAACATTTTTTTTTATTACAAAAGTTAAAATACAATTTAAAATGCTTTCATGAAATGTCGAAGTTTCTTTACTACATATTAACAAAATCGAAATAAAGTTGGTAAGGCAAGATCTATGGGTGGTTGCATGACCACTTTTCTTGTTAACGCGATGTAATTGAGACGGCTAAACCCATTATAACTAAGCTTAATACAAAAATCAAGATATGAGAGGAAGAATTGATAGATTTTCAAACGAAATGTAGATCCGCCATGTTGAAACAGTCAATTAACCTTAAAAAAATTGGGTACGGGTTACGTCGGAACTTTTCCTTATCACATCGAATTCGCTACGCTCAGTATATATAATTCGCTAAATTTATACTGAAACATGTTTTCAAACTCGCTTCGTTCTTACACCGATAGTAAATGCATCTGTTTTATTCTCAGCGGTCACCCATACATGCCACGTTCAATGCTGCTTAATTTTTATGATCTAACAAAAATCATGGATATGCTTGACGTATTGAAACGATACTTAGTGTGCTTATTTATTAAGTAATGGTATACACTTGTAAGAAATTTCAATTCAATTGGACTATTTTCTAACTTATTACAACTTTTTAAAACGAACTCAAGCCATTCAATAAAATTATACTAATGCTGATAATGAGATAAAGTACATATGTTAGTCTTTCACATAGTCACATGCGAGCCTAATCTCAATCCGATGGCATCATTATTCCGCGTTACATGATTTTTCGAAATTTTTGCTGAGCCATTATTGCGGGTTAATGACGTCATGAAAAAAATAGCACAGCTACAGCGGCAGACTAATTTTTGTTCAAAATTTCAACTCAGAAGGATTTAAAAACGCATGATACGGATAATTCCAGTGACAACCCGGTTTCGGATTTTTTTGCAAACAATACTTTTCCTTAACATTTTCTTGACACTTCAGGGAAATATACAAACAAATTCTTCTTACATAACTATATTTCGACTCCACTACGAGTCATATTCATGTAATACTATACTAAGAGGGAAAAACATCTAAAAACATCTCTCTTTTCAACTTTTCATGTGATTTTCTTAGATTAAAACACTTTTTTGACTAAAGAGATAATAAATATCTCTGGTTATTTATAACTTGGTACAACTTCTGTTAGATGTTTTTCCTCTTAGTATAGTATTACATGAATATGACTCGTAGTGGAGTCGAAATATAGTTATGTAAGAAGAATTTGTTTGTATATTTCCCTGAAGTGTCAAGAAAATATTAATTTATTAGTATGGGAAACAATGAAAACACTAGAAATACTTTTCCTATATACCTAAGGTATAAATGAGGAAAAGTAAAAACGTTTTTAACTCTGGGTATGTTTTAAATTCAAAGTTTTTCATTTCTTAAACAAAATCCGAATGTTTAGAATTTACTTTTATAAAAAAGAATATCTAATCATACATGGAAGAGCTCGGTGCCCAACAAGAGTTCAACCACATCTGGGGCTAGGGCAGCTTTCGAAATTAAAGTATGAGATGTTTATAAATATTTAAATATACAGTTGGGAAGCTATGGCGTAGTTAAAAATATCAGAGCGTACTGTTTTTGGCAACTTCTGTTTTCTCTAGAGGAGTCCTTAATAATAACAAATCATGCAATGAAAAGCTAGACATAGACATAATACAATGCAATGCTTTGACATTGATGTACGACGTGGAATGTCATATTCGTAATGAGGTTTCAAATAATTGAATATGTTAGAAATTTCTGGTCTTAGTAACAATCGATAATCTATTCTATGTATCAAGAAATGTAGTATTGGACTTATAACGTGTCAAATAACCACCTTACATTATTTGACGTATCTATCTATCTATGTATCAGCTATATCTGAAATAGGGATGCTTATTAATAACCATATTTCCACACTAAGTTGAGTAATCCATCAAGATTTTAATTTTACACCTAAATTTTAGGTGCTTAACTTATTGGTGAAAGCCCAAGAGCCGGAACTGAAATACGTAACTCAATTTGCTATTTTACATTTTTAGACAAATTATAACTCAAATATTCCTGAAAGTATAGCGTTAAAGAAATATTGAACGAACGTCAGTGACTTCTTTACACAGGGGAAGAAGGCCAAGGATCGTGAATAAAGGGGATACGCATTAAGGACATTTCTGACCCCATAAAAGTTGTATGAGATAGAGAAATAGGAGCAAACTTACCTTCCCCTTGGTTATAATGAAAAAAAGGCGCCAAACGCAGGTTGTTGAGTTTGCTTCTCAACTTTCTTCTGTACTTTTCGTGATGGTTACAATTCTGGTGCTGGTTAAGTAATTTGTGCTAATTTAATTTTAAATTTTGGACTATACTTTGCCACTTCAGTGAGTGATAATTTAAGCGTGCTTTGTTATAACCTTCTCAAGCAATAAACAATGGGAAACCATTGAGAGGTAAGTTTGCCTCTAAAATTTAAGACCTGCGCTGTTATGAGAATTGTAAGCATGTGCAGATGGTTTTTGACGTGTGTTTCGTGTTGAATTCTCTCTATTTTTTGATTTTCGATGGGGTCACTTTTTTGTATGGCTTAGTGCGTTATCCCTTTTAGTCAAGATCCTTGTTAAAGGCAAAAACGTTTCGCAACCGTTTTAAAGGAAAATAGATGGGCATGAGACGGTCGTTGAAAATTAAATTTCGAGTAGGGTGTCGTTTTCAATGTTTTTTGGGCCTCTGAGTTGAATGCCAGTGGTCCGGAGTCAATACGACCACTCAAACTCAGGGTTCCTGGGTTCACATCCTGGAAGGGTCGATAATTTTTTATCGTTTTAATTACCTAATATAAGTTTACAACTAGAAAATAATTCTGGCGCGGTGGTCCGCATGTCGGGCGAATTTCCTTTGGATGCGTGTTTCCGTGCTCTTTACATTATATAAGTTTACAACTACTAAATAAATAATTTCGGCGCGGTGGTCCGCTGTCATGCGAATTTCATTTAGAATGCGTGTTTCCGTGCTAAACAACCCATTTATTGCTTATGCAAGAACCATGCCCATTGTGTGGTTCCGGTTCATGCTTTAGAACATAAGCAGTTACTCAATTGTCTAACACTGCTCATAACTCATTTTGTCTGTATTTTCCAAAGGAAATGCGCTACAACTAAGCTTAAAGATAACTGACTAAGCATAAAGATAACTGACGAAGCTTAAAGATAAGTAACTAAGCTTTAAACTAGTGCAAATAATAGTGCGTACTTCTAATTTTAGAGGCATAGTTTTATACAACCAACTGGATAATTATGCGCATTTCCTTTGGAAAATACGAGCAGTGCTTGACAATTGAGTAACTGCTTATGTTCTAAAGCATGAACCGGAACCACGCAATGGGCATGGTTCCTGCATAAGCAATAAATGGGTTGTTTAGCACGGAAACACGCATTCTAAATGAAATTCGCCCGACAGCGGACCACCGCGCCGAAATTATTTATTTATTAGTTGTAAACTTATATAATGTAAAGAGCACGGAAACACGCATCCAAAGGAAATTCGCCCGACATGCGGACCACCGCGCCAGAATTTTTTAATGTACCTATGTCTAAATTTCAGCATTTTGCAAGCGAAGCAAGCCTGTTTGCATTTATGTTTATAGCATACTAGCGAGCGAAGCGAGCCTCTTTTTTTTATATTCACATACATACTTATAGAAATCAAGCGAGCCCTAATTTTACAGAACAGCATTTTGCGAGCTTAGCGAAACTTTTTTTGCAAATATAGTTATAGCAATTTAGTGAGCGAAGCAAGCCTTTTTTTATTTTTTTCAAGAGTCAGCCCTGTTTGCATATATTAATAGGAATCTAGCGAGCGAAGTGAGTCATTTTTATTAAATCTTATGTTAGATTTCAGCATTTATGAATATATCTATAGCAATGTAACGGGCGAAGCGAACTCTTTTTTTATGCAATATTTTTTTTTACAAGACTTAATAAATGGGATCAGTGTATAAATTATTCAAACCCTTAGAATAATACTATATATAGAAGGAGCACAGGACCGTAAACACAATGTAATTCCAATGATAACACGAAAGCCGGTTGACTGGTGCAACTAAGTAATGCTGCCAACCTGACAACAAAACATTATTTTAAATATGTGTCATAAATATCTATTAATGAAGAAAGATCGTAAAGAACAAATATAATAACTTAAAACACCTGCAGAGTATTTAATAAAACCGGTCTTAGATGGCAAAAGGGTGGCGGAATACGACAATCTACATTTAGTTGTCGAGGACTACTATTTGTACATAATTTTAATAAATACGTTAAACTACAATTTAAAATGCTTAAAATATTGTAATGCACCGATATTTATATTAGTATTTTATAAATAATCAATCATTAATTAATAATAGAACATAATAATTCAGCAACCGGAAGTATTGCCAACTTTTTTTTAGAAAATTGTATATTGTTAGGGTGGCAGCATTACATAGGTGCACCAGTAAACCGCCTTTCGTGTTATCAATAGTGCTCCTTCTATACATAGTATTATTTTAAGTTCAAACCACATAAGCGGGTAGAACGTACCTGCTTAACAGTATTATTCTCTTCCTCGCTGTACTTGAGTTTGGTTTTGTGAAAACTCCGATTATTGTGAGACAACGAGTAACTCTGGATCAACGACCTGTAACAGCAAAACGGCAAAAAATTCAAAATACTTTTTAAATTACCATTTATTAGTTCATTTGGATGTGTTTAGGACCTGCCCAGTAATTTCATTTCAACTTTATACTTTAACCTATTTAATATTACCATATTTAGATGATATTCACCAAAACAAAATCGGGTACGGGATGCCACGGAACTTTTCCTCGTCACATAGAAAATGTGCACGAGGAAAATGTGTGCGAGTCCTACTTCGGACTCGCTTCGCTCGTCCTCAGAATATGCATTTCGTCAAATGTATACATCAACTCCTCTTCGGAGTCGCTTCACTCGTCCTCAGATTGGAAATACATTCGTTTCCTTCCCAGCGGTCACCCGTCCAGGCACTTACCACGCTCGTTGCTGCTCAACTTTTATGATCTAACAATAATCAAAAATATACTTGTCGTATTAAAACGAAACTTACACTTGGACCTAATTTCAACTTTTTCCTGATTAATTAAATTATTTTCTGATTTTTTACAATTTTGTTGAAAAACGTACACAAGTCATTCGATAAAAGTTGAACTAATGCTGATAATAAGATGAAAATTAGCACATCTGTTAGATCCTATACATAGCATCATATCTGATCACATCATTTTTCCGTGTCTTATGATTTTTCGAAATTTAAGCTGAGTCATTATTGCGAGTTACTGACGTCATAAAAAATACTCTCCGATTAGCACATCTGCACCGGTAGACTGATTTTTGTACAAAGATTCAACTCTGTTGCATAAATACACTAGTATCTACGATGATAACAGACACACACACACACAGAAAACTTTGTGCAAACCACTTAGGAGGCTAAAAACACCTGAAACGGATAATTTCGGTGACATCCCGGTATCAGAATTGGTTGCAAACACAATAACTATCCTATATACCTATAGTATAAGTTAAAAGTGAAAAATCATAACTTTTATTTTGCACATGTCAACTAAGAGAGAGACTAATTTTTAAAATCTATTACATATAGGACCATGTTTTCCCCATATTTTTAAGAATTAATGTTGGTGCAGCTGAAATGTTCCATCAAGTATTATATCATGTGTACCTAAAATGTTCCACCATGTATAATATTGTGTACTCCAGAAATGTTCCACCATGTATAATATCGTGTGCACCTGAAATGTTCCACCATGTATAATATCGTGTGCACCTGAAATGTCCCACCATGTGTAATATCGTGTGCAACTGAATGTTCCACACGTGTGCACCTGAAATGTTCCACCCTGTATAATATCGTGTGCACCTGAAATGTCCCACCATGTATAATATCGTGTGCAACTGAAATGTTCCACCCTGTATAATATCGTGTGCACCTGAAATGTTCCACCACGTATAATATCGTGTGCACCTGAAATGTTCCACCCTGAATATCGTGTGCAACTGAAATGTTCCACCACGTATAATATCGTGTGCACCTGAAATGTTCCAATATCGTGTGCACCTGAAATGTCCCACCATGTATAATATCGTGTGCACTGAAATGTTCCACCACGTATAATATCGTGTGCACCTGAAATGTTCCACCCTGTATAATATCGTGTGCAACTGAAATGTTCCACCACGTATAATATCGTGTGCACCTGAAACGTTCCACCATGTATAATATCGTGTGAACCATGAGCATGAACCAAAACCTTAAGCAAGAATATTTGACTTTTCTACAAGTTTGTGTTTATATAACTTTAAACAACGCGTCCCACTGCCGTACTCAGCTTTCCTCCAATATTTTATAGAAACTTCAATTGAGGGTTCTAAATTTTGCCTAAACCCATGTTCATTTTGGGGTAGGGATCTTTCACAAGCACCTGAAATCGCAAAGTCTCGGAACCACTGGCTTATCATCCTTGTCGAAGGACGGCACGTGACAGGATTTCCATCCCTCGCATGAAAATCCTAAAAAATCCGGGTTTCTAGGATTTTCATGCGAGGGATGGAAATCCTAGAAACCCGAAAGGGATCGAACCCAGGCTGTCTGGGTGGCAGGTGCACGGTTAACCAAAACACCCTAGAAATGACAAACGTAATTGAACACGAAAACCCAATAAATTAAAGTAATGCCTGTATTAGATTTATAAATTTATAAATGTTTGTTAATAGACAATAATTACTTAATTAGTATTATTAGTACACCATGACTCAGCTTAACCATCATCGATTAAAATTATCCGAAAGAGTAAACTCAATTATAATCGTCTAGGTTTAAACGCTTTCAAAACTCGGTGTCATGCCAAATGCCTCTAGATTTATGATTTAATCAGCTTTGATGTCTGAGAGTAAAGAGAAAACATAGACTTTACGTAATGTTAAGAGTAATGAAGCAACGTAGGTATTTCTCTCTCCTGGGTATTAATAGCTTCTCTGTGGTTAGTTATGTCATATCTATCGCCTGTAATATCCATGAAACTTCACGGATATCATACATAGAAGTAAAACAGTTTGGTTTATTAATCTAATTAATTTGTCGCCAACGAGCTACTGATAATGAAAACAAGTCTTCCAATCTTATTTGTCAAATATTAAAAGAACACGGTCACTCCGTAGCGCTTTTAAGCTTTGATATAGTGAGAACCGTGGCAGCCACAAATGTGGTAGAGGTGTCGTTTGACTTTTCAGGATAATGACCAGAGATTTCATCAAACCAGTAGCTAGGAGATGCTACCTGCTGCTCCACGTTATTCAAAGCTTTGGCGTCAATTTCCAAGAGGATCTCCTATTTTATCTACGGAATGAAGAGCTGGAAGCTGGTGAAATGGACTGAACTTGTTTGTATTAATTAATTAAAATGTATATTTCCTTGTTTTTATACATAAATATATTTAACCTCTAAATGGGGACTTATGGAACAGTTATATTCATCCATTTTTCGGAACCACGCTATGGGCATGGTTCTTGCATAAGCAAGAAATGAGTTGTCTAGCACGGAAACACGCATTCTAAATGAAATTAGCCCGACAGCGGACCACCGCGCCGGAATTATTTATTTAATAGTTGTAAACTTATATAAAGTAAAAAGCACGAAAACACGCATCCAAAGGAAATTCGCCCGACATGCGGACCACCGCGCCAGAATTTTTATTTATTTTGCCTTTCAAAAAGTGGACACCTAATCTGGAAAAGTACCAAAACTTATTTGTTTAGCGGCCATATTTTGACCATAGTTTTTTAAACTTTTTGGTCATTTAAAGGGTCGTATCGACTTCGGACTGGTTTTATTCGATTTAGCGTCCAAAAATACATAGAAAACGACTCCTTTGTCGTTAATTTTCATCTGCATGCTAGCACATCTGAAATATTCTACCCAGGTTTTTTTTACAGATTACTGAAATTTTAGACTAATCCAAAAATCCGGTAAATCCGAGTGAGAACAATAAGTAAATATATTTCTATTTTATATTTTACTGCAAAATTAAAAAAAATGTATCTCAAGTTAATCCTAGGGATTTATACGTTACTTTCTGTATTGCAAATCCCGCCAGATAGTGAAATTCATACAAAAATACACACACGCACAGAAATATACGCACATTAATCCACAAATACAAACGCACACACATTTCTTTTTGTTTTTAAAGAATATAAAAAATAAAACATTTTAGGTCGAAAAAACGAAAATTTTGGTGGGATTTTTCCATTTATTCTTTCCAGGAAAGATTTAAAACTATTCAGACCCAACGAAAATATATGACTCAAAGGAAAACAAGGAATGAAATCTTGATTCTTAGTAATCCCTCAGCCAGTGCAGGCTAGAGTACCATGTAGCTATTACTACTATGTAGCCAGTGTAGCTATGCAGTATTATGTAGCTATTACAGGTATGTATTACGGTACTATGTAGCTATTACAGTATTATGTAGCTATTACAGTACTATGTAGCTATTACAGTATTATGTAGGCTATTACAGTACTATGTAGCTATTGCAGTATTATGTAGACTATTACAGGACTATGTAGCTATTACAGTATTATGTAGCTATTCAGTATTTATAGGCTAATTACGGTACTATGTAGCTATTACAGTATTATGTACTATTAGTATTATGTAGCTATTAAGTATTATTAGCTATACAGTACTATTAGTAGCAGTATTATGTAGCTTTACAGTACTATGTAGCTATTAGCAGAAGTATGTAGGCTATTACAGTACTATTGTAGCTATTACAGTAGTAGGTACTATGTAGCTATTGCAGTATTATGTAGGCTATTACAGTACTATGTAGCTATTACGCTATTACAGTACTATGTAGCTATTGCAGTATTATGTAGGCTATTACAGTACTATGTAGCTATTACAGTATTATGTAGCTATTACAGTACTATGTAGCTATTGCAGTACCATGTACCTATTACAATACAATGTAGCTATTACCGTACTATTTAGCTATTATAATACTATGTAGCTATTACAGTACTATGTAGTTATTACAGTACTATGTAGCTATATTACAGTACTATGTAGCTATTACCGTACTATGTAGCTATTACAGTACTATGTAGCTATTACAGTACTATGTAGCTATAGCAGTACTATGTAGCTATTTACAGTACTATGTAGCTATACGTTACTAGTAGCAGTACTATGTATATTACAGTACTATAGACTATAGCTTAGCTATATAACAGTACTATGTAGCTATTTACAGGTAGCTATTACAGTACTATGTAGCTATTACAGTACTATGTAGCTATTACAGTACTATGTAGCTATTACAGTACTATGCATAGAGATATATTACTAGAGGGGCCCTATTGGTTGAATTTTGAAACATCGAAAAAGTAACCTGACCACATATGATTATAATTATCATCAAATTAACATAACTAAAAAACAGTAAATTATATAGTAGAATGTTTAAAATACAAATCACAAATATACAAAAATAAATCGGGTACAGGGTACATCAGAACTTTTCCTCCTCACATCGGATTCGCTACGCTTATCCTCCCTACTTAGCTTGTTCTTACAATATACGTACGACAAAATAAAGTCATTAGACAAAATAATAACGTTTTAAATACGTTTTATTATGACGTCACAATAAATTTATTTTTTAAAATAGCACACCAGCAGCGGTAGACTGAATTTTGTACAATGTTTCAACTGTATAGCATTAATGTACTAGGAGCTAAGATGATAACAGACTCAAACACACACTTATAGACAGACAACTTTGTAAAAAGCAATCAGGGGGTCTTTACACTGACCCCCTGAAACTGAAAATTCCGGTAACATCTCGATTTCAAGTAATAATAACAAGAGTAAAATAACGGTTAAAAAATTAAAGTTAACCTTTTCCATCAAATATATCTTATTTTTCGTCTGAAAATCGTTAAAAATAAACATAGAAAAAGCCCCTTATATCGAATGGGGTTATTAATCCATTGAGTTAGTTATACTCACCCGCACGAGACCTTTTGTTTCCTTTGTATCCAGTTTAATAATTAATCAGGGGGCAGCACAATAGTGGCAGAACGCAAAGCAGCATTAATCACTCTTGAAAAATCTCAAGACTCATGAATATAAATATGTTCCTAAATTTCCCACAAACGGAGAGTTATTGTTTGGAAAAAGTTAAAACTCAAAACTGTAATTATTAGCTTTCAATGACTTTAAAACAATGACTGGAATAAATTAAAATTACAGAGATAGATTTATTCTATTTATTTTTTAACTATAGACAAATAGTATTGGATAATGGATAACTGATAAATAACTTAAACAATTTTGAAAAGTCAAGTGCAAGGTACCTCGGAATTTTTCCTTACCACATCGGAATCCCTACGTTCATCATCATCACTTTGGACTCACTTCGCTCGTCCTCAGAATATAGAAATCGCCAAATTTATGTTATATCACGTATTTGGATTCACTTCGCTCGTCCTCAGAGTATAGAAATCGCCAAATTTATGTTATATCACGTATTTGGATTCACTTCGCTCGTCCTCAGAATATTGAAATCGCCAAATTTATGTTATATCACGTATTTGAATTCACTTCGCTCGTCCTCAGAAGAAATCGCCAAATTTATGTTATATCACGTATTTGGATTCACTTCGCTCGTCCTCAGAATATAGAAATCGCCAAATTATGTTATATCACGTATTTGATTCACTTCGCTCGTCCTCAGAAGAAATCGCCAAATTTATGTTATATCACGTATTTGGATTCACTTCGTTCGTCCTCAGAAGAAATCGCCAAATTTATGTTATATCACGTATTTGGATTCACTTCGCTCCTCCTTTAGAATATAGAAATCCCCAAATTTATGTTAACTCATGTATTTGGACTTATCATCATGATGGACCACACGTTGGCTGCCTCCATTTTACTGGTAAATAAAAGGGAAGAAAATGGACTTCTTGGAAAAACTTGAAATTTTGAGAATCCAAGAGACACTGAGCGATAATAATATTAATGAGAGGGGAGAAAGAACGCTTCTTCTGAGAGCCCTTTTACTAGCGCCCACACCAGCGCCAGTCAGTCTATCTTTGATATCTGATCTGTAAGACTCACATCTTTATTCAACATGTCCTTTTCTTTATTCAACGGTATTTTTAATTTTAGAGATATAAACTAGAGAGGGCAAAGCCTATCTCAATACATTGAGGCCTGAAACATCATTTAGGGGCTTAGAATAATACTATATATAGAAGAAGCACTACTGATAACAGGAAAGGCGGTTCACTGGTGGACTTCAGTAATTTTCTAAAAAAAAAGTTGGCAATACTTCCGGTTTCTGAATTATTATATTCTATAATTATTATATTATATTTTATTTAGAAATTAAACTTATCTAAGTATATTTATATAAATTCAAACTATTTCTAACTACCCACCAAGTCTTCTGTAATATGCTAGAGGAAAATGACCTAAAAGTCGACCTCACAAAAAAAAAAACTTTCAAATTAATAAAAAAAGCAACAGTCTCTCCACAAATGTAAAAACTATATTTACAAAGCCGGCTTTCGACTGTTAACAGCCATCATCAGTACCTACCAACAATGTAAAAACATAATAAGATAAACAAAGAAGTTTATAGGAATGTAATCTTCCGATGTAATCAAAAGAAGAACCACAAACAAAGTGAACGATTGCGAGGAAGAAGGTTTTTCCCTACAGCGGTTATTGTGGTAGGGACTTTTTTCTCTTTTTAAGTGAGAGGTTGGCAGCGGCCTCTCTGATTGGTTAATCAAGAAAAATCCAAAATACTTATAACCTTGGGGATTTTTAAACTAAACGATAGACTGTAGTTTAATCGTTGTCGGCTTGTCGCACATTGTCTGAGTTTTGTTTTGTTAAATAAACGTTATAGTAAGGTGCTCAGGTTACTTATTCTGTTTTTCACTTATTGAGCGAACGTTAGTCAGTTCTTTCATTTCAGAAATATGGAACGGCGTGTATGTTTGTACATGTTACGATGACTCCCGTAAACATCAACTGATTTTAATGTAATTTAGTAGACATTTAGTAATGATTAGTCCTCAGAGCGGTATAGTATTAGGTTGTAGTGGGGCCAATGTTCTTAAATTGGCCGTAGGTTAATTCTACCATATGGTAGAAGTAGAATTAATCTAGAAGCCTCTGGTTTGTGGTCATATTATGTTAAGAGACAACTATTCTTCTCAAACGTCAATACGATAAAGTATGTCGGGCTTAGTATAACAAGATGACCACAAGGGGCAACGATCTGAGAGTCAACAGCATGAATGACTGCTGTTGACTGCTTTAATATTTTCGAAACATTTACAAATGGTAAAATTCAAAATGAGAGATTAGTTTCACCTAGATTTAATTGACACCTCTGATTGATTAACGCAACATATAGTGGACTAAACTCATTCAAATGATAGAGTAATTTCATTAATATTAAATACATCTAAATTACACAGAACCTCACTGAGAAAAATTTCTGGCATCTCACAATGAAAAAACATTGGGTTTAACCTAAATTTCTAGAAAAACCAAGGACGACTAAATGTTTGCTGGGTCTGCTAAATGAAAATAGTTAGGAGAGTTTATAGGATTTGTCTAAACTGTTCAGTTGGGGGGTTTAGTAGTTATGACTATTCATTTATTGGAAATTCTAGTGATCTTAACTATAAATAGTTTGTGATTATTACTGATGTAACTGATCTTTCAGTTACCCCCTACTCTCTGTTTAGTTAGACCCAGTGAAATTTTACTCCAATATGGACTTTTCTGGTTAAGTGCAAATTATATATTTAGTTGGTCCCAACGTAATAGTAACTAAACTACTATAACTTCTAGTTGCCCCATTAACCTTCTGGTAGTTTATACTGTAAATTTTTGCTACTACCATTACTTTCTGGTAAGTCCTACTATACTTTCTGGTATGTTTTACTATACTTTCTGGTTACTACTACTTCTATTGCAGTAGGATCTGGTATACTTTTTGGTAGATTCTACTACACTATAGTAGAGACCTCCTAGAGTATCTACTATACATTGTAGTTGCCTTTACTAATTTGCCAGTAGACCCTTCATTTTAGTAGTGTCAGATGTGCACTTAGTTTTAGTTTAGTGGCTTATCGTTGACTATTGATTAATGTTTATATGTAACAAAGAATAGGTACATTTGCTACATTTAGATAACTGAAACATATATCACAAATATCTATACATGGAACAAATTTACGCATATTCTTTGTTAAATATAAACATTAATTAATAATCATAAACACTTAGCCACAAACTAAGTGCACATCTGACACTAGTGAAATGAAATAGTGCAGGTGTAGTGAAAATAGTAAATAAAATATACAATATTCCAAGTCCATGGAGGTGTTTTGTAACTTATATAAAAAAACAGAACTGTTATTACATCAAATTTTTATTAAAAATTGAAAAAGAACATTACACAAATATATCATACGGAAAATTATGCAATTATCAAAAGATCATCATTAAAAAAATACAAAATATATAAACAAGTACAATTAACTTTAATGAATGCAGCGAATGAATCGTTTGACATAATCGAATATGTGTAAAGGGAACTTCGTTTTGATGGTGTAGTTAACTTCAGGTGTAGGCTAAATGTCTTGTATTCATCTCTAGATTCCAAAATGTGCAATAAAACACTTCCAATTTACTTTTTTACATTTTCCCCAAAAACCTGTACAAAACGAAGTTCCCTTTCCTAAGAAAAGTACCCCAGGTTTCATTAAATTATGTCAAACGGTTCAAAATTTAAGGGGGGAGAGGGAAACTTTTGGACCACCCTGTATATCATAACATTCATATTATTGACTTAATTAAATTAATTAAGTTAACAAATATGATATTTTATAAAAATCATTTTAATAATATGTCATATTTACAATTATTATCTTTACTATTAAAATTATTATCTTTGTTCACATAAAAAAGCACTTCACTGCTCAATCAACGAAAACGCACAAAAATGTTACAATTAAAATTAAAACACTTAAATTGCAATATTGAATATAGGAGTTCATGAAGACGATATGCACACGACGCAGCTAGAAACCGGAATGGTTCTGGGGGTACGCGTCTCGTTTATTCCCATGCTGGGGTGGGGAGTCAGATATTACCTCTAACCAAGCCTACCATTGGATTCTACTAAACACTTGTCTTTTCAATGAAATGTTCTGTTACATCCTTCTAAATTGTTTTAAGTCTACCAGAACTACGTACGATTCTAGAATTTCTAGTAGACACTACCTGCCTTTACAATTTTTCTTGACTTTAACTGGAATTTAGTTAAGAAACAAAATAATACATTTAAAACGACAAATTTCTTGTCGATTCCAACATAAAGGTGCATTTCCTGCAAGTAATGTGTCGTACCATGGCCTCGCAGGCTCAAATTTCCAACAAATTTGTATGTTACACAAGTTTTGTGTAACATGTATGTCTCTATATTGCAAAAAGCCCGTTTAAATAATCAATTTGTATTTAATTTATTTTCCAATAAATATTTTAAATTAACTTTGGCCCCATTCTCAACAGTTTTTCCACATGACTATTATATAAGTTGGTTTTAAAAAATCGTATACCTATGAAATTTAAAAACAACTACTTGACCACGCAGCTAGTGAACCACCTTTAATCAGTGGCGTATCCAACCAAGAGATCTGGAGGAGGCACATTAAAAAAATTGACGGCCGGAGGGGGGGGGGAGCGAGCGTATACAGGGTGGTAAAAGTCTCTCCCCTCTTAAAATTTGAACCGTTTGCCATGATTTAATGAAACCTGGGGTACATTTCTTGTGTAAAGGGAACTTCGTTTTGATGGTGTAGTTAACTTTGGGTGTCTCATTCAACACCGGTTTTGAGGAAAATGTGAAAAAGTAAATTGGAAGGTATACTTTAAATAGACTTTTTAGATGCTAGAGATGAATAGAATACATTTTGCGTCTTCTATTCAATATCAAAACGCTGTATATAATGTTTTAGCGAATTTTTAGTTTAAAAAATTACGCTAATGAACGTTGTCCATTCAAACGGAAGGACAAGTAGTAATTGAAACCGGCAAAATTAATGTTGATTATATTCCTTTCAGTAATTAATAAATTAATTTTTAATTTAGTTGAGGAATCTAGTACTTATTTTTCTATAGTTAAAATAACGGTATGAGCCATATTAACATCTATACTTAAATAAATTTTGCCATTTAACTTAACCAGATACTTGATTAAAATGAAGTATTCGGACTTAACTACATTGTTCAGTTAATACCCTTAAACAATATATAGGACTTCACTAATTGGTTCTTTGCCTTTACTAAAATGTAGTTAAAGAAAAAAGTAATAATAATAACTAAACTTGTATAGTAACGGCAGCTACCGTCATTTATGGAAACTCACTATTTAGTCGTTGTACTTAAATAAATCATATTTATTACAGCTAAATTGCACTGAACTAAAATCACTTAGTTGCAACATCTACGAGCCTGTTGCTGGATTGCCTAGCCAATAGATAACTGCAATGAATTTCTAATTAAACCCAATGAAGTGCCTCCTAACTACATTTAGTTAAACAAAAAAAGTCTTTATTTTTCTCAGTGCTAAAATACTATTTTATAATTAAAGTTCATTTCAAAGTTAGCTAATATTGTAATTATTTTGAAAACCTGGCAGAAAGTTTTTTTAAATAAATACTTTTTCAATTTATTCAATACAAAATTTTGTTTATTAAATATCATTGGTTATAATTATAGCCAAGGATAAAGTATAAACTTCTTAGCTTTAATATGCTATCATTAATTTAATGAAATCAAATTTTCCCTCGTAAATTTTTAATGTTTCTTTATTAACCTTTGAATACTGACCTTAGATACATTAGAGGTCTCGAGTTCGTTTCTCAGTTTAGAGTCTCGAAGTATATCTGTATAAATAATGAGATGTGAGATTACGTAAAATAAAATTCCCCCAGGTTGCGGGACCTGATAACCCCAGCTTTAAGAGTCTTATCGCCTCCGGACCGTATTTATTGGATTTAGAACCCAAAAATACATCGAAAACGACCTTGTGTGAAACATATATGAACATGAAACATACATGAAAACGACCCTCGACATATGTTGTTTCACGACCGTATTTTAGGTTATCCGGTGATTTATCACTATTTTTTCGACTTTTTGGTCATTTAAGGCAGTTATCTCCTCCGGACCGTATTTATTGGATTTAGAACACCAAACACATCGAAAACGACCCTATGTGAAACATACATGAAAACGACCCTCGACATATGTTGTTTCACGACCGTATTTTAGGTTATCGGGTAATTAATCACCATTTTTTCGACTTATTGGTCATTTAAGGTAGTTATCGACTTCGGACCAGTTTTGTTCGATGCCGAACCTTAAAATACGGGCCTTCGGTCCGTTGCCGAGACACTTTGTGGGTCACTACGGCCTTTTTGGGGCCATCTAAAGTACTTTAGGTAGCATTTAGTTCAAGTAATTGTTTAATCTGAACATTGCATACTCCTCTTAATCTAGTATAGAGGATCAACAAAGTTTTTAACAAATCAATAGGGTCCTTATGTGTTTAAGGATTAGAGTAGAGTAAAGTATTCTGATATTTTTCAGTTAATACAATTAATCTAATCTAACTTATAACTTATTAAAAATATTTTTTCTCACTCACATTCGGTTTCAGGACCATCTAAAGGAGACAAGAATCCACCTTGCGGGCATCCCCTGGTGACTCGGGCTTCAGCCGTCTCTCTAGTCACCGGAGCTATAACACTTCTACTGAAAAGCATAGTGGCTATCCATCTACAGACAGATTCTTCAACACCACGCTCTCTCAGTGAGGTGAGTATAGTTTGAAAAGATGTGTTATCAAATACTCCTTCAATATCGAGAAAGGCATCAATAACCCATCCTTTGCTTTCAAAAGCAGCTTCAATCTTATTAACAACAAGATGTAATGCGCTTTCGCAAGATTTGCCAGCTTTGTGTCTGTCAATAATTTTCTCCATCGTTTTGAGAAGAAAAGATGACAGACATATTGGTCTATAAGTCTTACCCTACGTGTATGAAACACGTCCAGGTTTAGGTATAAAAGTAACATTGGCGGATTTCCAGAGTTCAAGAATATGATTTAATTTTCACCCTTAGTTCCAGAATACTGGAAATCTACAGAAATACAAGTTAAGGTAATGTGGATCCCCGGTCACAAAGGTATACCAGGAAATGAAAAGGCAGACAAAATAGCCAAAGAAGGAGCTACTCACTTCTGTGGATCAGAAGCTGCAATAGACTAGTGGAGAAGGCAAGCCAAATAACTCGTCAAAAATTGGATTGGGAAAAAGGCTGAACTCACATGGGAAAACAATAATGGATGTAGGCTATCAAAAATGACTCTGACAGCATTGAACAGAAGAAAATCTAAATGGCTTCTCGATCTTGGAAAGTCCAGTCTCAAGCTTATAGTGGATTCTGACAGGACATTGTAGATTCAACTGACACCGAGCATTAATGAAGGAGTAAAAAACTCCATATGTCCAAATGTGATGACGACGAGGAGGAATCAGGTTATCACTACTTAGGAAAATGTGAAGGATTAGGAAGGCTCAGTAAAGATCTACGAGAGGAGGAACTGGAGTCTCTAAGATGGCAAGACCTTCTCACCTTTATCCATTGTAGCAGAAGGTTTGATGAGGATAAGGTAACAGTGGTGTAGTGGTGGGTGGAAGATTTCGGGGTTGGTGAAAAAGATCCAAATGTGAGGTCTACTCACAAGGCTTGGCCTACCCTATCCTTACTACTACTACCGATTTCTTTTTACATTTTGCTCACTCAGCAAACCAGGTTGATGACGTTATAACAACCTAGCTTCCAATCATACAATACCAAGTTTGATTTAAAATGATTAATCCGAATTGATATTTTTAAATCAAACTTGGTACAGAACGTTAGGGACAACCTTAGGGAGAATACGAACCCTTTTTCGTGGTTAAGGACCTATAAAACGGATTTTGAAAACACCCCTGGGCGTTCAAAACAAATAGAACTATAGAGATGAAAATTTATGCTTCTTCCTCATCGAAGAAAAGTTTAATAACTGTAGAAGAAAGGAAAGGATAAGAAACAAAGAGCTATAAAAACGTTATGGTAAATAAATAATAAATAAAGTAATAAATGTAATTGAGGTTGAAGAAAAGCACGACCTTCCTCTGAATTCGGGAGGGGGGATAAGGGGCAGTGGAGAGTAACATTTTCAGAGTACACCTTGGAGAGTAAGTGTCACTTCTACTTAAATTTTGAGGGAGTTTGAAAAACATAGTAGAAGTGTCCAAAGTTATGAAAGAAGGGGGCCCTAGAGAAAAGAGAAAACTCTTTAAGGAGAAAAAGGGGGTGGCTTTAAGAACAGTGTTACCAACATCCCTGGGGTATAAAGTAAAATAAAAATGAAATAAACGCCTGACATTACCTTAACTTTTTAAAAACATTTTCTGATAAATTACTCGCAATTATTTTTTTTATAAACATTTATTTCTTGTTTTCTTTTATTGAAGTAGTTTGGTTTAGAATATCACGTTCATTTTTAAGTTATTCCCAGGTAACTACGAGACCAAATCCCTTTTAGAATCGAACAAGTTGATTTAAGAATAAATTGTCAACGATTGCATCGAGAACACATGCACTTGAAAGAATAATTTAAAAGCTACAAGTATGGGCCACTACAATATGAGAACCTTCATATTTCGGACTTGCTTCGCTCGTCGCCAGAAATACATTTCGCCAAATTTATACTGCAACATGCCTTTGGGCTCGCTTCGATCGTCTTCAGTCATTCTCAGCGGTCACCCATACAGCATTGACCACGCTCAATGCTCCTTAATTTTTATAATCCAATAAAAATCATAGATATAATTGTCGTATTGAAACATAACTAAGTGTACTTATTTATTAGATAATAATATACACTTGTACTAAATTTCAACACAATCTGACCATTTTCTAATTTCTTAGAATTTCTTAAAAAAACTTACTCATTCAATAAAAATTGAACTAATGCTGATAATGAGATAAAACTTGGCACATATGTTAGCCTTGTACAGTGACATGCATGCTAAATCTCATTCTGATAGCATCATTTTTTGGCGTTAAATGGTTAATCAAAAGTTTTGCTTAGTCATTATTGCGGATAATGACGTTATAAAAAAATATTTTCCGAATAGCAAAACTTCAGCGGTAGACGGACTATTGTACAAAATTTCAACTCTGTAGTATAAATACACTGAGCGCTACGATGATAACAGACACATACACAGAGAATTTTGCAAAAACCACTAAGGTAGCCTTAAAATCGCTGGAAACGGATACTTCCGGTTTGATCCCAGTTTCGGATTTTTTTGCAAATACATTGCTTTACCTATATACCTATGTTATAAATGAGGAAAAGTGAAAATGGTATGGTAAACGTGTGTGTTGGTTATACTACAACACACGGTTAAAATCATTTGACAGCGTGGGAAAATAGTGTTGAGGAATCAATAAGGTTGGCCTGATTTGAGGGCGTGATTTAACATCCAGGAATAACCTCATTGGCTGCCTCGCATTGTTTTCCCACGCTGTCAACTAATTTTAGCCGTGTGTCGTACAATAGTACCCTGTAACCTTTAATAGTAGCAAGTTAGTAGAAACCAGGTACTTAAGTACAATAAACTCAGCAGTATACATCCATTGAGCAACTATTCTGTCATTCAAAATATTTAGGTGGGGATTATTTACAACCAATTCTTTGTGTAAGATGTAGATAGCTTTACTTGTACTAAAAACTTCAAGTTGAAATAAACCATACCATAAGTACCCTTACCATTAAACAACTTGGATTTGCTGTAATTTAAATCTATTGAACCACACCAGAAGCAGGTTCTAATTTCTTCCACTCTTCAATATTGAAGAGTAAAACTTAGGGGGTCTTCAAGCATTTTTCTAGTCGGCCCTTCCTATATTTTTCTTTTCATAACTATTAGTTAAGTACTTAGCCTAGTTAAGCTGAGTTTACTAACTAACTTTAAAATATAGAATTGTTAGAGGGCAGCCAGAATTGATTTATTGAATAAAATATATGTATAGAACACAAGGGCCCATAAGTAATTATTAGTTCAATAGCTATCTCAAACCCTTCCAATTTTTGTATCGAAAGTAGTTTTTGGCAGAGTATGAACTGTGAATATTTGCCACTGTTAGTGGCAAATATCACTAAATGTTTTAAAAGAAACCGAATAATTTAGGCTGCTATGTAAAAAATCCAAACTTTATAATTTTAAACTAATCCGTTTATTTAAGTAGGAGTTGATCTTATTGGCTTCTAAGGATGAACTGTTGGGCCTGTACCGTAATTACAATTCTATCCAGGTTCACTATTTTTGTCCAAGATGATTACATCAATACACAAAACCAACACTTAAACACTTCTCAACACTTCGGACTCGCTTCGCTCAGCCTACTTTTAATTGCAACAAGACTTCGGATTCGTTGTTGTTATTATATAGGACTAAACCAAGAACTTTTGTCCCTCAATACTTCTCAACATTAGCAATACGACCAAAATCCGAAGCTATACTAGCCGCGTTGAAATGAAACTTAGTATATTAATTATTACACTAAAATATACACTTGCACAAGTACCCAATTTTAGACCAACTGAATTATTTATTTTTAACAGTTTAAAAACCGAATTTGATAAAAATTGACCAAATATTGAAAATGAGATGGAACTCCCAACATTTATTGCTTTTATATATGACTACATACGTTTTAGAATTTATAAAAAAAATCCAAAAACAAAACTAGTCTATCGTTTAGTTTAAAAATCCCCAAAGTCATAAGAATTTTGCTGATTGACCAATCAGAGAAGCCGCTACCAACACCTCACTTGAAAAGAAACATAAAGTCCCTACTACCATAACCGCTGAAGGGAAATAACCTTCTTTCCGGGTTTCGTTTACTTTATTTGTGCTTCTTCTTGTGTTTACAACGTTTTGAAAACTAATTTCAAATTAATCATAAAAATGATATTATAAAATAAAACTACACAAATTAAATGTAAAAAAACATCGCCAAGAAAATACGGGTAAAATAACCTGATTTGTTTTTATAGTTTTTTCCCGCTCCTTGCTTGCAGGGTTTTTTTTCTTTAGAATCGGCGGTGCCTAAACTGACCTGTCAAGATTTTTAAAGTAGATGATAAACTGTAGAGCTAATGTTTTAAAAAATCAGAGGTCTTAAAAACACCTGAAATGAACAATTTAATTAAAATTCCGGTATGATTTTTTGTACGAACACAATACATTTTTTACATACCTACGGCATACCTACGGTATAAAAACGGATAAGTAAAAATGGTGTCGAATTTTAGGTTTTACAATTCTTCTTCAAATAGGATATGGGAAAGCAATTTGATAAAAATAAAATTTATCGTCCACTCTGAGTCTGTCCAAGCCCTTGAATCTCTAAATCAATGTACTTTACAACATCAATTGCTCTGCTCGCTATTAAATCTTAAAAAGTATGAGAGAAGAGAAATAGCAGCGAAGAAAACTTTTGTCATTTTCCCATTTCCCTCTCGAGTTCTAGTTAAGTAACAGTCGTTTTTCATTCCTCACAACAAAATTGTTACTCCTCGACCCAAAATAGCATTTCTCTCACAGTTATGAAAAATTAGCTCTATTTTATCATTGCTCGGTGAAAAATTCACTTTTCTTACTTTATGTAATAATGAGAGTCAAACCAAGAAATTTGTTTTTATTTTAACAAAGTTAATCCTATTAAGTTTTTACCAAATAAAAAAAATTATCCTTATGGCCTTCAGATTTGTTTTTTTGTCTTTATAAGTCCTTTCGCGTTTTAGCGAATTTCCTTTGAAAAAAAATCGCTGATGGGATAGGCGTCATTGCAGGAGTTGTACCTCGGACTATAAACAAATCCATTTCAAAGATACCAGATCTTTGAATCAGATTAAATCAATGTTTTGGCGTAATGTAAAGTAGGTTGTGATACTGTTATAACCGTTTTTCTCCTACTAAAACTCTGTTTCCTCACAGTCGTCTTCATTTTTTTATTTAATTAAGTCTTATTAATTAATTACTGAAATTAATGACAAATCAGAGATAACACACATTTTATTAATGAATATAACGACAAGTTAAATTGAAAAATTGCAAATAATCTATTGACAATGAATAAAGATTAGGTTATTGCTTGTTTACAGAGGTTATTTGGGCAATTGAGGGTTAGGATTGGTTAGTAATTATACTAGTGGTTACCAATGGAGATTTTTTTTAAAAACTTAAAATTTAAAGTCCCCTCCTCGTAGACTCAAGCGGTAGTGACCGCGAGACCTACTTAGAATTAATCTAAATTAAAGCAAAAGATAAATACATTTTCTTTCAGCCTAGCTCTGTAAGACGTGACCCTGACGAGAGGTCATAAATGTCTACACTTGATACAAAAATACATAAGCATATACATGTATTTCTATATATTATGCCATCTCATTTGTATGAGCTATGTAAAGCTTACAAACAAATAAAGATATTTGTATTTCTATATATTATGCCATCTCATTTGTATGAGCTATGTAAAACTTAGAAACAAATAAAGATATTTGTATTTCTATATATTATGCCATCTCATTTGTATGAGCTATGTAAAACAAATAAAAATATGTGTATACCTAGGGATAAGTATTGCGTATAAATAAGGTAAAGTAAAACTATGTGGCTGCATTTGATAAAAATGTTTGTATTAAAAAAAAGCAATGAATTAAAAATACATAGCTCGATATAGTTAAGAACCGTAGATAATTTACTTTTTTAACAAATTAACTCGGACAATTAACTGGAGGTATTTGGTGATTTTTATGTTCGCATAATACTAAAGAAACGATTCGTAGAACAATCTATCTTTAATAATAACAATTAACAATAATAATGTCAGGTCATGTCATAAATACTAAAGAATCCCCTTTTACTTTATATATTATATATAATATATATATATATATATATATAATATATATATATATATATATTATTTTTTATCTTACAATTTAAATTTAATTATTTTAATTTAACTCTTATAAATTTCCATTACTCTGTTTGTAGAACTCTACCTTGGTAGAATATCTAATATTGATGTCCTTCATAACTTGGTCTTGGAAAATTTCGATGAATCATTTTTAACTTTTTGACACTTGATTTATCTAAAAACATGTTTTACCTCATTGCATATGTAAGTTTGCGAGTCAACTTTTTCGTTTTTTTATTTGATTTTGCAGTTAACTGCTCCCAGTACTAGCAGTTCAGATTAATCTGCCAAGCGTAGTTTTACAGTAAATAGCTGTTCGCTCCTTATATTCGAATTGCATTTTCTGAGAAAATCTTCTCCAGTTACTGAAACCTCTGAACCAGTATCCCAGGAGTATAGTACTTGATACTTGCTATAGTACTCAATTACTTGTGGCTTGACTTTAACCTCAATAACATGACATCTTTCTATACTCTTGTCTCTGCTAATCGAATTAATAGTTACGCCTCCAACGTTTTCATCATTTTCACTGTTAGAGCCATTAGTAGCATAAACATTCCGAGATCGACATAGTCGAGTGTAGTGCCCTTGTTTAGAGCAGTTTTCACATACGTTATTTAGTGCAGGGCACTCTTTTAAGGCCTGTGCCAATTATTGTAGCACCAGCCACATTTATTCTTGCCTGCTGATCTCTTGTCAATAGCATTTACCCATTTAGATTCTTCTTTAGTTTCTGCCTCTTCTCTTTCACATAGCCTGACCACAGCATTTAATGAAGCGTCTTCAAATAAGGCTCTACATTTTTTCTAACTTCAGGATAATACTGAGTTTCAATCAAATGATCTGTCAAGTACTTATCATAACACTGAATACACGGATCGCTAAGATTTAATGGATTTACTTTGTCTCTATAGAAATTTAAAAATGGCTCATCGTCCTTTTAATCTAAGAGCCGGACCTAAAAAAATGTGACTCATTTTGTACAGCTTCAAACCAATGTTTTCTGAAAGTATACCTTAAATTATGAAGAAAAAGCATATTCTGCCTATCCAGAGTGGAGCCCTTCATATGATTAGGCCTGTTCAAAATTTTATAAAATCGCACAAATTTCAGCTTTCTTGAAATAAGTGGTTTCCTGTGGGTCGTGGAACCACTTATTACAAGAAAGCTGGAATTTGTGGGATTTTCTAATATTTTGAGCGAGCGCATTCATATGAAGGGCTCCAAACTGGATAGGCGGACTATGTTTTTATTTAGTAATTTAAAGTATATTTTCAGAAAAAATTGGTTTAAAGTAGTACAAAATGAGTCACATTTTTTTCAGGTCCGCCTTTTGGACAATTTGTTCCATGAAGCAAGAGAGTAAAATCGTTCTTTGTCCTTTATCTTGAAGTATGAAATAATTTTCAATAGAGTGTCTCCAGTCTATGAACTCTTCGAAAGAGGCAACTTCATTCAATCTAAAAGGTGCCGGAATGCCGCTGTAAATTTCAATCCCTGGTCACTCCTAACTATGCAACCGTTTTGAGGCATATCATTGTCCTCTTTAGTATCTATTTAACTTTTTAAGGCTTCAATTTGAGGATTAAACCGTGCCTCCATTTACTCTAACGAAACCATGTCATTAATCTTTTTTTTGAGCTCTCGTTTTTTTCATAAAACCTAAAGTAAGGTTTATATAAAGTAGGATTATTATTTTATTTATCCATTTTTCCCTACCTCAACCCTTTCTGCTTAATAGTCTTCCACTCCAGAGACTGTGCCATGTTATGTTCTTATAATACAGAAGAAACAATACTTAGAACAATATATCTTTAATAATATAAATTCAAGCTGATAGAGTTTATAATGTGATTCAATTTGAGGGTTTTTATGAATGAAAGCAATTTTTTGACATGTTAGGTTATAGTCCGGCGGTGACGTCATTGCAGGAATCAGTATAGACAACTTACATTATAATACTAACAAATTAGAGCACTACTACTTAAAGAAGAAACATTTTAATAAAAAAAATTTCAGGAATAATTCCTTAGAATACATTCATCGAGATTTAACACGTCAATTTTCATTTAGACATGTTTGAAATCAAATAAATGATGTTTTGTAAGTTTATGTATAAATTATTGCCAACTTGTGTTTGTAAGCTTCTTTTGCTCTGTGGTTAAAGCGGTCGCTCGGGATCTCGAAGGTTGTCGGTTCAAATCCAGGTCGGGGCGAAGCCTATTTTTAGTTTATTTTGATGTTTTGAATATTTCTATAGATGCCTGATTTTCGATCGAATGGATCGACACATTTTTCCAATTTTTCGAAATTATTGCCGGTTATTGATGTCGAAAACATATTTTACTGAAAAGCACAACTAAACCTAAATATTGATTTTTGAAGTTTCAACTCTTTGTCATAAATGCTCTGAGAGTTGTCTGTCTGTATGTGCGAGTGTGCCTTAAGTAGGTAAGGCACACTCACACAGACAGACAACTTTGGAAAACTACTAAGGAGGTAAATCTCGGTTTCAGATGTTCAGTGCAGACACAACACACTTCCTGTATACCTACGCTATAAAATACTTCTCCTATAAAATACATAGGGTATAAATAAGGAAAAGTAAAAATTAAGCAACAAAATTTTAATTTTTTTAACAAAAAGTAATCCCAAGACCTGAGGCTCGAACTCGTAATCCCCTGTATTAGAAGCGAATGCGTATCCACAACGCTATCAAGGCTCATGATTAATTGACAGATTAATTTGCACTACAAATGTATCGTAAACAACTACTTAATTATATAAATGTGTTAATTTCACCAAAATGTTGAGTAAAAATGAAATAGTTCTACGTAAATTAATCAATCTTATACTAGTTAATAATCTCAGAAATTTTCAACCACATCTTTTGATTATTTTGTTCATAATTGATAATTATTCATAATTTTCAATGTAAGTCGCCTATAACGATTCCTGCAATGACGTCACAAGTCATTCATATAGAAGTCAGGTTATAACCGACTTCTATGTCAGGTTATAACCGAACTCCGAATGCGTTTGGTTTGTTTACATCGAATTGAATCACCTTATAAATTTCAATCATCTTGACTTAGAACAATATATCCATAGATAAACAATATTAACATTAACATGTTAACAATATTAACATGTTAATGTTAATATTGTTTATCTATGAATATATTTTTAATAATATGAATTAACTTAGAATAATACTATATATAGAAGGAGCACTACTGATAACACGAAAGTCGTTTCACTGGTGCAACGTAATGCTGCCACCCTAACAATATACAATTTTCTAAAAAAAAGTTGGCATACTTCCGGTTGCTGAATATTATGTTCTTTATTAATTAATGATTGATTCATTCATAAATATAAATATCGGTGCATTACAATATTTAAGCATTTTAAATTGTAGTTTAACGTATTTATTAAAATTATATATAATAAGTATCCTCGTCAACTAAATGTAGATTCTGTTTCCGCCCCCTTTTGCCATCTAAGACCAGTTTTATTAATACTCAGCAGGTATTTTAAGATTATATTTGTTCTTTACAATCTTCTTCATTAATAGATATTTTATGACAATATTTTAAAATAAATGTTTTTTTTCAGGTTGGCATACTTAGTTGCACCAGTCAACCGGCTTTCGTGTTATCAGTGGAATTACATTGTGTTTACGGCCCTGTGCTCCTTCTATATATAGTATTATTCTAAGTGAATTAACAATAATAATGTCATGTCATGTCATAAATACTATAACAGTGATTTTAATAGTGGAGAATACTTGCAAGGAACACCTTGAGAAAATCCTTGACATTTTCCAGTTAAAGGAAAAACCCACTCGTATGATAAATATATAAAAGCGTGCTTATCAAAGAAAAACTTTTTCGATTCCGACTTCAATGTACATATCATCATAACCATACTTTACACGAAAATTCAAAGTAATAAAAAAACGGGTATGGGGTACCTCAGAACTTTTCCTCATCACATCAGATTAGCTACGCTCGTCGTCAGAATATACAATCTGCCGAATTTATACTGCAGCATGTCCTCAAACTCGCTTCGCTCGTCCTAAGTTAGTAAGTGTATCCGTTTCATTGTCAGCGGTCACACGTATAGCACTGACCACGGTCATAGCTGCTTAACTTTTATGATCGAACAAAAATCATGGATATACTTTTCGTATTGAAACGAAACTTAGTGTACTTATTAATTACATAAAGGTGTATTCTTGTATCAAATTTTTACTCAATTTGCTTATTTTCCAATTGTTTACGATTTTTTAAAAAACGTTCACAAGTCGTTCGATAAAAGTTAAACTAATGCCAATAATGAGATGAAACTTAGCACATATGATAGTCTTTTACATGGCTACGTGCGTGCTAAATCTCAATCTAATCGCATAATTAATGATTTTTTGAAATTTTACCTCAGTTATTATTACCAGTTAATGACGTTATTAAAAATTAGTCTCGGAATAGCACAACTAATGCGGTAGACTAATTTTTGTACAAAGTTTCTACTCTCTAGTATAAATACACTAGGATCTACGATGATAACAGACACACACACACACACAGACAGACAACTTTGTGAAAACCACTTAGGAGGCTAAAATCACTTAAAACGGATAATTCCGATGACGTCCTGGTTTCGGATTTTTTCGCCAATGCAATACTTTTCCTATATACCTACGGTATAAATGAGGAAAAGTAAAAACGAACAGATGATATTTTTCAAAACTTTAAATGTTACAGGTTTTGGTCTAAATTGACGATTTTTAAAAACATAAGAAAATAATAAGGAACAACAAGTAATACCATCAATTGTGTGATGAAATAGCAAAATATCAGCCTCTTAAATAGTTTGGCCCTCTTAATTTGGTCCAAGCAGCCCTACTTTCGTTCATTTAAGGGTACTCATATAATTGGTTAATCCCCAAATAATGAATAACTATGTAGAGGACGCATGTGACAGACATTTATTTTGTTCAGACACTACCCACAGACATTACCCGTTCAATAAAAACGAAAAATAATAATAATTTAAACCTTGTTGCCGAAAAGAACCGGGGTTTTTACATGGGGGTAGGAATGGGGAAAAGAGAAAATATATAGGAAAAATAGGCGCGTCACTATATAAAAGAGGGGCTATAGGAAAAGCGTGAAGTTTGTTGTACCTACTAGTAGGTACAACAAGGTCCTACTAGGCAGTAGGACAATACAAATGTTTGTTATCGCCTCTCTTCTTGATAATCAAATGACAGTGAACAGTATTAATGACAAATAAAATCATAGTATAGTAGTAAGGGTAGGGAAGATCCCAGATCATGTCAATTTTGTCACCGGGAAACTTTCTGCCATAATAACAAACAGGTACTGCCTGGCATATATAAAAAAGATGGCATTCTATTTTAAAACGCCCAACGGGAATGTTAAGTGAAAGAAGAACAACAGAGGTGTGGCATATGACAGAATTTATTATTATTATCTTCATAAAGTTATGTTAAATGAATTAGTGTTCAGTGAATCGCTTTAGTGGTGATCCCGACATGATAGGGAGCACTTTGAAAGTTGAAAATCATATTCAGAAGATCAGAGAAGGTAGGAAATTTTTTAAATATAATTAACAAAGGTCAAGTCTGTCAAAATATAAATTTTATAGAAATATTTAATAAAGTGATTTCAAATATAATGGTTCTGGAAAATCAGCAGACATCTAACTTAGCTTAACCATGTAATCCATTTCAACCAGCTAATCCAGGTGAGTCATCTAATCTAGTGCAGACAGGTCGTGTGGTTAATTGGATTTCAGTAAAACCAGCCCCTTTTCGGAAATGTAATCCAAAGCTATGGTTTTGTAGTTTGGAATCACTAAATATGAAACTACTAAATTTCACACTGTAGTTAGTTTGGATCAAGATATTTTAGCTACTGTAGCTGAAATATGAGATATGTAAAGTGGCATATGATAAGGTAACCAAACAGTTTGTAAAATCTTTATGGTTTCAGAGGCTACCTACTCAGGCACAAACAGTACTTTCAGTAAGTGAAGAAACCTTACTTAAGCCCACACAGTTAGCAGACAAGGTTACAGAGATTATGCGACAATCTGAAGTTTCAGTGGCTAACACGAGCGCTAAACCTTCTAAGCAACACGGCTTCCTGTACAGGTATACGCACGTACGGGGTTGTTCGGAAAATATTAGATTTAGGTCTCAAGAGAAATTTCACCTGGCAATTCGTAGTAGCTGACGTCTCAAGGCCAATATTAGGTGCTGACTTTCTTGGTCATTACAATTTAGTAATTGACCTTAAGAATTGAAGATTAACTGATCAAATTAAAAATGTTTTAATAGTGGCGGAGTTAAGAGAATGTACACCGGTGGTTGGTTATCCGAGCGCTGCGAGAGGAAGGAATTTACTACGATTTGTTAAAAAAGATTTTTATTCTATCATGTCCGATATATTACCAGCTGAAGTCTTCTACTACACATCACATACATACCTAAAACAGCTGTAATTACACCATTCGGCCTTTTCGAATTTGTAAGAATGTCATTTGGCCTAAGAAACGAAGGGCAATCCTTTCTAAGGTTTATCTACGATGTCTTACGAGGTCTAAATTTTGAATTTGTTTACATAGATGAGTTCTAATAGCGTCCAGGTCAGTGGAAGAACGCCTCATCCATTTGAGACAAGTTTTTAGTTGGCTAAAACAATACGGAGATGTGCTTAACCCTGCAAAATGCAACTTTAGTTCATCAGAAGTAAAATTTTTAGGTTATTGTGTCACAGGTGAAGGACTAAAATAAATGCATTTTTTAGCTCAAATTAAAGTCGCGGTTCGCTGAAATAAACACTTGCTTATGATATTTGTTCTTCACCTTTTCATAAGAGCAGTGTATTTTCTTTTTCTGTTGTTATATAAATACAATAATTTGAAGGTAAAAGCATTTATAATTATAAATAGCGGACACAAAATAAGGAAAGAATAATTCATGTTTTAAAAATATTCAAAATAGTAAGTAGAATACAAAACAGAAACGAATAATTGCAAAGCATGTTAACTTTAAAGAATGGCCAACCTACACAAAGAAATATCCCCTAAGAAAATATCGATCTTTATTTAGATTTAAGTTATTATTTAGAATTATTTCATTAATAAACATCTTCACTAGTTCTATTTTATATGTATATGCTCTACAATTTTTGCTGATTTGTTTTGTTTGTATTTTTATAACAATTTTTAGTTTATTTACTTGGTTTTATTTATTCATTATCATTCTACTTTGCTAAAATGTGATTTACAAATGTCTGCCAATACTAATGAAGTAATAAAAATATATAGTTATGTTTAAGAACAAAGTAAATTTAAATAAAAACAGAAAAAACTTAGAGATACAATAGGATAACCACTGAGCAGAGGTTATAACTTTTAATTACAGTATAGGTGTTGAATCCCGGGTTGAACCTTTACGTGTAGACGTTTGCAAGGTTCAACCCCAAGTGGAATTATAGGTGTTGAATCCCGGGTTAAACCCTAACCGTGTAGACGTTTGCAAGGTCCAACCCCAAGAGGAATTATAGGTGTTGAATCCCGGGTTAAACCCCTACCGTGTAGACGTTTGCAAGGTCAACCCCAAAGGAATTATAGGTGTTGAATCCCGGGTTAAACCCCTACCGTGTAGACGTTTGCAAGGTCCAACCCCAAGAGGAATTATAGGTGTTGAATCCCGGGTTAAAACCTACCGTGTAGACGTTTGCAAGGTTAAACCCCAAGAGAATTATAGGTGTTGAATCCGGTTAAACCCCTACCTAGACGTTGCAAGGTCCAACCCCAAGAGGAATTATAGTGTTGAATCCCAGGTTAAACCCCTACCGTGTAGACGTTTGCAAGTTTCAACCCCAAGAGGAATTATAGGTGTTGAATCCCGAGTTAAACCCCTACCGTAGACTTTGCAAGGTCCACCCCAAGAGGAATTAGTGTTGAATCCAGGTTAAACCCCTACCGTGTAGACGTTTTGCAAGGTCCAACCCAAGAGGAAATTATAGGTGTTGAATCCCGGGTTAACCCCTAACGTGTAGACGTTTGCAAGGTCCAACCCCAAGAGGAATTATAGGGTTGAATCCCGGGTTAAACCCTAACGTGTAGACGTTTGCAAGGTCAACCCCAAAGAATGTATAGTGTTGAATCCGGGTTAAACCCTACCTGTAGACGTTTGCAAGGTCTAACCCAAGAGAATTATAGGTGTGAATCCCGGGTTAAACCCCTACCGTGTAGTCGTTTGCAAGGTCCAACCCCAAGAGGAATTATAGGTGTTGAATCCCAGGTTAAACCCCTACGTTAGAGTTTGCAAGGTTCAACCCAAGTGGAATTATAGGTGTTGAATCCCGGGTTAAACCTACCGTGTAGACCTTTGCAAGGTCCAACCCCAAGAGGAATTATAGGTGTTGAATCCCGGGTTAAACCCCTACCGTGTAGACGTTTGCAAGTCCAACCCAAGAGGATTATAGGTTTGAATCCAGGTTAAACCCTACCGTGTAGACGTTTGCAAGGTTCAACCCCAAGTGGAATTATAGGTGTTGAATCCCGGGTTAAACCCCTACCGTGTAGACCTTTGCAAGTCCAACCCAAGAGGAATTATAGGTGTTGAATCCCGGTTAAACCCCTACCGTGTAGACGTTTGCAAGGTCCAACCCCAAGAGGAATTATAGGTGTTGAATCCCAGGTTAAACCCCTACCGTGTAGACGTTTGCAAGGTCCAACCCCAAGAGGAATTATAGGTGTTGAATCCCGGGTTAAACCCCTACCGTGTAGACGTTTGCAAGGTCCAACACCGAAAAGAATAATAAGTGTTTAACACATCGTACAGACGAGGGAATTATTTGATAAAGGAATATTTAAGTGATCGTTATTTCTCCATGCTAACTCATATATTTGATAACATATTAAAGTGATCCTTACTTTCGGATTTTTGTTGACTATTATGGCTATCAGATTCGGTTTTTCTTAATACATGTAATACTTTTCAAAGTATCGCTCTCCTACCGCCATAAACAACCAACAATGTTTCCTTTAAAAATGATTGGTTTTAAGTCAATTTATCACAGACAGGTAAATACGGAGAGAAAAATGGAAACAGCTAGAAAATACGAGAAAACGTATTCATGCTACGTATTTATCTCTCAGAGGCGTATTTTTTGTATCAAAACCAGGATGATATGGGAATCGAAGCACATACATCATTTCCTTAGCTAAAGTCCTAACAAAAACAAAACTCCAAGAGAATATTAACGAAATGTGTTTTTCTTCGATCGGTTACAAATAAAGCAACATTGTTTTAGTCTTTACAAACAACAATGCTAGTCCAAATTGATTTATAATAAAAATGCTGTATGGTACACTCGATCATTAAATCAATAAATATTAGTGAGAGCATAACATTGGTGATCAACAAAAAACCGCATATATGCTACGCGTATTAAAGTAAAATTTCGTATAATTATTTATTACATTTTACATAAATAAATACGCTTGGAACTAATATGAACTTAATAAGATCATTTTTAGATTTTAACATTTATTTTAAACATATAGACGTGTATAAATTGCATATAGACGATTTAATAAAAAATTAACTAATGCTGGTATATGAGATATGTGGTCTAACATATAACCACATACGTGCCAAATTATAAAATTAACATCAACATTTTTAGGCAATTTATATATATTTTTTTTAATTTCAAGGCTGGTAAATGATTATATTTATTTAACAAATATTTCCGGCAGCAAGATTTGAACAAAAGCATTGGTTTTTGTACCAAGTTTTACCATTCTAGCATAAACCCACTGGGATAGCGTATAACCGTCTGCCTAATAGTTTATGTACCAATAGCGTAAATATCAGTGTTACCTAATTGTTTACCTGGGAATAGCGTTATACCCTCTGCCTAATAGGTAAATAGCGTAATATCGTGTACCTAATGTTTTACGTTACTAATAGCGTAATACCCGTCTGCCTAAAGTTTTAGTACCAATAGCGTAATATCAGTGTACCTAATTGTTTTACGTACTAATAGCGTATACCCGTCTGCCTAATAGTTTTATGTACCATAGCGTATCAGTGTACCTAATTGTTTTACGTACTAATAGCGTTATACCCGTCTGCCTAATAGTTTTATGTACCAATAGCGTAATATCAGTGTACCTAATTGTTTTACGTACTAATAGCGTAATACCCGTCTGCCTAATAGTTTTATGTACCAATAGCGTAATATCAGTGTACCTAATTGTTTTACGTACTAATAGCGTAATACCCGTCTGCCTATTAGTTTTATGTACCAATAGCGTAATATCAGTGTACTAATTGTTTTACGTACTATAGCGTAAATACCCGTTGCCTAATAGTTTTATGTACCAATAGCGTAATATCAGTGTACCTAATTGTTTTACGTACTAATAGCGTAATACCCGTCTGCCTAATAGTTTTATGTACCAATAGCGTATTTCAGTTTACCTAATTGTTTTACGTACTAAATAGCGTAATACCCGTCTCCTATTAGTTTTATGTACCAATAGCGTATTATAGTGTACTAATTGTTTACGTACGTAATACGTACAATAGCGTATTATCGTACCTAATTGTTTAACGTACTAAAGCGTAATACCCTCTGCCTATTAGTTTTATGTACCAATAGCGTATTATCAGTTTACCTAATTGTTTTACGTACTAATAGCGTAATACCCGTCTGCCTAATAGTTTTATGTACCAATAGCGTATTATCAGTTTACCTAATTGTTTTACGTACTAATAGCGTAATACCGTCTGCCTAATAGTTTTATGTACCAATAGCGTATTATCAGTGTACCTATTTTTTTACGTACTAATAGCGTAATATGCCTAATAGTTTTATGTACCAATAGCGTATTATCACTGTACCTAATTGTTTTATGTACAAAGCGTAAAATGCGTCAGTTTAATATTAATTTCTATATTAATTAATATTTCTATATTATAAGACAGTTTCTAGATCTAGATTTATATTAATCTATGTATTAAATGTTCTAGTTAGTATGCATTTAATAGAATAAATTAAATTGCACAGAACTAACTATCTTACAAAAAATAAGCAGGTAATTAGTATGAGGTAGATAATTAATCTTTGTAACACGGACAATATTTAGAGCACGAAGATACATACGATTGTATGTATGACTAACAATAAAAAGTTTAATTAATCAAAGTAAATTAAATCGTGTCTCATCTAAAAATATATTTGGCGGGAAAACAAGACGAGGGTGAATTTGTTATTAGCTGTGTTTTACAGCTCTATCTTTTCAGTGAATGACTTGGCAGATAGGTTGTCTAAGATATAGACTAAAAATATATTGTTTGTATCTGTTATAGACTAAATATAGACTACATTCAAACACTACTCTGACTGCGTTTATATATAGATAGAATATATAAAAGTTTTATATTTAGTTGTCTCAATAAAAGCAAAGGGATGTATTCAGTTGCATATCAGTAATTTTTTATACCATTTAATAATAGATAAATTATTATGAGGGCAAAACTTAAACATTTTAAGCGTAGAACGTAGAAAAGAAAGCATTTATAGAAATAAGAAAAACACAGGTATTTCAACATGAAAGAAATCGTGTTCGGGATATCTCGGAACTTTTCCTTATAACATCAGATTCGCTATGCTCACTCTTAATACTTTGGACTCGCTTCGCACGTCTTCAGAATATGAACTCATCTAATTTATATGCAATATGTCTACGGACTTATTTTAAATATTACACTCAGAGCTTTCTATTGTAGGGTGAATATTGTCATTGATGAGGGAGAATCACCCCATATGACAGTACCATAAGACAAATTATTAAAAAAAATAAAATAGTTTTCATTTAAGTAATAAATCTGGGTTTGAGGGTCGGGTTTTCAAAAAAAAAAAAAAATTACGCATATCCGATAGATTATACGTAACTATAGTCACCATCCAAAATGGGAGCACTTCACAGCATTAGTAGCACTCACTTAAAAAACTATATATATATTTAATATATAATATATATATATATTATATATATATATATATATATATATATATTTAGTATTTATATTTATTTTTTATTCATTATGATTTTAATTTGGTGTTTTGTTTTAAATCCTATGTTTGTAGTTTTTAAATATATTATTTTGTTTAAATATTTTGTTTATTTTTTAATCTTTCACTTCCTTTTCCTTTTTATGTTTTTATTAGTAGAGTTTGTTTTGTTTGTGGCGTAAGTTCAAGTTTTTACGTGTCTTTAGAGTACATTCCGCGCGTATCTAGATTTAGTCGGCGCATGCGCACACCCTGACTGCCCTTCCTTCTACGAACCTTATCCTTCCTTCAACGTGCTTCTACTTCAGTTTCTCTCGGCCTGTTGAAGGGTGTAGACGCACTCGAAAGCTTGCAAGTGAGTTTTTATTACTTTAAATGTCGTACTATATTTAATATTTATATATATATTATATATATATATATATATATATATATATATATATATATATATATATATATATATATGTGTGTGTGTGTATGTATAATTAGGAAGTAAAGAAGCTAGTCCCCTCCAAGAATACTTACTGGGATGGTTTATGGTTTCAACGCAATGCTTTAAATTTATTTTTACAGATTTTAAGTCTTCAATGTTGAAAAATAAAACACTACTTGCATCTATAAACCCGTGCTAGTACTTATCAATAGAAGTTTGAATCCTTCACAGCGAAACCTACGAAATAAACCCATAAAAAGGAAACCTTTCTACAAAACTTAAACATATATTTTCCCTTCTCGTAAACTCAAAGTTTGACGTTTCCCCGAATAGAAAGGAAAGTCTTGATGTATATTTTCTACTCGAGTAGCAATAAAGTAAAAAGGTGATTTCTCCAAGTCAAAGTGCTTTCACTTCGTATAATATCATTTTTCTTTTAAAAAGTTTTTCTTTACCTTTCTTTTGTTGTATAGATACCACCTGGAAAATTAAACGAATAAATAAATCAACTATAATTAAATAAAAGAAAACTGACAAAACGGTAAAGTGCATATTAACAATTTGCGCTAACGAATAAAGAATATCAATATATCGTTTTTACATTTCCTCATTCTTACCGCACCCGAAAAGATAATTCAGTTAAAATACCTGTTTCGGAATTTTGGAGCAAAAAAATTACTTCTATACTGTCAGGATATAATTAAGAGAAAAAGCAAAAAGAATACTGACATTTAAATTGCTTAAATCTTTAAATTAGCTTCCTAAGCAATTAGCGGTTCATATTACGAACCTTGTGAACACAGTATGTGTAGGGTTCTTTGAAAAACTCGATTTCTTTCTGAATATCTTTATCAAAATATTATACCGTAACAGATGATGGATAGCCTTGCCAGACTGACGCAGAGCTTAACACATTCTAATCTTAAGGAAAAATTGATAAATGATGCAGTGTTGTTTAGCTCTTGTGAAAATTTAATTTTAAATATCAATAAAACCGGATAGGAGTGAGGACGGCGTTTACAAGTGAGGTTGAAACTAATCTGTCGTATTCGCAATCCAATGTAAAGCTGTTAGGTAGCAATATTACACATAGAATGAATTTGAAACAGAAGTGTTTAGTCCAGGAGCAAGGTCTGAAAATGTGACTCGTTTTGTACTGCTTCAAATCAAATGTATTTCAAAATATACCTTGATTGTTAAAGAATACTCATAGTCTGCTTCTAGAGTGGAGACCTTCGTATGAGTGCAGACGCTCAAAATCTTAAAAAACCGCACACATTTTAGGTTTCTTAAAATAAATTGTTCCCTGTTGGTCGCGTGCAAAACTTAAAGAGAACATTTTTTAAAGGTGACAAAGTATCTAATAAATCGAGTGTTTATTCGTCAAAATCTGATAACTAAAAAAAACTACGTTACACCGTTATTTGTATAATGACTTAAAAATGCACAAAACGTAGACATTTTGAGAATTAAATTCCCTGACTTGGCAAAAATTAACAATATTTTTGGTGGTTTAGCCAATGCCATAACTTTGGTTGCAGTTATCCGATATTGATGTTAACACTCGATTTATAGAAAATATGTAGAAAGTAGTTCTCGCCTACTAAATGTAGATCCTTGTACTCCGTTAACCTTTTAGCGAATTTTCGAAGAAAAAAAGAGCTTATGAGGTTGGGGCCGTGGAGGGGGAGGTAGATTTTTTAGATGCGAGGGGGGGAGACTTACTGATTTATTTTCTGATTTCTTTACTGACATACTATTCTACAATGTATAGTTCACAAAAATACGAAGTTGCATTTCATTATCAGTATTAGTTCTGGTTTTATTGATTGACTATATATGTCAAACAAACAATGTCATTAGTTGACATAATGTAAACAAATAAAGTTTCTTCACTAATACCAGAGACCAGAGACTATAGATACTTAAACAGTAAGACTGTCGACTCAATGGTGGGAAAATTTAGATTCCGGACGACGCTAGCGCTGCGGCGGACCTACCTTTCAATTGAGTGGGCGTGTCTTAATTTCCCGCTTTATGCCCACAGTCAGTTTGAAATTTAATTTTTATACTTTGTATAGTTATATTCTAACTAACCCTACCACTTTAATCTTACACAGAACACTTGTGATTTTTTAAGTTTTTCATTTAAGTATTTATTAATTTAATTGATTCAATTAGGTAATAATGAAAAAGTGGCTAAAGGTTTACACGTACTAAAAGATAGATTTTGGCATTTAATGTAGCCTGTATTTTAATTACATCGGCGAGATGCGCACATGTGATTAAATGTAATTACCTGGTGAAATCGACTAAATCAATAAATTAATTAAATGAAATATACTTATCTGCCATCATTAGCGTTCTCTGGAAGTTTTAAAAAGGATTCTATTTACTTTTAGTTTCTGAATTTTGGAAATACAGAACATGCAACGGCGAACCGTTTTGTGAAAAATACATACAGAAAACAATCAATTTTATTAATAAATAAATGTAGCTGTCATAACCAAGAATTGTCATGGTATTCATAAATTTAAAATAAAAATATAATCAGTCATCTTTGGAAAGCTATTGGGGTTAGTTCATAAGTTGTCCGCACCGGTCCGCCGCAGCGCTATTTTTAGTAGCTTGCGAATGGAATCCAAACTTTTCCTCATTTAAGTTAACCCCCCCTGCCAGAGACTATAAATACTTAAACAGTCGACTCAATGGTGGGAAAATTTGGATTCCGGTCGACACTAGCGCGGCGGGGAACCTACCTATCAATTGAGTGGGCGTTTCTTCATTTCCCGCTTTTTGCCCACAGTCAGTTTAAAATATAATTTTTATACTTTGTATAGTTATACTTCTAACTAACCCTACCACTTTAATCTTACACAGAACGCTTCTGAAGTTTTTCATTCAAGTAATTTATTAATTAAATTGATTCAATCAGGTAATAATGAAATAGTGAACATGCAACGGCGAACCGTTTTTGTGAAAATACATACAGAAAACAATAATTTTATTATAATAATAAATGCAGCTGTCATAACTAAGAATCGCCATGGTATTCATAAATTTAAATATATCAGTCATTTTTGGAAAGCTATTGGGGTTAGTTTATTTATTTATTTATTTATTTAACAATATACGGACTATTGTCCATTTACAAAAAATATAACTAAGATTAAGATAAGGTAAAATACAATTACAAAGGTAACAATTAAAAACAAAGTTAAACTATATAAGCCAAAATAAGTATAGATAAAAATATAAATAGAATAAACAGCTATTTAAAAGTAATTCTTTCACATTCATTTGTCTTAATTTCTCGACTAATAAATTTTTCATATTTTATTTATTCATCTTTATATTATTTATTTATTTATTTATTTTTTTCCAGCCAATTATTTATTTTCTCTTTTATTATTCTTTTATACTACTGGATAAAAAACAGCCTTAAAATCACAAATAAATTAACTTAATTTAAATAATACTATAAAAACAACCAGTAATATAGTTCAATTAAATAAAATAATAATAAAAATCAAACAAATCAAAAAATAAAAAAAGGAAAAACATTTATATATGAAAAAAATAATAAAATAAAATAAGGATATAAGATTTCTTAGTTCACACATAATTTCTTAACAATATTTCTGTTTTAATATATTTTCAAGGAATGATTATTCTTAAATTTATTTATAATTATTTAAACACTTCTTTTGAAGGCGTAAAGAGATGTTGAAAAAATGTCACAATCAGGAGGCAGATTATTGCCTCTCTCATCAACCTATAGATTGGACAATAATATAAGTAATTAGTTCTCGCAAAAGGCACATTAAATATTAAGTTTTTCCTTGTACTGATAGATGGAACATTAAAATTTATTGTTTCTAACAGTTGAGGAGAATCTACATAGGAATTAATAAGTTTATACAAAAGCATAAGGTCGAAATAGACTCTTCTTAAATCTAATTCAGTGAGTTTAAATTCTGTATACAGTTTCATTAGTGGAATATCAACATAGTCCAAGCCTCGTTTATACCCTATCATTCTAATCATTTTTCTCTGAATTCTCTCAAGTCTAGAGCAATTTTCAAGGGTATAAGGGGACCAAACTGTACAACAGTAATCAAGGATGGGTCTTATAAGAGTGCAGTATAACAGATGAATAATTGAGGTCTCTTTAAAATTCTTAGAAATTCTATAAATCATGCCTAAAAGTTGATTGGCCTTTACACAAATGTGATTAATATGAGCATTAAAGGTTAAATCTGATGAAAATATAACACCCAAGTCCTTGATTTCATGTTGTCTATTTAAAGTAACATAATTAAGCCTATAGTCAAATAAAATTGGATCTTTAGATTTATGAAAAGTAATAACCGAGCACTTGTTAATGTTTAGACTCATATTGTTTATATCACACCAATTCCTAACATTGTTTAAACATTTCTGTAATTTAATACAATCCAGGATACAGTTTATAATAAGCAGAATCTTAAGGTCATCAGCAAAGAGTAAGAACAAAATTGGTTGAATTTTACAGTCGATTATATCATTAATAAATAATAAAAACAAAAAAGGTCCCAGATGTGACCCTTGGGGCACCCCTGATAGAGCTATAAAGTAAATGAATGGACATTTCTAATCTTAACATACTGTACTCTAAAGTTTAAATATATAAACCATAGCAAAAAGTTATCACTAAAACCCAAAGCCTTTAACTTAGCTATGAGGTGGGGTATGCTCAACTTATCAAAAGCTTTGCTAAAATCTGTATAGATAACATCAACCTGTAAGTTTTTGTCAAAGGCTTCAAGTATATATTTTTGAAATATAAGTAAATTAGTTTGAGTTGATCTTCCGGCAATGAAACCGTGTTGATCAGGAATAATAATATTGTTGAAATCTGGCAATATAATACTTAGGACACAACTTTCAAAGATTTTGGCAAGACAAGATTGTATTGTTATTGGACGATAATTCTGTATGTTAGTCTTGTCCCCTGACTTAAAAATTGGTATGATGTAACTTAATTTTAAACATGCTGGAAATATACCCGTGGCCAAAGAGTAATTAAAGAGGTCACAAATCACAGAAGCCAATACAGAAGAAAAGTTTTATAGATGAAAGAAGGTATATTATCAGGTCCTGGTCCTTTTGACACATTGAGACTGTTTAACTTTGTAAGCATTTTTTCTGAGATGTGACAAGAATGTAAAGTAATATTTGCATTATTATAAAAATAGTCAGGTGGATCATTTTCTGATTGATTAAAAACACTGGAAAAATAATTAGCAAAAAGATCAGTAATAGTTTTTGGATCATCACTGGTTTCATTGCCGAATGACATTACAGAAGGCAGACTATTGCTTTTGTAAATAGAGTTATAAAAAGACCAGAAAGATTTTGAATCGTGAGGAATTGATTTTTTATATTATCATAAAATTATCATAGTCTTGTTTAGAAAGCACCTTGCACCTCTTTCGAATTTTAGAAAATTTTAAATAATCTATATGGTTTCCAAAAGCTTTATACAAAGAATGAGCAAATTTTTTCTCACAAACTAGTTTCTTTAATTCCAAAGAAGCCCAAGGTGGAAAAGAAGACTGAAAAATTACTTTTTTTGGAGTAAATTTGTTTATACCCTCCTGGAGAATAGTTATAAACCTTGAGAACGATTCATCTGGCAAATTTTCTTCCATTAAATCTTGCCAATTACAATTAAGTAGGTAGTTCTTGAAACTATCAACGTCAGTATTATTGTAGTCATATATAGTGAACTTCTCTGCAAGATAGGTAAGTTCTGATGAGGACTCCAAGACTATTAAAAGCGGTGGGTGATAGTTATCGATTTTTAACAAAGGGTCATAAGATATGTCAATTACTCTTAGGTTGTCATAAGATGAAAAAATGAGATCCAAATAATCATTAGTACAATTTGGTATTTTGTTACTTTGGTGGAGATCCATGTATGTAAAAAAGTCAGATATAATTTGAGACTGGCTGTTAGATAAAATTCTCTCTTCAGGTGTATTAGACCAATTAATTCCAGGTAAGTTGAAATCACCTACACAGACTACTGATGAATAAGAAGTTTTGGAAGATAGGATTTGTTCCATGTTGTTGGAGAATGATTCATACTTATCAACAGAAGATGATGGGATATAAACTACTGACAACAGTAGATTCTCTCTCTTAATTTTAATTTTGATATGTAGTTGCTCCACAGTACACTGGTTAACTTTCACCTGCTGACTAGATAATTCTTTCTTGACTGCGACTAGTACACCACCACCTCCTTTTTTTGCTAGTGTCTTTATTCCTATCAAGTCTGTAAATCACATATTTATTTGATAATCCTAATTCACCATCGGAAACTGCCGGGATTAAGTTAGTTTCGGTCAATGTAATAATATCATAATTTGCACACCACACATTACGCTCAAATTCAGAAAGTTTAGACCTTAATCCACGTATGTTCTGATAATAAATTGACAGTTCCCGATGCTTTAATAGTTTTTTGGTTTCGATTTAACAATGGTGAGCACGCTGTTCACATATTTTAATTTTAAATCCTTTTCTCCTTCTTTTACTCTATGATCCAGCTGTTGTTTCATTAGATGAAAATAGTTCCGTTCTTAAGTGTTTTATCCCTTGAAGCATTGATAGGAGGAGGGTATCTTCAGATTGTGCACCACCATCACGTCCATTATTGGTCTTAGAGGCTAACTCATTAATGGCTCTATGCAGAGTCATTACCAAACTTTCCGATGACAACGTCATCTTCAGTGGTCTAATTTTATTTTTAGTTGGGATTCTGTACATGATTATTTCGGACATTTTTATATCATCATCCGGTACGGCTTCTGATAATAATTTTGCAATTACTGATTCATCATGAGCTTTCCTTTCCGAAGGATTATTAGAATTACTCTCAGGAACATTATGTAAAATTAAGTTTTTGGATCTTTTTAGTCGTTCTTTGGCTTCTGCCACAATTTTTTCATATGACCTATCATCATTCTTTACACATTTTTCAATTTCTGATTCAACCCGACTTTCAACTGCATTTACTCTTGTTTCCAATACCTCAATATTTCCAGAGATACAAGCCATATCAGTTTTAAGTACATGAAGCTCATTTGATAATTTCTTATCTAGATCTGTTATTAAATTGTTGTTGTTTACAAAATTTGCCTGCATCATACTAATTAAGGTATCTAATTTGCTTGATATATCTAAACAAGAGACAAACCTTTGGTTAGGAGAGCAGTCTTCTCTGCCACAGTTCCATTTTTTATCATTATTTGTATCGTTCAAAAGATCATCGTAATCCTCTTGAGAAAGATTTACACATTTGCTATGAAACCAACGAGCACAAGCACCTTCGCACTGCACTCCTTCATCGTTATCAGTAACAAGTTTCACACATATTGAACATACGTCCGATGATTTAATAATATCAATATTGTTTATTTTATTTATATCGGTCGCACAAGATACTCGACTGTTATCCATAATTGACTTCAAAATAGTGATTAATAACTTTTTCGGGGAATTTATGAAAATTTTATTAATTTCTTCTCTCTACTGACTTCAAAAAGATAATTTTTCTTCTGACTTCAAAAAGATAAGTTAATAAATCAATAACCACACATTTAAAAAATACAAAAATGTTGCAGGTTTACTTATTCAAGTTCACACTTCGTAAGAACACTAGAATTTCCTCTTGGCAATAAGTACAACTAAATTTCGTGAATAGGTCTGAAGAAAACATATTTAAATACAATTTTAAAACAAAAATAACAATATAAAACGAGAAAATTAAGTAAAACTAAGTATAGTAACTAAGTAACTAAGTAACAATATAAAACGATATACAATATATATTCCGAATTGCACAAATAGTTCATGAGTTGTCCGCACCGGTCCGCCGCAGCGCTATTTTTAGTAGCTTGCGATAATCGAATCCAAACTTTTCCTCATTTAAGTTAACCCCCCCTGACTAATACCATTGAGAAAGAGCTTATACTGTTAGTAAAATGTCCACTAAGTTTCATTTTGGTACCACCATGGGATTGGAAACAGTAGCGCATAATGTGTATCAAAGTATGTCAGAGTGTAAAAAAGTTAAGATTTATCGCATTGACAGAAAATTGTAAAAAAATAACTTTTTTTTGAGGTAGTACGTAATTGAGCACTTTATTGGACCGTTTTTAGGATGAGAAGTCAATCATTATTGTTATAGGAGGTTATTTAGTACTTTTCACCTCCGAGGACAATAATGAAAGTAAAAAAACTCCTAGGACGTAAAAGTAATTCATATGTTGCCGCCATTACTGTAATGTAGCGTGTTCAAAAAACAATCTGTGTTAAACCTTCATGAGCTTTATTTAAAAACGTTCATTTTGTTTCTGTTTTTGATCGTGGACTAATTTTTTTTCGTTTTTAAAAGGTGTTCTAATTGACAATTTTTGTGTGTTTATTTGTAAAGCTTTTACATTTTTGAGTAAAAGTGTGAAGCTATGGATGAATTTAATGACGGCGATAATATGGAGTTAATAATAATTGGACGTTTTTTTTTCAATTAAGTATATAGCGCAGTTTAATGAGTGCTATTTTTTGATTTTTTTAATGAGTGCTACCTCAAAAAAAATAGTGTATGCCATCCGGCTGAGAATGTCTTTATGTCTTGGCAATTTTTCCCGACTCGCTTCGCTCGTCGGTAAATCTAATTGCCGTGACATAAAGACACACTTCTCAGCCTTATGGCATAAATAACTATTTTACACTTTGACATACCTTGATACGCGTTATCCGCTACTATATCCAATCCCATGGCGGTCCAAAAAGAAACTTTGTGGACATTTTACTAACAGTTTAAGCTCTTTTTAGGAATTTGTTCCAATTTTATAAAAATTGGCTTTTGAGATATTATCATTTTTATTTGCTCATAATAAAAATTTGTAACTAATTATCCAAAAGTATGTAGAATCTATTTGATAGGGCCAAGTTTAAGCTTTCAAATGCTACCAAAATAAAAATCATACCCCACACAGAATTTTAGATACAGTCATGTTTGTATTCAAAGAAATGATGGAAAATTATTTTTTTTGGAAAATTTACCACTCTACTGCGGCAATATGGCTGGACCAAATGAGCCAAAAATCTATATTTTTCTTCCTCCTATGGTGCCTACCTGTCAGCCAAATTATATTAAAATCGGTGACATCAATTCCAAAAATTTACTTTTTTGTGTTGATTTGACATGCAATGACCCCTTAGTATAGATTAATTATGTTACGTGCTTTTTGAAACCCCCCGATAAAGCATTGTGACGCCAATAAAAAAGTAAAATTTGTCAAATATAATGCATATTGGTATTCTCAAGCTAAAAATAAGACATTTTAATAATTCAATAGTTTTAATAGTGAAACTTTATCGTCAACATGTAGTGGGTAGGTAGAAATTCCATGGTTCAAAATTCACGGAGAGAGGGGGTTATAGAATTTGAATAGAATATCATTTAAAATAAAACGTTCAACTGGTTTTTGAGAGAGTTCAAATTTATTTTTATCTTTTTAAAAAAAACATATTGTTGTTAGCACGAGACCATATAAGGTTAAATCAAAGATACTTCAGTATGAAAATTCATAAATATGAATCAATCTGAAGCTTTTAGATACAGGTTTTTCTTTGTTTTAAAAATATATAGAAATCCCGTTGAATCCTACGCATACGTTGTTATCAATTTCTCTGTTCGAGAGCTGTAGTGATTCGACAAAATATATCTTATCAATGTGTAGGTATTAGTATAACCCTAGCTTGGCTTGCGAAAAATAAATGGATGATTGGCCTGTATATATAGATGATGTCTCGAAAATATACATTATATATACGTTATATATAGATGACAATATACAGGAAATATACATATTATAGAGATCAAACAAGCTAAATTGTTTGAAAGTGGTTCTAAGACATTCGCAATACTCCTGGCCTTGTTTCACGAAAATATAAGTTTTGCATTTACAAGAAATTGTAAGAACAAACTTGTAACGACAAATGTACGAGTGTTACCAAGTGCTAGCAAGGATGATACACTTGTGCATGTAGATTTTTTTTAATTCATGAACAATATTTTGTAGTCTACTGCAATTACTGGTAACAGTCACTTGTAATATTTCTACCTAAGTCCGAACCTAGGTAGACTGAGTTACAAGCTCATTTTACTAATATAAAACTTATTTTTTATCGTTAGCTGTAAGTTTATTAGTAATCTAATACTCAATATGAGATTTTAAACATCGCTTAGCAATATTACTTGTCATATTTTAAGGCTCAGTTACACGGAGCATTATTAATCACTAGCGACTAGCGACTAAAATCGCCAGCGATAAGGATACATTTTGACAGTTGCTGGGTTAATTACACAGGAGCATAGATAAGAGAGGGTATACATAGGAGCGACTAATGTCGCGACCTCAAATTCATGTTTGGCAACTAAATCTTTGACGGATTAATAGATTAGCGCATTCTAGAAGAGAAATCATGAACAGTCTTTTACGAGAAAATCGAACTGACAATTGAAAACTGACAGAAGAATTTTACAATTTAAAATTTACCGTAAAAATTGTTTTCTAATCTAATCGCTATACTAGAAAGGCAATCGCCGAAAAATTAAGTGTGAATTCAAACTAACGGTAGTTGAGTTAGTATGGGTTGACACCAATTATATGGCGAAAGCTCTATTAGGAGCAGAGTTAGTAGGAGTGATGTATTCTGGTGTGTCAAGTTTTGGGTATTCATAATAAGAAAGAGTAGTTTGTATGACACACTTTAACTTTATAGGGATTTAGAAGAATTTAAAGATAGTACGCTACAATTTTAAACGTAAAAGTAACCGTAGAAAAACAAAGTTTTGCAATCTGGTGGCTAGACGATTGCCAAAAATAATAGTTATTTAAGCTTGTGGTAGTTGACTTAGTAGGGGAGGATACCATTTTTTGGCGATAGCTCAATTAGAAGAAGAGTTGGTAGGGGTGATGTATAGAAACGTACCACTCTGCATAAAATCTTAGTATATATTTCTTGTACACATATCTTTGTACAGCATTCCATATCTCCAACGTAGATATCTATTGACTTAAATTATTTTTTAATGATCAAATTTAAATTTAAAATTAAAAAATACCAAATTTAAATTTAAAATTAAAAAATACGACCACATTTTAACGATTATAAAGCTTCCATGTTATATTTGAATGTTGAACATGGAAGTAAAAACAGAGATATTTTTTATGACGAGTACCAACAGAACAGATTTGAGCGTTAATAGAAAAAATCCCACACAGCTGTCTTTACTAGTGTAACTATCACAACATAATTTTTGAAAACCTATTAATTAATTTTTAATTAATCTAATAGAATTACTCAAAGAAATAAGAGAAACACAGACTAAGACAATAAGAGTAGCAGAGTTATAAGGAATACAGCAACTTTATTGAGTCAAGGCTAATAATTTCCTCCTCTCATTAAATTGAAACGAATTGATCCTCTAAGAGTATTTCTCCACTATATTAACGTTATTACAAAGCTTTTATTATATTCAATTTCAATAGCTGGCGGTTTTCTATAGAAATAATTTCTGAAAATTTCTTGATTTAATTTATTAGTTGTAACAACAGTTATTTATACATTTTATAATAAGTACAATACATAAATAATGTAAATTTGTCGAAATATATTTAATAAAGGAATTTAAGTTAATATTATTATAGGCTCAGGACTGATTAATTAGAGTTATTTTCGTATTATAAAGAATAAATGAATTTTAAACAGTTTGTCTTTAATAATGCCATGTCATATAATAAACTCTACAACACCTTTATACATATTTTTTCTTATTTTATTCACTTGTTATTTTTATGATCTTACACTTATTTTATTTATTTTTTAAACTATATTTTTCCAACATTTAATCTGTCGCCTTTATAGAATAGCTGTTATTAATGACCTTCGTAAATTTGTTAAAGGAACTTTTAATGTATCGTCTTTAAATATATAGTAGTTGATTTATTTAAAAACATGGTTATACCCCTTTGGATAGTTAATTCTTTTAAAAAATAATTTAAAACACTAGATAAAATAACAACTTATTATTTCTTTAAATGACTATATTTCGTCTGCCCCCGGGCATAATAATGTCTATAAACTTATAATAAAAAGGATATTATTAATTCATGGATTGAATTATATAAAATAACAAGTAAAGCGAAAATACAAGGCTAAAATTAATAAATAAATTACAGAAATAAAAATTAAATACGTCAGGATAATCTAACTAAGTCTACTAATATAACTAAGTGACACAATATAATTGTGCGAGAGACAACTAGGAAATGTAACTAGCAAAATGCAATGCTACATCTGGGAACTGTTCGATCATTCGACATTCGTATTGTTGGCGCCCTGATGAGTTAGACGTAACGAAACAGAGTGGGACATGACATTATGTCGAGCCATCAATGATGACGAATGTCGAATGATGGAACAGTTCCCAGATGTAGCATTGCATTTTGCTTACTACATTTCCTAGGTGTCTCTCGCAAAATTATATTGTGTGAACATTCATGTTTTTGCAAAACTCGGCAGTATCAAATGATATCTACTAATTCTACTTTTATAGATAACTTATCAAAGTCTAAAAAGAAACGATAACTCTCAGTGAAATTTAATCTGATGAAACCATTGTATAAGTATTATCAGAAATTAGTTTAATTTGTCACAAACTCTAATAGTTTACTAGAAATTCAAATGATAAACGGATAAAAATTGAAATTATTCATAAAAGATGACGATTCAAGACGATACATTTGGTTACATCTATTTCCTCATTGTGACCTACTTCGAGTATTTTACCTCAATACATGATACATTACCCTCACACCATCCAAATATCAGTGAAACTAATCAAACTAATAGCAGAAAATGGAAAATTGTTAGGAATGACCCGGATGATTTTCAAAATACAAACGAAAATTGACAATAGAAAGGGCTAATAAATGATGTTTAGAAGCAAAAATAGCCCTTAAGTAATAAACGACGTCGTAGGGTTTGATTAATTAAAGGGAAAAGGTTTCGGGCCATTAAATTCACAGTGGGCGAAAATTCCGAATATAAAGCTCGGGTCCCAAACATCCTTTGGCTTAGATTATCTTATTCACTGACCAGCTACTTTCCTTATTAATAAATTATATATAAATTCGAGTAGGAGGTATCTGAAATTTTTTCTTGAATCATTTCCTTTTCGAATTGGATTTTCTATGCTCGCCCTCACACCTTCAAACTTGATCACTCGTCTTTTAATACCATGGCACTAAATTTGATTTCGTCAACCATATCGGTGAGTTACTATGCATTATCATCTTAATATAAAGCGATGTAGGTAGAAATAGACCAGGGTAAAAATGTTTGTTTTCTTGAGCACTACAACTTTTATTTGTAATTCTTTTCGGAATTTTTAAAGACAAAATAGTTGTAATCATTTTAAAATTTTGAGTTAGCATATTGTCCGGCCCCGGAATAAATGACCAAAGTTTCAGATTTCGTAATATTTTATAAGAAACCCGGACAGACTTTATGGTCTTGTAAATTATATGATCAAATGGTCCATAACTTTTATAGCTTAGAAAACCACATCTGGACTCCCAGACTATTCCAGGAGGCAGACCTGGAAAAACGTGAATCATACCGCACTGGTTTAAACCATTTTTATTTGATAATATACCTGATCCGTAGTCCGACATCTTAACCACTCAGCCAGTTAGGATATAGATCATGAAACCACTCGCAGTACTTACCATTCTTCTTACTAAATTATAAACTCTTACGTATGTGTGTATACATAGTTATTCAGGTGATTCATATATACATAAAATATCCAATTTTTATTGCCTAAATACTGACATAATAATAATAATGATATTATAGTTAATAACATATTGTTATAATATAAAATAAAAACAATGTATATATTCATTAAGGACGGAAAAAGTTTTATCGCATAACAATACTTCATTTAATTGAAGCACAAATCTGTCTAGATATAGCTGATATTGTTAAATTTGAACAATTAATAATATGACCTTAGCTAATAAAATATTTACAGCTCAAAATATCAATAATAAGCAATGATCGTAAAATATTATATAAACAAAAATAATTTGTAAGTCGGAGTAGACTCTTTCTATTTAATTTCTTTTTTCATTTTTTTAAATTTTAATTTAATATTTTATAATTGAAGAGAAAAAAAGAGCTGAGCCCTCACTCAAGTAGTTTCTACTTAAGAGGGCTCATCACATCAAACGTCTGCATTTTCTTGTTTTTGGGTATGTAATTTTATACATAGAATGATAAATAGTATTATTTGTACAAATTTGAATGATGTGAATAAAGAATTAATTATAATTATTATTATTACGTGCCGCCTCCGTGGCCGAGGTCGTTAAGGCGTTAGTCTTCACACTGACCTTTGACACCCACGGAGGTCTGGGGTTCGCATCCCAGGTCACGCTCTCAGTTTATAGAAGATTATTATTTAGATAAATTATCGCCATCTTTAGAATTCACTTTGAGCGTAACGGTTGCTACTACCACCCGAGGTGGTTCCCGCAGGGGTTATCCCTAATGAGCCGCAAGGCTCTAAACGGGCATTATTATTATTATATTATTATTATTACGTCAAAATAATTTATAGTTAATAGTTTTTTTTTTAAAAAAAAAATGTTATCTGGTTATTTGGGGTTTTTTGGAGGTTTTAGTAGATGTTTAATCTAGATAAACAGAAACAACGCCGTCTTTATTTATTTTTTCCTCTTTTAACGACCTCTATTTTTTCGGTTTTTTCCGACATTTTGGTCAACTTGTAACCGTCGTATCGACTATGGACCAGTTTTATTCGAAAAAAACATACACACAGACTTTATTCCTTTCGGAATTTTTTAGCCTTGAATTTTACTGATTTTTTAAAAATGTTGCTGATTCAAAAAACCGGGTTAGTGACGATATCAAACCTGATTTTCAATAGAGTTCGTGCCCTCCCCAAGGTTAATTTGTCAATAAAAGTAAACTCTTTTATCATAGGTTCGCTCGAAATTTAAAATCACCCGTAGTATATACGGCGATATGAGATCTACAAATGTAAAATTCACAAAATATAATACAATTTTTACTTATAATTTATAAATTTATTTTTTGAGTCCACGAAGGGAAAACGCGACGGGCTTTGGAGAAAAAGCTTTATCCCTTGGAATCAAAGAAGCCAACCCTTAAAGGGGGGATGACTCCCGATCATCCGAAAGTTCGTCTACCCTACTTATGATATCCCGTTGGGTAATCAGGGTAGCGAAGCATAGTACATGGTCTCGGAGACTGACCTATTTGGCATCTGCCCACTCGATACCTATTATGCAGCAATTGTGGCCTCAACCCCACTAACTTCTCTCTTTCAATATATAGAAAACAAAATTAGACTAGATTATAATTATAGGTATTTAGAAATCAGGTAATGATTAGAAGTGATTTCTAAGCCCTTCTTGGACTAGTTAGATGACTGTAGTTGTTACATAGGTTTAAATATTGTCAAAACGATTGATCAATGTGCTGTGTATCTCGCAACTTATTGAAAATAAACTGTCTCATATTGTTTTTCTACTTTTCCTAATTTAAACCGTAGGTATGTAGGAAAATATGAATTTTCAAAATCAAGCAGAGATATTATTGATGGATTTTCTCTTGGTTTTGGAATTTTAGTCCAAAGAAAATACTTTTCCTATATAAATAAAAAAAATATCTATATAGGAAAAGTATTTCCTTTGGACTAAAATTCCAAAACCAAGAGAAAATCATCAATAATATCTCTGCTTGATTTTGAAAGTCATGAAACACGGAAAAATTATCGGATCGATATGAAATTTGGCCCTAGTGCGCTCATTCATACGATACACGATGGTTTCATTAAACAATTTTTTATTTATTTTTTATTTTTTTTTTACGCTTTAACCGTAGGGTCATTTAGCGTTTCCCCTCACCTCATTTGAACCCTCGACCTCCAGGTCGAAAGGCGAGCGCTCTACCACTAAGCTACCGGACTCGGTCATTAAACAATTAATTTCTTTTTCAGTAAAGATTCGTTCAAATACGGCTGGTATATCCACGGTTTTCGTTCAATTTTGTAGAGTTAGCAGCAAGCGTGGTTAGTAGATAGATGTGTGACCGCTGGGATCAAAGCTAATATTTCCAGTTTGAGGACGAGCGAAGCGAGATAAAGATATTATAAATTAGGCGTATTTCAGATTCTGAGGATGAGCGTAGCGAATCAGATAAGGTGAGGACAAGTTCCTAGGGACCCTGTACCCGTTTTTTACAAATATATTTATAAAAGAATGTCTCTCAACTCTTTTTTATTTCTTTGTACATATTGATAGTACACTTTGACTTACTTATTTGCCAATTTTCGAAAGGTCTTCATTTTGGGACCAACCACACTTAAATAGATCTGACGTACAACGTGCATAATTTATTGAGGTACATGCGAACTCCAACTCCTATTTCTTAGAACTCCAATTATTGATATTAAAATAAACGAATAAAGCTTTACAATGAAGACAATTCTCATTATATTATATTGTTTATACTCAAAGAAAATAATAAATGATACGGCAGAACTAAAAATTCTGGCGCGGTGGTCGCATGTCGGGCGAATTTCCTTTGAGCGTGTTTGCGTGCTTTTTACATATATAAGTTTACAACTACTAAATAATAATTCCGGCGCGGTGGTCCGCTGTCGGGCGAATTCATTTAGAATGCGTGTTTCCGTGCTAAACAACCCATTCTTGCTTATGCAAGAACCATGCCATAGCGTGGTTCCGGTTCATGCTTTAGAACCTAAGCAGTTACTCAATTGTCAAGCACTGCTCGTAACTCATTTTGTCTGTATTTTTCAAAGGAAATGCGCATAATTATCTAGTTGGTTGTACAAAACTATGCCTCTAAAAATAGATGTACACACTATTATTTGCACTAGTTTAAAGCATAGTTACTTATCTTTAAGCTTAGTCAGTTATCTTTAAAGGATAGCGCATTTCACCAGTTTATAATGTATAAACATGGCTGTATGTTCTAGTCACCAATGCCAAAAAAAAAAAAAAAAAAAAAAAAAAAAAAAAAAAATGAAATGATACATTAAACAAAGTTAAGAAAATAAATCCAATAAAAATATTTTACCTATTTGTTTTATTATATTAAAAGAATTATTATAAAAGAAAAAAAATCATAAAACAATAATTAACAAAATGTATTTCAAAATGTATTAGTCAAAAAACTGTGATTTGCTTACGTATATGCCAAACAATAAAATCATTGATCACATTAATTTAACTTCGTCATATAAATTAAAGCTTAAGATCGAGCTATAATGTTTTCGATATTTAGTAAACTTTTTCTGAGTAATTTTTAAAGGTTTAAGACAATATACGTATTTCATATACAAAAGGGTCCTGTACTCTTATATAAAGTTTCGAGCCAACTTTCAGCCTGATACATAAAAACGTTCAGAAACTTTTCGTATTAAAAGAAAACGTCAAGTAATTCAGACATAATACATAAATTACACACAGATATATATATATATATATATATATATATATATATAAATATATATATTATATATATATATCTGTGTGTTATGTATGTATGTCTGAATTACTTGACGTTTTTCTTGCGCCAACATTTAAACCACAAGAAAAATGGTGGAATAATAAATCTAAACCCCAAAATATTTGTTGTAATATTTTGTTACTAAAATGTGGTAATTTAGTTACAACTTTTTGTTTTTTATTAGTAACTTAGAATTTCATAGACAATTTTTAGAAACAATATTACATAATAAGAAACTAGAGACCAATATCACAAAATTCTAATAGCTTTTCACCGATTTATTGTCCGACATACATAAAATACAAACAATCGAACACACACACACCCACAACACACACATACAAACAGACAACATTGCGAAAACCACTTAAGGATTCCAAAAACACTGGAATGGTAATTCAGTTAGTGAACTACTAAGGATTCCAAAAACACTGGAATGGATAATTCAGTTAGTGAAACTACTTAAGGGGTGTTAAAAACACTGGAATGGATAATTCAGTTAGTGAAAACTACTTAAGGGGTGCTAAAAACACTGGAATGGATAATTCAGTTAGTGAAAACTACTTAAGGGGTTCTAAAAACACTGGAATGGATAATTCAGTAAGTGAAAACTACTTAAGGGGTGCTAAAAACACTGGAAATGGATAATTCAGTTACTGAAAACAACTTAAGGGGTCCTAAAAACACTGGAAATTGATAATTCAGTTAAAAATCCGGTTTTGGGTTGTTTTGCAAACACAATACTTTCCTATATTACCTGTGATATTAATGAGGGAAATCAAACAGTATAAAGTAAAACGTTGTCCTGATTATGGCTTGTTTTAGCGATTTTCATAATGAAAATGACGCTTAGAGGTTGTTCGGATGACGGAAGTTGAGGGTGGGAGTGAGCGGAATCGGTTCCTATTGGCTTCCTGATAACGAAAAATATGTCCGAAAAAAGTTTATATATTATGTATATATATATATATATATTATATATATATATATATATAATATATATATATATATATATATATATATATATATATATATATATATAATATATAAGTTAACTATCAAGTTTAACAAATTAAGTTTTTAAAAAATGATTTATTTAATTAACAAAAATATAATCACAATTAGAAACTAATAATAATAACTTTTACTTCGTAGAGAAGGAGCTAAACGTAACTATAGAATTAGACTGAAGGTGGCCGCTTCCTGTCTAGGCTTTTATACTACTTTATATTGATGAGTCAGCTTATGCTTATATCCAGTATTTGGGTGATAACTCCTCCATCCTTAGAATGAAGCATCCCCGGTAGGATAAGTCTTGTAGGCGGAGTTGTCCTTTCTGCAGGTTGTGGAGTTGGTTGAAGTTGGTTGAACAGGTTGAAGATTTTCCTTCGATGGATGATAATGATTATTACCAGGATGATCAGGATGACGTAGAGAAGTCCTGTCAAAATGCTGGTGATATGATGAGTATATGTTGTGTCTTCTACTGGATAAGCTGGCAGAAGAGTTAAGTCTCTTAGAGCTAAAGATTTAAGATCTAACGTGATATTAGGTCTTTGTGCTGCTGTCAGCGTTAATTCTATTTCTGGAAGGATGTGTGGTTGAGCAAAAGATTTTAATTTATAGATAAGTTGAGTTTTCTTGTAGAATATCTTTGTATTGGTTTCAGGAATTAAAAATATACCTTGTAGGATTTAGTTTCAATATTTTTGTACCCTTTATTTGTAATTCGTCCGGTTTAATGAATATTGCTAATATTGATTAATTTCTGAGATGTATTGAAGATCATTGTTCATAATATTGAGATTTATGTATCGACAGTGCTCGGATTTTTCCTCCAGGATGATGTTTTTTTCGCAAGTAGCTTCGTTGGCTGCGATCAAGTCTTGTGAGCATTGGTACACCCCTTGTTTAGCACATATACCATTCAAAGGCTCTATTTTATCGTTCTCAGATTTTAAAAGTATTTTGACTCAGGAATTATAGTGACATAATTGTTTTTATGTTTGGTAGGTATGGGTAGTAAATGGTAAAGTTCATACTTTATTTTAGAGTTAAGGGTATATCTAGGTAAAATGTAATCTGTTCAGGATTTAACTTACAATTAATTTTTATTACAGATTCAAAGTTAAGAATATTATCATATGTTACTTCGAAGGGCAGCTCTCCTTTTAGTTTGTGTTTTGATATTTTCATTAAATCTGTATATAACTCATGAGATGTTATTATACTTGGATGAAGAGTTTTAAGTTTACAAAATGTTACTGAGTTTTCAATGTCTTGTAAGAGATTCAAAATTTCGTTATAAATTATTTGTATTTGATTTAATAAGTCTTTTTTATTTAGAATTTCTATTTCAGTGGCACCTTGTTTTACACTATTACTTAATTGAAGGAATTTAGATTTTACTTCTAAAGTATTAAATTGAATATCTTTTATACTGTTATTAAAGGCTACGATTAATTCTTTATTAATTGAATATTGTTGGGCTATTTGGCTCTCGATTCTGTGTTCGTTAGTTTCAATGTGATTTATAATTGTATCATACCTTTCCCCATCGTTACTATCTAAATTCCCTGAAATTAATTTAACTATGCTACCTAATCCATTTATTAGTCCACGCTTTGCTCTATGCGTAGACATTCTTAATCCTATATTATTAATCTTATCACTAATTAATTTCTAGTATAGTCGATTAGTTTAAAGTAGTTCGAAAGTTCGGTTAAATTAGAGTTTGTTAGTTTAATACTATCCATAATTTTAAAGTATTGGTCGTAAGGTGTGTTAACTGAGATTGTAGAGGATTCAGTCTGTAGTAATGCACCAACGTGTGTTGTGAAGTCTCAAGTCTTGCTGGTCCTAATTTTATGGGCAGTATTCCAAGATTATTAGTCAGTTCTTTGAACTCTGTCCCTTGTCCGATTGAGCAGATGGATCTGTAACAGGAAATTTATAAGTTTCTTTCCTGGGTCGTTTAATGTTAGACAAATGGATATTCTGTCTGGTATTGTAGTGTTGAGGCTGTATAGTCGCAGTTTTCTTGTCTTTGTTTATTGTCGTGATAGTTTCGGGTTTATATCTGTTATTTGTCTTTTGTTGTTTTTGTTTGTTAGCGACAAAAACTTGCTTGGGTATTTCCGGAAGTGTTTCTCTGGTTTCATTGGCTTTGTTAATTACTTTTTTCTTTAGTGCTTGCAATTTTGTCATTAATTTGTGTATAAAGTAGTTTTGTTTTGTCTCTGTGTTTAATGATGTAGTCGTTCGTCAGCTGTTTTTCTAAGTCAATGTCTAGTTGAGGGTTCGATTCTATATGACCGGATATTATTTCAAATGGTGTTAATTTTGTAACAGAGTGTAGTGAGTTATTATATGCCAACACTGCATATTTCACTTTAATGTCAATAGGCTCTTGTTTGAATTCTTCTCTATTATTAAGTAACCTGATATGCTCTACTAGAGTTGAATGAAATCTCTCGGCTACACCGTTGGATTCCGGATGTTGTGAACTGATCAGGTGTAAATTTATTTTGTGCAGATCAAGTAATTCTTTAACAAGGCTATTCCTTATTTCGAGACCGTTATCAGCGACTATTTGTTTTGGAATATTGTGGTGGGTGAAGAAATTTATAAGTTTATTAACTACTTCTATACCTTGCGCAGCATTTAAGCGATACGCTTGAGCGTATTTTGAAAATGAGTCTACGATTGTCAGGAATTTATCTTTTTCTAGAGTTAGGGTATCGATGTGTAGAATTTCAAAAGGACGTGTGGCGGTCGGTGTTATGTTAAATTCTAACCTAAGAGGATGTCTATCATATTTTGATGCTTGACACACCGTACATTTATTTATATAAGTTTGAATAGATTTCCTTTGATTAGGCCAATAGTAAGTACGTTTAATTGTATTGTCTGTTTCGTCTACGCCTATGATTAGTTTTTCCTAAGTGGTAGTTCTCTATTATCTCGATAATACTGTTCTGATTGGTCACATCGACAAGTTTCTGAGTATATTTAACAAACTCAATTTGTGAGTGAGTAAAATTTCTCATTACAATTTCACAGAAACGTTCGTATACATCGTTTTCAAAGTATAGACAATACCTGTTCTTTGGAACAATATACGTTTGTATAAATTTAATTACGTCTTGTTCGAATTGGTTCTTTGAAAATTGAACGTGCATCCTAGTCTTAGTGTCAAATAGCTTATCGATTTTTACCGCAGCAGGGCTATGATCCACTAGCGAAATTAGTACTTGATTAGTACCATGATTGGGAGCATCAAGTATTGGGATGGTAATTGATGTGTTCCCTATTGCGTTCGAGTGTACTGTGTGATCGTCATCGTCGTCATCATTTATGTTCTGTGGGTCGTTATCCGGGTGTACAAAAAGTGATTCAGTTTCTATATTATCGTTGTGTGAGGTCGATGGTTGGGGAGTACTGATAGTTCGGATAGTGTCAGTGATGTCCTGAGCTAAGTTTGACGGTCCAGGTGTCTGGTCAGTCATCGGTGGAAATAAATTGTCTCTAACTAAGTCACTTAGAAATTTATCGTCATCTTCTGTTACGTTTATCTCTACTCTGGAGAGAGGCGTCAGCATTAAGATTATGTGAGCCTTTTTTGTAAATTATTTCAAAGTCATATTCCTCTAACTTGAGTCTCCACCGCATAAGTTTAGAGTTGGGTTCTTTGAGATTAAATAACCACTGTAAAGGCTTATGGTCTGAGAAAATTTTAAATTTCCGCCCATAGAGGTAAGGTCTAAAAAATTTTACACTCCAGACAATTGCTAATAGTTCCCGTTCAATCGTTGAGAGATTTGCCTCAGCGGTGTTTAAAGTTCTACTAGCATAAGCTACTGGTAGATCATTACCGTTTTTAATTTGACTTAGCACAGCTCCTAGTGCTACGTTTGAAGCGTCGGTAGTGAGGATGAAAGGTTTAGAAAAATCAGGGTATTGTAGGATTGGTTCGTTAATGAGTAAATTTTTACACGTATGAAAACTTTGCACATATTCAGGATCATTTAAATCTAACTTTGTGTTTTTCTTAAGGTACTTTGTCATCGGTTTTGTTAGTCGTGCTAGGTCCTTTAAAAATCTTCTGTAATATGAGAGAAGGCCCACAAAGCCTTTAATCTCTTTTTGTGTCTTTGGGAGGGGGTAATTTTGAATGGCTTGAATTTTAGCAGGGTTTGGTTTGATTCCTTCCGGTGAAACTACATGTCCTAGGTATTCAACGGAATTCTTTAAAAACTCTGTCTTGTCAAGTTGAATTTTAAAGTTAGCCTGTCTAAGTCTTTCAAAAACTTGTCTTAACCGTAATAAGTGTTGTGCTAAATTGGTGCTGAACACAATGATGTCGTCTAAATATACTGCACATGCACTCCTCTAAGCATGTCATTCATTACACGTTGAAAGGTACGCGGACTATTTCGAAGGCCAAAGGGCATTCGTACAAATTCAAAATGACCATTTTCCGTACTAAATGCAGTTTTGGGAATACTACTCTCATCTAGTTCAATCTGGTGGAATCCGGAAGCTAAATCTATTGTTGAAAAGTATTGACAGTTGCCTAGTTGGTCTAGTAAGTCTGTTATGCATGGAATTGGGAAGGGGCAGTCCACTTTTTTCGTTAAGCTTACGGTAATCAAAAACAATTCTCCATTTTTGTTTGCCAGAAGCATCTAATTTCTTTGGAACTATCCATAAAGGTGAGTTCCAGGGAGAGTGAGATGGTCTTATAATGTTTTGCCGTAACATGTCTTCTATTTGGGATTGTACTTCTTTTTTATGAATAACAGGATATCTGTAAGTCTTAGTGTATACAGGGATTTCGTCTGTCGTAGTAATGTTATGTTTGATTTTATTTGTAAAGGATAAAGGTTGGTCTCCTGTATGGAAAATATCCGAAAATTCGTTGACTAATTTTTCTATTTCACGTTTCTCTTCAGAGTTCATATGATTTGTTCTAATTTTCGAAATGTCAAATGTAGTTTTTTATTATCAAAAAAATGTACGTTTGTTCTAATTCCGTAAAATCAGAGAAAGATTGCAGTGAAAAGGGGGTCAGGTTAGGAATGATTTGCGAGTCATCTGTTTGGTTTCGTATTACACAATAAGCCATGTTATTAGACACTTTGAGTATTCCTTCTGGAATTTCTAATAGATTAATCTGTACATTAGGCATTAATGCTGTACCGTTCTTGATATTTTGTACCTGAATTTTGAAACTTGTTCGGATTGAGGTTGTATTACTGTGGTCTTTTCTGATTTTCTTTGTTTTGTTGGTTTAGTCTGTGTCTCGGTTTTTGTTTGTTTTTGTTGAGTTTTTGTATTTTTATGTATTTTTGTATAGGTTTTATTTTGAGAACTAATGGCGGTAGTATGAGTACTATTATTATTCGTGGTACGGTACTGTATTGGTATTGGACCACCTAATGTTTTTAGTTGGTTTTCTGTTAGATTAATTGTAGCTTGTAAAAGTCTTAGATTATCAAGTCCTAAAAGTCCGTCAAAATATGTATGGAATTTAAACAAATGAAATTTGAGTGTCATCGGTCGAGTCTGATAAAATTTATCACCTGGCACCAAGGTACTAAATTGTTGAATTGAGCAACCATGGGCAGATGCAATCTGACATGGATCAGTATGTATTGATTGAGGGAAAAATTTCTGGGCTATGTCAGGAATAATAAAAGATTTGGAACTTCCTGTATCGATCAAAATTTTAAGGTTGTCTTTTGTAATGATGTACGGAAGTGAACTCTCGGTGTTATATAAACTCATGAGCTCAAATTTTCGTCCGAGGCCAGATTCTCTAAAAAATACTCTGACAATTCATCAGGGTAATAGGTTTGTGTGTCCGTCTGTAGTTCACATGTTGTGTCTTGAGTTTCAGTTAAATTGTCAGTATTTACCGCGTTAACTGTGTCTATTGCTGAACTAATGTCTTCCATGTTATACATCTGATCATTTGATCTAAAAGTGTTAGTTTTAGCCACTGTATTCCGCGTCGAAATCGACATCGGAGTAGGCACATATGGTTTAGGAATATTGTTAGATGTGCTGGGACCGGGTCGAGCGAAAGCATATTGGTTTTGATTAGGCGTCACAGGGTTAGGTTTGGTACGAAAAGTTTGGTTAGTTGTTACTGGTTGCCTATTTTGTGTATATGGTCTTTGTTGAGTCCTGGGGGGAGGTTGAATGGTTGTCTTGTTTGTATGTTTTGTTTTTGCTGTTCTAAATGAAACTGGAAGTCATTTGTCAACATGTTCAGTGCAGTGTTCAGGTCCGGTGGGTTCTTGGTCCTCATGAGACTACCTATTGGTTCTTTAAGACCTTTAAGGAACACTCGTAATGCTAAATTACGCGTATATTCGCAAATTATTTCTGCTTCGGCGGCGATAGCACAAGTATTCTTTCCAGTAGGGAATTTGTAAGTTTAACAGTTTCTGTACTCGTGTGTAGAAGTCGAAAGGTGTTTCTGTCTGGTACTGTCTCATACACGACATTTCTATTGCAAGGGTATACCCGTCTCGTCGGTCACTGTAACTGTGAAGTAGTGCGGTTTTTAAGTCTTCCCAGGTTTTTACTCGCGAAGTACTAATTACTTCCGCGGCGGGTCCTTTTACTTTAGAGTATATCCCGTACATAAGATATTCATTTTGGAAATTGTCCGTTTCGTCTTTGTCATAAAACTTATTAACTAATTTTTCACATATTTCCGAAATCGAGGTAGTAAGTGTGCCTCGCCACTAAATTCAGGCACCATCTCTAAATATTCCTTCTTTAAGGTTGCCATTATAAAAACTTTAAATAAATAAAAAAAGTAATATGAAATTAATTATTTTAAAAATTGTGAGTACACAATATATCCTTTTTTAAGAGGTTTTAAATATTTAACTTTATTTAAAAAAAAATTTAGAGTGTGTATATTTTACTTATTTAATTTTTTAAAAAGATTAGTTAATTTTATTAAAATATTAGAAATTTGTTTATGTTTTTTTTTTTAAAAAGAAAATTATAAAAATGTGTGGAATGTCACTATTCCTTTCGTCAAACTCTCATAAAACGAGAACTGCTCGCTTTAATGAACAAATTTGAGTGGTAAAGTACTTACAGAAAGGTGACCGTTACTGCCAGCATATTCCGTCTATCAGCCGCGATCATCCAAGCACTTTTAAAAAAATTTTGGTTCAAGTTAGTTAATTGTTAAAACAAACCGGGATTGTCAAATTCCGCTAAACTTAATCCTGCGACTGCGCCAGTTAACTATCAAGTTTAACAAATTAAGTTTTTAAAAAAATGATTTATTTAATTAACACAAATAATATAATCACAATTAGAAACTAATAATAATAACTTTTACTTCGTAGAGAAGGAGCTAAACGTAACTATAGAATTAGACTGAAGGTGGCCGCTTCCTGTCTAGGCTTTTATACTACTTTATATTGATGAGTCAGCTTATGCTTATATCCACAGTATTTGGGTGGATACTTATATATATATATATATATATATTATATATATATATATATATATATATATATATATATATATATGTATATATATATATATATATATATATATATATATATATATATATATATATATATATATATATAATATATTATATATATATATATTATATATATATATATATATATATATATATATATATATATATATATATAACGAAAGATAACTCTCGAAGGCGTTCTCAAATTGAAACGAAACTTTGCAAATCACGAGATGTTGAGGAGGTTACGAGGCCTATTGTTTATAAAAAACATTATGACGTCATCAATCAAAGTTATTGACGTCATGAAAAAAAAATATTTTTTGAAACTTGAAATGGCTTTAAAACAAGGTATTTCGTGTTTAGGTAGACGGCTAGCTGAATCGATTAAGACCAATTTCAGATGAATCGAACCCATCACAAATGGCGCAAACAGTATACATATATATAAAATTTGTATATATGTATACGTCATGTCAAAGACTCGTACGATATCTGTTGGGTTCAGTAGTGTTAGAGGGTGGGGATATAGTATAATTGAAGGGCCTCTACCTCTTACTCCATCCTGGTAAGCCTGCTGTCCTAGAGAGACAGGACAAAAATGGCTTCCACTAAACCACGGCGAGCAAAGCAGGCCTAATACTCACTAGTAAAAATTCGATATTGAGCATTATTTATACTTATTTATATCTAGCTCTGTTAATCCTATTTTTTAGCGCATTATCTTTGCAAAATCCGGTTATAAACTTGTATAGTGTAAATATGACAATAAAAAAATATCATAGGTACCTAAGATTCGAATCTGGGAACCTTAGCTTTAAGGAACGAAAAAAGAAAAGACCTTAGCTTTATGTAATAAAAAAGAACAGACTTTAGCCTTAAGTAATAAAAAAGAAAAGAGCTTATAGACATAAGTCGTATGGACCCGGGGCGGTTTCTCAGCTATTTACCTCGGTTCTTCCCTCTTTTAGTCACTTAAAATAGTTTTGTCGACTCCAGACAGGTTTTATTCCATTAAGCGCATTAACTGTCATTATAATAATAACATTTTTCGCAACAGAAAGATCAGTCCTTCATTTATTAATTTAAAACAAAAAATTCCACAAAAAACTTGATTTCAGTCAGGTTCTTGTCCTTCCTAAGATTTATTTTTGTACCAAGTTTGATTTAAAATGTTTGTATATACTTAATTACTACTTACTTATAAAAGTGATTTAAAATAAACTTAATTCATTTATATATATATATATATATATATATATATATATATATATAATATATATATATATATATATATATATATGTGTGTGTGTGTTGTGTGTGTGTGTGTGTGTGTGTGTGTGTGTGTGTGTGTGTGTGTGTGTGTGTGAGTGAGTGTGTGTGTATTTATAGACACTTTCTTGTAAACACTCTATCTTTCGAACGGATTAATATTTTTTAATCAAACTTGGTTCAAAAATTAACATTTTGAAACCTACCCTTCGTCGAGCCAGTAAGTTAGTAAATTTTAGTTCAAGAAAATTCTCTAGAATATAGAAGGAAAATCCCTCTTTTATTGCACTGATAGTGATAATATTGGACATGAGCCCATTTTAACTTTGTTCCTAAATATATCCTACATTAGTTAGTCGGTCTTATCACCTAGTTTGATCGAACTATTGCTTAAGAATGAACCATACACGTGGGTGCTGCCCCCCCCCTCTGTATTTGACTTCAGCTTTATCAGATAGCAATTTAAGGTATTTAAAGTGTTTAAGGTTATAATTAAAAAGGGTTTGTATATTTTATAAGGTCGATTTTTTGTTATCAATTTTCATTAAAATCCGAAAATAATTTAAAAGTTATCGCTTATCATCCAGTCTCAGAACAAAATTTCGTCATACACACAAAACACACGCATATATATATATATATATATATATATATATATATATATATATATATATATATATATATATATATATATATATATATATATATATATATATATAACACATAATTTATCCCTCTTATTTTATCAAGCCAAGACGAAAAAAATAAAACAAAATACGGAAATGATCATAAAAGAAAACTATTCCTATGCCATACGCTATTAAATGACCTAAATAATGTAAATTTTAAAAAATAGGCGTACCATTTGAACAAATATTACTGTAATATATTAAATAGATGTATTATTTAGAGAAATTATATTTCGAGTAAAATTACAACGAGCTTTGATAAAGCACTCTGCAATTTTAATACGCGCTTTTTGTTATTGTACTGTTTACTCTCTTCTGAATGTAAACTTTTAAACTTACCACAGGAGAAACAGGTGGTTGATCCTATGGACTAATTAACTTCTTAGGCTTCGCCTCGAAAGTTAACTTTATGGTTTCCTCAGCAAACCTCGGGAATCAACTAGGTAAATCTCTCAGCAAGCCTCGGAATTGAAATAATATGGTTTCATCAGCTTTGACCTAACGAACCAACATGACTGTCCAGGGAGCAAAAACTCCCTTGAAAAGTTAATAACTATTTTTACTTTTCCTCATTTATACCGTAGGTATAGGAAAAGTATAGTGTTTTCAAACAAATCCGTAACTGGGATGAGAACGGAATTATCCGTTTCAGGTGTTTTTATAAGGTCTCTTGAGTGTGTGTGTGTCTGTTATTATCATAGCGCCCAGTGTATTTATGCTAGAAAGTTGAAATTTTGTACAAAAATCAGTCTATTGCTTTAGTTGCGCTATTCAGAAAATATTTTGTTTATGACGTCATTAACCCGCAATAATGACTCAGCAAAAATTTCGACAAATCATGAAACGCGAAAAAATAATGCGATCGGATTTAGATTTGGCACGCATGTATAGCTTTGTATAAGATTAACATATGTGTCAAGATTCATCTTATTATTAGTTCAATTTTTATTAAATGACTTGTGTACGTTTTTTAAAAAATTTAAAATGGTCCAAATGAGTTGAAATTTAGTACAAGTGTATACCTTTATCTAATAAATAAGTTCACATAGTTTCGTTTCTAGACGACAAGTATATCCGTGATTTTTGTTGGATCATAAAAATTAAGGAGTATTAAGCCTGGTCAGTGCTGTATGGGTGACAGCTGAAAATGATCGAATACATTTACCATCTGAAGACGAGCGAAGCAATTCTGAAGGCATGTTGCAATATAAATTTGCAGCATGGAATAAACTGTATTCCTGAGGACGAGCGAAGCGAGTCCAAAGCAGTTAGGATGAGCGTAGCGAATCTGATGTAATAAGGAAAAGTTCCGAGGTACCCCGTACCTTTTTTTTTAATTTCCTTTGTATCTCTAGATACAAAAAAAAATAACAGTAGAGTATGCATTTTAAAAATTGCATTTAAATTTGTTTTTTCAACACCTTCCTCTGTTTTAAGTTAGCTAAGAAGTTTTGCAGCATATATTTGACAAATTGTATATTCTGAGGGCGAGCGAAGCGAGTCCAAAGTAGGGTCGATGAACGCAGCGAACCCGATGTGGTAAGGAAAAGTTCAGGGATTCACCATACCCGATTTTTTCTCCTGCCTCTTTTTTTTAAGATCCTGGGGGGGATCACACCGTCGCCCCCCTCCCTGTGGACCTGCGCGTGGGTCGAGCGTAGCGAGACAGTAGAAATATTACTAGTTTTAAGTAAACAAACAAAGCGAGTTTAAAGTTGTAAGAAACAGTTGTTAGTTACCCAGTACCCGAATTTCACAATTTATCTTTTGACTCAATCATGTAAATCAACCATCATGAGGCGTTAAAGAAATTAATATATTTCAGAATTAATTGAAGCATTTGTATTCTCTCACCTGGGGGGGTTCCTTTGCAATTTAAATATCTCCCAGTTTCCCAGTAAATGCATCTAAATAAAGAACCCGTGAACGAGTCGGGTATTTAAATAAATAAAACAAACCCTAAAATAAAACTCGCTCAATTTTAATAATTATTCCATTCCCCAAACAAGTTAAACAAGAAAGAATCGTGTAAAAGAAATATTACATTTTCTGTTAATAGAGTCGCCGGTCAAATATAACGCTTGGCTGGTAATTAGCATAAAAATAGTAATGTTATCTATTTTTCTTTATTGGCAAAAATAAAATTAAATAGAATGAACCAATAGCGTAGCAAACTCTAGCGTATCAAGAGTTTAAAAAAGGAGTTTGTAAGTTTGGCTGGAGTTTGAATTTATATTGAAACTGTGAATGTATATCATGGTTAAAAGATTTATTTTACTTGACCAGAGTAATAGAGAGTCAGTATTATTTAGCTAGGGTTAGAAAGAGTCAGAGGCAAAGCTAAGATGATAATGTACTAAAAGCACAGCTAGGATGACATTCTTTAAAATAACTACAGTTAAAGGAAATTCTATTACTTAACTAGAGTTACAGTGTCAATGTAATAGTCCAAGAGCAGGATTTGAAAAAATGTGACTCATTTTGTACTACTTCAAACCAAATTTTTCTAAAAATGTACCTTTAATTATGAAGAAAAAACCAAGTCTGCCAATCCAGAGCCCTTAATATGATTGCACATGCTCAAAATTTTATAAAATCACACAACTTTCAGTTTTCTTGTAATAAGTGATTCCCTGTGGGTCGTGTGCAAAACATGAAGAGATCATTTTTAAAGATAATAAAATGTTCTATAAAACAAGTGTTTAATCATTAAAATCGGATAACAGCAACCAAAGTTATGGCTTTTTCAAAAACACTAATTATAATTAATTTATGCACTAGTAATGCGTTGCATCAAGAACTCACGGCAAAGAATACATAAAAAAAATATTAATTTAAAACAAGCGAAATGAGTTTATCAAAACATTCGGATGCTATACTATTTTAAAGTATAAAGTCAAAAAGGCTCGCATCGCTTGCTAGTTTAGATATCTTAAACATTTACATAGTAAAAAAGGCTCGCTACGCTCGCTAGATTGCTTATATTTATAATAATAAAAGTTAAAAAAAGGCTCGCTTTGCTCGCTAGATGCTTATATTTATAATAAAATATATTGTAAAAAAGGCTTGCTTCGCTCGCTAGATTGCTTATATTTGTAAAAATACAACGTTAAAAATAGGCTCGCTTCGCTCGCTAGATTGCTTATATTTATAATAAAATATATTGTAAAAAAAAGGCTCGCTTCGCTCGCTAGATTGCGTAGATTTATATTAATGCATATTAAAAAAGGCTCGCTTCGCTCGCTTGATTGCGTATATTTATAATAATAAATGGTAAAAGAAGGCTCGCTAGATTGCGTAGATTTATAATACACGTTAAAAATAGGCTCGCTTCGCTCGCTAGATTGCTTATATTTATAATAAATATATTGTAAAAAAGGCTCGCTTCGCTCGCTAGATTGCGTAGATTTATATTAATGCAAGTAAAAGAGGCTCGCTTCGCTCGCTAGATTGCGTATATTTATAATAATTACATATTAAAGAAGGCTCGCTTCGCTCGCTAGATTGCTTATATTAATATTAATGCATTGTAAAAAGGCTCGCTTCGCTCGCTAGATTGCTTATATTTGTTATAATACAACGTTAAAAATAGGCTCGCTTCGCTCGCTAGATTGCTTATATTTATAATATATTGTAAAAAAGGCTCGCTTCGCTCGCTAGATTGCGTAGATTTAATATTAATGCTAGTAAAAAAGGCTCGCTTCGCTCGCTTGATTGCGTATATTTATAATAATAAATGGTAAAAGAAGGCTCGCTTCGCTCGCTAGATTGCGTAGATTTATATTCATGCATGTAAAAAAAGGCTCGCTTCGCTTGCTAGATTGCTTATATTTATAATAAAATATATTGTAAATAAGGCTCGCTTCGCTCGCTAGATTGCGGTAGATTTATATTGATGCAAGTAAAAGAGGCTCGCTTCACTCGCTAGATTGCGTATATTTATAATAATACATAGTAAAGAAGGCTCGCTTCGCTCGCTAGATTGCGTATATTTATAATAATACATAGTAAAGAAGGCTCGCTTCGCTCGCTAGATTGCTTATATTAAATATTAATGCATTGTAAAAAAGGCTTGCTTCGCTCGCTAGATTGCTTATATTTGTTATAATACAACGTTAAAAATAGGCTCGCTTCGCTCGCTAGATTGCTTATATTTAATATTAATGCATATTAAAAAAGGCTCGCGTATATTTATAATAATAAATGGTAAAAGAAGGCTCACTTTAAATTTTTTTTTTGAGTTTATTATTTTAGCCGCCATTTTTTAAAATTAATAAAAAAATTTGAAATATTGACCATGAAAAATATATTTTCTTTTTCTACTCTTTAAGAGCTTTTAAACGATATACAACACGATTTTTTGCTCAAAAATTTTTTATCCGGTCCGCATATTGGCCGCCATTTTGAATATATTTTTCGGAATATTACCAAAAAACTATACAGCTCTGACATATAGTTAATTTTACTTGTATAAAAGTATCTAAAGTATATTACAATAGATCTTTATCTTGTAAATTCTTATAAAATTAGTAAAAACTAATTATTATATTAAATTATGGCCGCCATGTTGAATTTTTTGGAATTTAGTATATAACATTTTTTGTTCTACTAATCAAGAGCTTTACAACGATATATTACTCGAGTTATTCCTTCAATTTTAAATTTTTTGGGTTCATTATTTTAGCCGCCATTTTTAAATTTTTCAAAAAATTTTTAAATTTTGACCATGAAACATATATTTTCTTTTTCTACTCTTTAAGAGCTTTCAAACGATATACAACACGATTTTTTCGCTCAAATTTTTTTTTTATCCGGTCCGCCATTTTGAAAATATTTTTCGGAATATTACCAAAAACTATACAGCTCTGACACATAATTAGTTTTACCTGTATACAAAATTTTATCAAAATCGGTCAATTTTTACGGCAGTTATCGCGACAAGTACAAACAAACACACAAACAAACATACAAACAAACATACGCGCCGTCCCAATCTTCTGAAATGTAAGAACTCACTTACGTTCGTTCAAAAATCAGCAAATTTCTTCGGAAAAATACTGGCTTTTTGTGAATTTTTTGTGCATTTAACAAATGTCATAACTTCTGTTGTATTTATCCGATTTTGACGAAAAACACTTGTTTTATAGGAAATTTTATCAGCTTTAAAAAATGTTCTCTTCATGTTTCATACACGACCTACAGGGAAACACTTATTGCAAGAAAACTGGAATTCGTGCGATTTTCTAATATTTTGAGCGAGCACATTCATATGAAGGGCTTTACTCTAGATAGACAGACTATGCTTTTCCTTTATAATTTAAGGTATATTTACAGAATAATTTGGTTTGAAGTAGTTCAAAATAAGTCACATTTTTTAGGCCTGGCTCTTGGACTATAGGGTAGTCAGCGTTAATACCTGAGAGTTATTTTGGCAGCGATATTCCAGCAGATGAAATGCTGCCTTCTAACCATTCCTACCAAGAGGTCAGTGTCAGTGGATGGTTAAAGGATCCACGATGATAGAGTATTATTCTCTTAACCGAATAGCAATACCTAATTAAACCCTAAGTTTAAATCACGACGAGAACTGCAGGTGTTAAACTACCACACGAAGTATGCTAGTGGTGTTTTGCACTTGTTGCGCCAGCGACTACTTTTATTAAGAAATAAGTATTTCTCTTTGAAATATTTTGTTACAACAGCCAAAAGGGTTTTGGAATCCTAACGAATTCCACAAACTTTTAAAATATAAATTTATATTAATGTTAGAAGAATAATTCAGTAGAGAAAATATTATTTGTTATGTTGTATAATGCATACGCTAATACAAAAGATAGGATTAAACTCCCATATAAATGGCTAATCGTACCTTAACTTTCTGAAGTCTCCTTGAATTTTTGAGGGCACACGCAGTAAGAACATGTCTCTCTACCCACCTCGTATTGATTGCACACAAAAACATTATAATAAATTCAGATGTACCTCAGGGACAAAAGTAAACAACGCACACGCATAATAGAGCTTTTCCCAAAGGATTACCATGCACTAGGAAAATGACGCAAACATACGTGGTTATTCCGGCCACGAGAGAAATTGCTTTCTCATCAGGTAAAATTTTACATAGGCATAGATAATGTAATTTTCTTCAGAATATATAATACCTATACCAGAAGATATCCACTCTCAATTTTATTATACAATATACAAAAAGATATATAACTCCTATATCGCCAATAAAACATTTCTACAATTCCATATTTTGGTTGAGGTCATTTTACGCATTCGTAATGGTTTTTATGAATTATTTATAAAACTTATCATATTTTTACTTCAATTAGGCACTTATAAAAATTTTATAAGCAATAAAATTGTATTTTATATTGTTTAAAATAAAATATCTGATACATTAATTTACATCTAATAGATATCACTTTTGTTGTGCGTATATTTTTGAAATATAGTGGAATAGAATAACAAGGGATCCCACTCCCTTAAAATACTAGTGTTAATTTCAAAAACAATTAATAGAGTTTTACTCGATATTTATAAAAAAAATGGCTGACCATCTGTAAAATGACAGGATGTCAAAATATTTTGTAAACAAATATGCAGTGTAATTTAGTAAATAATCTAATAACTCACGATAATTAAAAACACTGGTAAACAAGGAATAAAAAACAACATAATCTTCATCATGACAGACAACAAGACATTTTCATAACCTCGTCCGATTACGATAGTCGCTAAAGTAGCCCTAGCGGCCAAACTTTTCTTTATTTGACATTTTTTGATAAATCGCAAGCCCGAAATACGTGAGTGAAATCACTTATAATTCTATTCCACTATATTTTTGAAATAATAAAAAATAGTTTTTAGGACACGCCACTTTATAATACACAAATATTACTAAAAATATTACCAGTATTGTGCTAAAAATTATCGATATTTATAAAAGTTATTTATTAAAACTTTTATTATAAATTTAGTTAAAGTTTTAATCAGAAGTTTTTATAAAAATCTCGACTAAAGTCGAATTTTAAACTAGACATTTACCTTAAACAAGATTAAGGCCCGTATTTAGAATCATTTTTAAAAAATCTCTCCTAGGTTTTTCCTAGCTTTTAAAAAATCAACCCTAGGAATGATTTTACGTAAATGTATTCGTGCTAAAACGTTAATATACCATAAATAGAATAAAAACTTACATTGGAGTAAATTATAACTTAATTTTATTATTTATCTTTACAATAATTTGAACCTCAATTTTACGTATAAAGACATTTTGACAACTAGCGCTACCTAGTAGAGAACTATAAAACTAATATTGATACTAAAAAAATTGAGATATTCTGCAAAAATAAACAAATGATTTGTAAACAAACCTGGCAAAGAATAAACTTCTTTTTAATACGTAAATTTGTAATGACAACAAACTTATTTATAGTTGACGATTATTTTAAAGTAAATCTATTGTGGAAGTGCGTGACCTTGGCCAAGTGAAGGTTTGAAACTAGAGAATGATTTGCATTTTATTTTCACTAATGTAGAAATCATTATATGTCATTAATGTACTAATTAAATGTTTTTATAATAACATTGTTAGTGATAATATAAAGAGGTAAAACATTCGTAGAGTGTATGGGTGCTACACTTTTGAATAGTAAGTTTATTGGAGAAATGATTATATTTGACATAAATAACAGAAAAAATATGAAAAGTTAGTCCGGCGATTTGTTTAAATCATCTTATTATAGGGTTGTATAAACCCTGCAGTTGGTACTTACATTTTTCACACTGATCTATAAAGTCATATCACGTAAAGTCAAATTAGTTTACGTAACAATTAGTTCGTTTTAGGGGTTTTAAAAGCGGTTGATATTGTGAACAGTTTAAAAACTACACAAAACAAACAAAATGTATAATATACTATAGTCTTGTTTACCTTTATAAGTTAGCCAATTTGCCCGTAATTATTTAGTTTAGTTTAGAACTTTCCAGTAATTATTATATACTCAATAAAATATACTCAAGTATTATTTTATTTATTTTCTATAAGGTTTCATCAAGATTATGATACTTTTCATTTATAATATTTGATAGCATTTATTGCAAGGTTAGCAATCATAAAGGCGGCCGCTCAATCCCCGTTAACACGGGGATTTTCAAAACAGTTAACAGCTCTACTTCATTCTAGATGGGAATATACAACACTACCACGTTGAGGCTGAGTTTTGAATCCCACATTTTAATAGGGAGATACATCAATAAGTATAACGTTTACTCTACCAACATAATGTAAACAATGCTTACTATCCCCGTTATGATGAAGGTTTAGGTCTTCCGGTGGTGACCGCGTCAATGTAGATGAAGAATCCGACGTTTCGCTTCCACTGTGGGAGGCATCTTCAGGGATGTAGGACATCATGGATAGAAACGCAATGCTCTACAAAACTGAACTGAAGATGGAGACGCTGCAGGCCCTATTTATACCTGTCTCTGACCTTGTCTTCGAGGACGAAGATTATAGCCATGAGAAGGGATAATAGGGTTTGACGGTCCAGTATGACGTAATCCACTTGAAGGTCGCGTAGGGGTGTCCTGTCTGGTTGATGAACTGGCTAATGGGGGATTTCCGTGGGATGACGTAATCGGTGGCTGGGTACTGCGTGACGTAGTTGAGGGCTGAGATTGGGTAAGGGAATTATCTGAAGTACCCAGCCACCGATTACGTCATCCCACGGAAATCCCCCATTAGCCAGTTCATCAACCAGACAGGACACCCCTACGCGACCTTCAAGTGGATTACGTCATACTGGACCGTCAAACCCTATTATCCCTTCTCATGGCTATAATCTTCGTCCTCGAAGACAAGGTCAGAGACAGGTATAAATAGGGCCTGCAGCGTCTCCATCTTCAGTTCAGTTTTGTAGAGCATTGCGTTTCTATCCATGATGTCCTACATCCCTGAAGATGCCTCCCACAGTGGAAGCGAAACGTCGGATTCTGCATCTACATTGACGCGGTCACCACCGGAAGACCTAAACCTTCATGACAACAACCGCGGAAGCCTACGCAGTTAATTATCCCCGTTATGATTGTTACGTAGCTGATATTTCTAATCAAATCAGTAGCTATCGCAAGACTGCATTATACTGTATTATATCTCTGAGTTCATACGTTGTGAACGTAGTGATCACGATTTTCTTTACGTCGTGAACTGTGTGTATTTTTTATAGTATTCATAAGCCTATTGCTTAGGGAAAAACATTTGTTATAGCTCAACAAAAAAGTAAAAAATGGGAATGGAATGTAAAAAATTTGCTTCGGGTATATTATCGACCATATCAAATATAAATACGTCACGGAAGTTACGTTTTGTTGAAGAACGTTTCTTTGTTTACATAATAAAGCAATGCTATTGGTCAATTTAGGATCACAAAAAATAAATCATAGAATCCTTTGTTTCATTTTGTTTTGATATGAGCCAATATGTATTTTGTGACGTCACACTTTCGCGACGATTAACACAGTGCTCATGAAGTAGATATACAGGGTGGTGCATTTCACCCTGCACTGGTCTATTTCACCAATACATCTCCTTGATTAACTCAGCTTCGTGTGGAGCTATCGCGATAAAATTCGTTACAACCCCATTAAGTTGACAACTGGAAGTTTGAATACCCAATTATTATATTGTTAATCGTCTGGCATATATGGTCATCATATTACCAATATGTGATTTTTTATAGTAACTTTAAATTATATTGGAGCAAACCTTTGCGTCATATCCTGAACAATTTGATACTAATATAATTAAATTCCGGTAATTTCTTTTTGTAATTTTCCAGGTGGTGGTACCCCCAAAATTTCTAAGGGGGGCCCGATTGGCTCAAAATCCGTTTCAGGTCAAAAGAAGTTGTTTGGAGCAATAAAAAAATTTGACTTTTTGGGGGCAGCACCCCCAAAATTTATAAGGGGGTGACGACCAAAAAAATTTTTTATTGGCTCAAAATCCGTTTAAGGTCAATAGATGTTTGGAGCAATACAATTTAAATACAGAAATACCTGTAAACATTTTACTCATTTTGACCTAAGAGAGATTTTTTTATTAGACCCCCCCTCTCTCATAATTTTTAAGGGGTAGCGCCCCCTAACAAATTAAAATCATAATTATATTTAAAAAAAAAAAAACAGAATTAGCTCATTTTGATCTAAAAAGGATTATAAGAATTTTTTATTTCTCTCTTTACATCCCCCCCACCCATATCCTTAAATTTGACCTTAAAAATTTTGGGGGTGCCACTCTTAACAAATTTAAATTAATTCGCTCTGAGCCACTCTTGTTTACCCAATACGGATTTTTACCTCAAAAAATTATTAAAAAAGAACAAAAAATGTCAAGAGACAATCTAGGGACGAATTAAGGTACCTCTCTACCTACCTTGGATCTTCCTAGGTTGTTCCTAGCTTTTTCCTAGAATTTAAGGTGCAAAGTTAGGAAAAGGCTAGAAGAAACCTAGAAGAGATCTCTTCCTAGCCCTAGGGACGGTTAAAAATGTTCTAAAATGGACACTAAAACTAGGAAGAAGCTAGAAAAGAGCTAGGAAGAACCTAAGGGAGGGATTTTTTTTGAAACTTTTGATCATTCTGAATACGGGCCTAAATCCAGCTAGGTGAAAACCGACAAAAGTTTAAACTTTAGAATAATTTATAGGAGTTAAAGCACGATTTAGTGAATTCGGACTTAAGTCTGATTTTTTGTTCCAAATTTCACCTCTCTATAGCGTAAACACTGTAGGAGTTATCCGTGACACAGACAGACAAATATTATAATGTAAACCATTCAGACCGCCATAAAAGTGCCTGAAACGGAAAATAAACCTTTGTTTCAGATTTTTAGGGTGAACACAAACTTTTTTTGGTAGTAGAATAAAAAAAAGTATAATTGATGTGATTAAAGAAAAATATGTCAGTTCTAACAACCAATAAATAAATAACCAATTATACGTCACAGATAAGTTCAAACTTTAAAATACAAAAAAATACTTTATGCTACTCTTGATTTTCACTTTTCCTCATTCGAAGCGTAAGAATTGACAATAAAAATATAATATATAACATGACAATAACAATATAATATATAACATGACAATAACAATATAATATATAACATGACAATAACAATATAATATATAACATGACAATAACAATATAATATAAATATATATAATATAACATGACAATAACATATATACAATATAATATATAGCATTAAGTGGAAATAATGTGTTATTTTAACAAAATATTTTTTTAATAAGATTTATAGACTCTAGGGGGTAAAATAGACATATTTTATTCTTACACATTTTTCTCTAAAACCCCTATCCCCCCCCCCCGAGGAAGAGATTTTTAATTATTGTATGTACCATTTAATTAACATTGAGAGATTTGCTAAAATGGAAAAAAATAATCAGTTTTTCAACTCCAAGGAAAAATAGTTTAAAATTTTGACTATTGAATGTATAATAAAGTTTGGTTTTCTTAAAGGGCAATCATAAGAAAAGTTTTTTCCGTTCCTGGCTAAACTTTTGCTCATCTCTTACTTCATCTAATGCCCTAGCATAAAAATTCCATAAAATTCATTTTTGCAAAAAATCATTTTCATGCAAATTTATGGGCAGTAGTTCCAAAATATTTGACATAGTTAAGATTTCGCTAACTTTAGCTTTACTTTGAGCATAGTAGATGTGACCCACCCGAGTTGGTTCCCGCAGGACGAATACCCTGAAGGGCCGAGAGGCCCCAGAACGGGCAATATTATTATTATTATTATAGTTTGTCCTATAAGAAATTTACTTAGCTTTTCAACGAGACCAATTTCATCTTTCTACCTTGAACAGTTTAAACGATATTAACAATTTTATGATGTGAGGTCAAACATTTTTAAAAAATATTAAATTTGACCTTGTGGGAAAACGGTTGGAGATCGGGACATATATTATAGGACTATGGAATCCTTTTGAGGAGTACATAGTACTCCAAAACGTGTCACCAACTTCTTTGGTGGACACGTTTTATGAAACACCCTGTACATAGGAGCTAAACACGTGACAAGTTCAATTATCGAATGACAAGATACTTCTTTTAATTTTTTTTAAATCGATAAATCAACCTAATAAAGTTCCTAATAGTAACTAAATTAAGTATACTTAATTTCATTTTAATTCGACAAGTACATTTATAAGATGTATAAACATACTAAGGATAGAGATATACAAAGGACCACCTTCGTTAAATAGCATCGAGCGTCATTAAGTTGATGACACCGCTGGGATTGAAACTGATTAATTTTTTTTTCGGAGGTTTTTATTTCAGGGAGAGATTTATCTCGGTTTAGATTCAGTCATAGGTAAACACAAAATAATATTACAAATACGACTCGCTAACCCAAAATACTGTACCATAAATTTCAACAGAAAGTATTATTTGTTTAATAAACAGGAGACATGTCCACTATGCTTAGGAAGTCCAGATTCTTTACAACATTTTATTTTTGAGAGTAAAGTAATTGAGAAAACAAGGAATCAATTTTTTATTTTACTCCCAACATACGATCATTTCGGAATGGAATTTTTATTTTCTAACATTAATAACCATAAACAAGTAGATTTTCTTTTTAATCTGGTCAGCACAATGCTTTTAGAAAGAGACAAGTTTTTAATTTAAGTTCATTATTACCTTATTTTGCACAGCTTATTATTATTATTTTACTGTCCACAAGTTCCTTTTCTCTTTCCTTCTTTTCATTTTTTCCAACTCCAAAAATATTAATTTTCTATTTTATCTCTTATTTGAACTTGTATTCGACGCCCCTTTGTAAAAAACATGTATGTGTTTTAAAACAAATATAGTTATTTATGCCATAAGGCTGAGAAGTGTGTCTTTATGTCACGGCAATTAGATTTACCGACGAGCGAAGCGAGTCGGGAAAAATTGCCAAGACATAAAGACATTCTCAGCCGGATGGCATACACTATTTTTTTGAGGTAGCACTCATTAAATAAAGCACTCAAAAAAATCAAAAATAGCACTCAAAAAATAAACACACAAAAATTGTCAATTAGAACACCTTTTAAAAACGAAAAAAAATTTAGGTCTACGAACAAAACAGAAACAAAATGAACGTTTTTAAAGAAAACTTATGAAGGTTTAACACAGATTGTTTTTTTTGAACACGCTACATTACAGTAATGGCGGCAACATATGAATACTTTTACGTCCTAGGAGTTTTTTTACATTCATTATTGTCCTAGGAGGTGAAAAGTACTAAATAACCTCCTATAACAATAATGATTGGCTTCTCATCCTAAAAACGGTCCAATAAAGTGCTCAATTACGTACTACCTCAAAAAAATATATTATTGTTATTATGATTAATATTTCGGAGGATAAACTAAGTGGGACTTAATAAATTAGACTTATTTCAAATTCTGAGGGTGAACAAAGCAAACCCGAATCAGTGAGGGTAGGGAATCCGATAAAACAAATAAAAGTTCCGAAGTACCCCGTACCCGATTTTTTAACAAAATAAAAATATAACTATTAGAAACTAAACGTAGATAGTAGAGACAATGTAAAACCCTCTTTAACGAATTCGATAAGAAGGTAAGACTAAAAATGTTTCTACTCCCTAGGACAGACATTAATTACCCGGGATTATCTTAGCTTACAAAACTCTAGGGTTTTCTCGGGATAAACTGATAATCTTACATTGAAGAGACTTTAGAAAAACATCGATTATAAGAGCGAATAGCACAAAGAGTTAAACTTTTCCAGAGTATGGAAATTAAGTTACTGTTTTTCCTTGCAGAGAAATTGGGGAAAGAGGAAATTGTCGAGAGTGACATTAAAGAAGCTCATAATGGGTATCCATTACATTAAAGATTATAGAATGACGTGACGATGCAATAGAAGTAGATAAAGCTGTTCTAATTAGGATACTTGCTACAAGTACCAAACTGTAACTTCATAGCATGGTTAATTGCTACAGAGGATGCGCTGAAATTAAATCTTAGAGGTTAAATCTTAAAGGTTTTCTCTGTTACTCCCTCTATTGTCACTTTATTAAGTTAGTAGCCGATTATCAAGAGAGTAAACAATATTAAAACAAATCGTTAGATAAAAATTAAACTTATTTTGATAGTTGGGTGAAATTTGGGACATATATCGTTCTTATTTATGACTACATGCGTACTAAATTTCAAACCGATCAAAACTTTTTTTAGTGTTTAATAAATTTTTGAAAATTTCATGAAACACAACTCATAAAAGTCATTATTGCTGTTTGTTGACGTAATAATAGTTATTTATGCCATAAGGCTGAGAAGTATATCCTTATGTCACGGCAATTAGATTTACGACGAGCGAAGCGAGTCGGGGAAAAATTGCCAAGACATTCTCAGCCGGATGGCATACACTATTTTTTTTGAGGTAGTACTCATTAAATAAACTGCGCTATATACTTAATTGAAAAAAAAACAAACGTCCAATAACCTCCATATTATCGTCGTCATTGAATTCATCCATAGCTTCACACTTTTACTCAAAAATGTAAAAGCTTTACAATAAACACAAAAAATTGTCAATTAGAACAAACTTAAAAACGAAAAAAAAATTAGTCTACGAACAAAAACAGAAACAAAATGAACGTTTTTAAAGAAACCTCATAAAGCTTTTACACAGATTGTTTTGAACACGCTACATTACAGTAATGGCGGCATATATGAATTAAACCTAGGAGTTTTTTTTACATTCATTATTGTCCTCGGAGGTGAAAAGTACTAAATAACCTCCTATAACAATATGATTGGCTTCTCATCTAAAACGGTCCAATAAAGTGCTCAATTACGTACTACTTCAAAAAAAAATTACAAATATCAAAACTTGACCAATATAAAGATTTTTTAACCAAATTTCAATTCTCTAGCATAAATAGGGAGATAAGATGGTAACAGACACACGCAAACATACACAAAATCACACATACAGATAAATAACTAATGATGTAACTAATCATGTAAAAACCACTGATGAGGTCTTAAAACACATAAAATGGATTATTCAGGTGAAATTCCTGTTTCGGATATTTTTGTTTGCACAATACTCTTCTTATATACCAACGGAATAAATTAGGTTCACAGTTCTACTCATGAGTGGATAGAATGATGAGTGATCTTAGTTATCCCCTTCATGTCTTGGCAAATCTCTAAACATATAGCTGTTTAAGCGACAGCCTTCCACATGGTGACCACACATGTGGATTGCTAATTCTAATAATATCATGTACAGTTCTACTCACGAGTGGTTAGAATGATGAGTCATCCTTGTTCTCTTCTTCATGACGTGGCATATCTCTAAACATATAGCTGTGTATGTGACGGCCATGACACATGTGGGTATTACTAGTACTAATAGTAACATGTACAGTTCGTGGTACTTCCAAGCGTGTCTGTTGTTCCAGTCCCGCACGCACCAGAATGCCTCCACTCGCACACCTACCCGCATCTGGATCTACAAACACAAACAATTTAAAACGTCGTTAGAAAAAAAGCTAACTAAAGATCCTGCAATAAACATTTTAGCGAGCTCTTCAAAGGTAACAAAGGTAACTAGGAAGCGGTTCATAGGCAACAAAAGGCAATACTTAGAACCATCTTACAGAAACCTAGAGATCACTCAAGTAAACCGTTGTTTAAAAATTAGAAATCTTAAATATTAACCAAATGTACTCATTAACTTGCCTTATGCATGCTTATAAATATAAAAATAACCTAGTACATATTAATCATGGCAAGGGAACTAGAGGCGAGATAAGAAATCTTTATTTAACACCTAAAACTAGGACAAGTACAGCACAGACTTACTAGACATATGTAGCACCTACAATACTTACCAGACTTACTATTGTTATTTCAAAAAGACGACAAAGACAACAAGACAATTCTGAAACTAAACTAAAACTTTCTACTTACAAAATTCAGACCCAATAGGCTTTTGACAGAAGCTTTTTATATTATTTTTCTCTCTGATCCATACAACCCCATTTAATAAAATTCGAAAACGATAGTAACAACTAAAAAACCTTAATCAAACCAGAAAGTTTATACTAAAAATTATTCATTTTCCTATTTTGAACTAACCTTAATGTCTCACTTAATTAGAACAAACAATTAATAATCTAAATCTATAGTAAACGTTTATCATTTATATGTTAGATATTTATACTTGACATACCATTTTTCGCATGCTTTCAATAAAAAATACAAAAATATTTAAAAAAAAAACAAAAAACATATATATATATATTATATATATATTTTTTTTTTAAAAAGTTTTTTTTTTGTTTTTTTTAAATATTTTTTGTATTTTTTATTGAAAGCATGCGAAAAAATGGTATGTCAAATATAAATATCTAACATATAAATGATATATATATAGTCTATATGAATAAGACCCAATAATATTGATACAAAATCATTACAACCTGCACAGCACAGATTATTTATTAATCAAAAGTGCATGTCTAAATTTCTTATACTATGTATTGTATTCTTATTCTGTTAAAATAAAGAATTTATTAAAAAAAAAAAGGTAATGTCGTACCTGTAAGATTAACAGGCGTAGAGGGATCAAATCTTCCATTGGGATTTTGAACGAGATTATCTCCCTATAGTGAAATGATCATGGTAAGTGCTACCACCCTCCTATGATATCAGGTCATCATGCGTATCTCTGCCAAAATAAACCTAAGTTTGGCAACAATGAGGACCTTGAAATCAAGGTAATAGCACCTTTTTATCTTACTGTTCATCGTGTTATCTTCAGTGTTTAGTTTTGAGGACTGACATCATTCCCAGATTTTAAAGTATCTTAATTCTATATCATTTGATACTACCGAGTTTTGCAAAATGAATAGTTGACACAATATAATTGTGCGAGATATCTTAATTCTAATAAGATACTTGTCCTTTGCTGATCATGGTATAAAATTAAACTGTATTTTTACAAACACAGTTGATGTTCTTCGTTGCTAGGCAACGCGATAGAATCGTAATACTTATGCAATTAATTAACTCCAGGACTGCGGCCTTGATCGCCTCACTAAAAAAAATATAATTTATCATCCGAAGTATTACAACAAATCTAAGTTATATAAACACGATTTTTGTCCAATTATCACGAAATATTTTTCTTTTTGATAACTTAATATTTCTTATCAAAGAATTTATCGACAAATAAACCTTTATAATAACAAGACCATCTACCGTTATTAAATAACCCTTGAAATATAAAGCCAAATAAAGTTTTCACAATTTTCCGAATTTCCACTACAGGAAATTTCACAATTTTCATTACAAGATTTAATTGAAAACTTGGCGGGATCGGGTTTGGACTCTCCAATTATAATTCGATATTTTCCTTTCAAATTCGAGTACTAATATTTAGTGCAAAATTAAATTAAAGCATTTAACAGAGGACGCTCTGAATTTTGATTTAGCAACATTTATAATTTTATTTGATGCCGACATCTGCAGCTTTATATTAAAATAAAATTGATACTTCGATTAATATTAAATTTGTTTAACACGGTTTAAAATGTTGAAACACGCTGTCAAACGTACACTAAGCTTTCCTTCCTAATTTATTAAAATTCGAGCCCCTACAATGCTACAACCTATGTAGCATAGCTAAGTCCTATTGACCCAAGTTATGAACACAACAACAAATTATTCACAAGGTATTTTTCTAAGAATAGATTCTGATTCTATGGTCAAAATATAAATATTTTTTACTCTTTTTTTAAGCCGCCTTCCGTGGTCGAGGTCGTTAAGGTGTCAGTTATTAAACTGACCTTTGACACCACGGAGGTCTGAGGTTCGCATCCCAGGTTATGCTCTCAGTTAATATAAGATTATTGTTCAAATAACTTATCACCAACTGTAGATTACACTTTGAACGTAACGGTTGCCACAATCACTAGAGGTGGTTCCCGCAGGGGTTATTCCTGATGGGCCGCAAGGCTCTAAACGGGTATTATTATTATTATATACTCATTTTTTAGCAACATTTTTTCTAAATCTATTATTTAGCTAAAAACAAAGATTATGCAAGGTCCAACATCTACATCCATGATTTCTCTTGTTCGGGTATTTTTACTACAAAACCTGAAGTCTTGGAAAAAATGGAAAATCATTTTTGAACACTATATACATACTTCTTATCAACTTTACTTATATTTCTTTGCGTTTACCCAGAGCCATATGACTTATGGCTTGCCGAACTTCTACAAACAAAAGTTGATGAATTTCTTGTCTATTTTCGAGATTAATTTCTTTTTAACTTTATAAATAATGCTCCAATTTAGGATCGGGTCTTCACCTATACTTTTTTATTGAACTATTTTTAATAATTTATTTCTTATTTTATTTATTATTTTGTTTTATAAATATTTTCATCTCGTCCTCACAATATATAAGTCGTTAAAATTTTACTGCAATTCGTCTTCGGACTCGCTTTGCTCGTCCTTTATAAAAACAAATATATTTTATTCCCAGCGGTCACAAACCCATGCACTGAACATGCTCGATGCTGCTTAACTTTTATGATCGAACAAAAATTATGGATGTAATTGTCGTATTGAAACGAAACTTAGTGTATTTATTTAAAAAGTAATGGTATAATGCTCTTGTACTGAATTTCAATTCAATTGGATTATTTCCGATTTTTTACAATTTTTTTAAAAAACATATATACGACCCATACCTTAAAAATACTTGGCACATACATTTGTCACATACATAGCTACATGCGTGCTTAATCTCAATTTGATCGCATAATTTTTCCGAATTTTATTAATTAACAAAATTTTTGCGGGTTAATAACGTCATAAATGAATATTTTCCGGATAGCACAATTACACCTATAGAGTGATTTTTGTACAAAGGTTCAACTCTAGCATAAATACACTGGGAGCTACGATGATAACTGACACTCACTTACACACACATATACAGATAGACACCTTTGTGAAAACCACTTAAGAGGCCTTATAACACCTGAAACAAATAATTACAGAGACATCCCACTTTCGGATTTTTGGCAAAAACAATATTTTTCCTATATACCTACGGTTTAAATGAAGAAAATTAAAAAGGCAAATTATACATTAAAAGAATAATTTAGTACCAAATGCAAAAATACATTTTATAAAGATTGACAAGGCATTTATACTTTAAATCCCTATTAGAATGAAAACCAGAGACAGGTATAGGATTTTCTCACAGTGACAAGATGAAATCATGAAGTGTGTGGGTTACATTTAAATCTCTGACATCTAGAAGAGATAAGAGTTAAGAGATTTATCTCTAAATTAGAGATAGAATCAAATATTATTGAGGTAAAATTTAAAGTTCAAGAGTTAAAGTCACCCATTGACCTTCCTTTGATGTGTGATTAAGCCTGCTTAGCTTCCAGTTGACAAATCTTTCTAGTACACGGCGTTTTCTAGCATATAGTATTTAAAATTTTCCTTACACAGTGTAGTACTTCAAAGAAGGTCCAATTTCCAAAAAAAATAAAATTGCTTTTTAAATTATAGAGGAGGGAAGCAAATGTTATAAGAAAATTTGACATCACATTTTTTCATTAAAACTCAACGATAAAATTAGTTAGTTGCATTTTAATTTTTTTATTTATTTTTGTTCATAATAGTTATTTATGCAACAAGGGATGAAAGTAAGTTTTACAGGTCAAGTTAAAGTTTCGTCCTAAGGCAGCGCCGAAGGAGGAAACTTCATTAGCTCACGAGGCCGGTAGGCCGAGGGAGATAAACTAGTTAGCTCCCCAGGCTTGCCGAGGGAGTTAACTAACATTTTGGCTCCCGAGGCTTGACGAGGGAGATAATACGAGAGCTGAAAACTTTCATCCCTTGTTATTCATTAAATTTTATCTACGACTAGAGAACTAATACTAACAACTATTAATATATTCTTCAGCTCCTTAATTGTTATTGTGTTAGTTTAGTTTATTCTTACCATGTCAATTACTCTGATGAAGAGAGAATAAAGCCACTATCTTCACTATATAACTCCGGGCTCCACTCTGGAGCCCGGAGTGGGCTCCAGAGTGGAGCCCACTGCGGATAGCCAGACTATGGTTTTTCTTCATAATTTAAGGTATATTTTCAGAAAAATTTGTTTTTAAGTAGTACAAAATGAGGTCTGGCTTTTGGACTATAAAGAATTTTATTATATTAACTATCTCTGTAAAAAATCAAATTATAGGAAACATTGATTTAAATGGAATTAAAATGATAAAATCCCTCAAATGAATTGATATTTGCATTCTGTTAATTTCAAACCATTTCCAAAGGATATCAAGCTAAAAATAAGCTTCATTAACATTTTGTAAAATATCAACAAACTGAATCCTGGTTATTTCATTATCATTACTGGGAAGGCTGTTTAAAAATTCAGTATTAATGTGCATTATTTGCATTATATCCAGAAATCGAAATCACTTCCAACGTGGTGTATTAGCATGGCAGGAGTTAAATCTACATCCACACACACACACACACATATATTCGAATCATCCATACCTCCCTGCCGGACCCTGTATTATGTCAGGGTTATCTATTACCTGTACAAAAAGTATTGGCACAGCAAGTAAGAAGGATGACACCCAGGTAGCTATTATTATCTTCTTAGCTTGACTGATGGTGCAAACATATTTAGCTCTCATGGGATGCACAATGGCGTAGTACCTGAAACCAATCACACGAAAAAGTTATTAATTTCTTAAATTAAAGCAGGTTCGTAGCCAGCTAAAACTCGTAGGGGGCGAAACCAATCCCTGAATGGGGCAAAATTCAAACATCTACAAGGAAATTCCACTAATATCTACTACGTCAGAGGAGGCGAATTTTTAAGAGTGAGGGGGGCGATGCCCCCTTGGCCCCTACCTGGCTTCGGGCCCGGATTAAAGGTGCAAACATATTTAGTAACCACAGACTTCATTTTCTTTTTAATACGCGTATCCATAGTTTAGATAGGATCAATTATGTTTGACAACATCGCGCGGGGTCAGTAAATTGGAACTGTAGGTAATGTAAACAATTAATCGGGATGTAAACAAATTCATCGGTGATAGGACAAACGAAGTGACTCTAACATAAGCAAGAGTATAAATTAGGTGAAATATCCGTATGATTAGCGTAGCGAATCCGAAAAGGGAAATACCGAGGTACCTCGTACCTGGTTTTTTGTATCATTCTTAAAAAATTGGAGATAGATAATAAATTGTTTTATCGTCTTTGCTCTGAAACAAAGCACTATCGTGCAGGACAGGTAACAGAGTTTTTTACTCTTCTTTCTCTATTGAGAAAGACACTCAAACATCATATATTTTAAACCCGACTTTTACTTCAAACAATACAAAACCAAAGTTATACAACAATGCTGGTCTAGTCTGTCTAGAATTTGTGAGGATTTTAACTGACGAGGAACATCCCCTAGCTTTAATTCCTGGCAAACCTGAATGACAGTTAAATCTCTTTGTAGATCTTTACGACCACTTAACCACACTGACCTCCTTAACTATTAGATTTCCTCTAGGAAATTAAGGAGAAAATACTTTAACCGTTTGTATGTTTAATTTAATTTCGGTCATTTTAAACAATGGAAAAATTTGCTTTGTATAGAAAGATTACATTAGGTAGTTACATTCGGCTTTTATTTCGTAGCACAAATACTTGGGTAGTTAACTATTTAGCAAGAAACATGTCATACAATTTAATTTGTTAAAAACCAAAAGGCATGTAATGATCTTTTCTAAGAATCTTTTGATTATTAAATATTCAAGTCATTTGGTAGTTTTACCCTGTGTCCACGAGTTAGTTCGGTAAAACACTTATACGGTTTCCAGTACTTCCCATTAATTAATTACTTTAGAACTTTTGAATAACCTTTGTCTAGATTCCTTTAAAATTTTTAGAGGGAAAATTTCACTTGAAACTCCCTAGAAATTATATAAAAGAAACGATATTAGTGCAACGTACGTTACCAACAAACGCATACGGGCACACACACATATATATATATATAATATATATATAATATATAATATATATATATATATATATATATATATAAGGCAGTGCCTTGTCAAGTATAGCGATCACTGGTGTTCCATCCTGTACAGGGAGCATCTCGAGGCAATTTTCATCCCCTCGTATCTTTTGATTGAGGACTTTAAAAAATATAATTTTCATATTAAGTAAAAGATCTTGTTGAGCTGACCCGTTGTACCGAAATTCTCAAATGTTGAGACAATTATGTCTCAAAGGCATTATGTCTCAAATGCTTAACTTAAAGGCATTAGCCTTTAAGTTAAGCAATTTTGACACTCACTCATTAAAGTTCTAAGGCACTTCTAGCAATCGTAGATACTTAAAATTTGGTATATAGATTGAAGTTGAAGTGAAATCAATGAAAAATAGTCAAAATCAAACACTTCCATTTCCTTCTAACTAATATGTTTTACCCCAGTTGATAGGAAACCCTAACCTCAATTTTACACATTAAGAATAATTTTGAGAACTAGCGCTACCTAGTAGAGCAAACCAAAACTAAAGATATCGAGAGTTTTATTTTGACACAATAAAAATGTTTTACGCAATTTATCTATTGTTTAATAAAAGAAAATGGAACTATTGAGTAATAAATAAGTGGTGTACAATATGCTGTAACTAATTAATAATTTATTATAGCGTATTTATTTAATTTTGTAAGGAATAATGTTCAAGCTTACAAATCCCCACAAAAACACATGCGTGTAAAAAATGTCTAGCGTAAGAAGTTGTGAGATCGTTAAATAAGCCGTGGTAGGTTACCAATTATGCTTTGTAAATACATCAGGTCTTGGCGGTTTCACCTTAAGACTTGGCCATTACGCAGCACACACAAATATGCATAATAAGCGTATTAAATCGGCTGAATATATTATTATAGAGTATGTCTACACCTATGTCTAACTCTCTTTCTGAAAATAACAAAACTTCGTAAACAAAAACGTTCGAATATTTAATTGATAACCAGAAAAAAGTAAAAACAAGGAACCTTGTAGACTACTAGCGCCCACCAAGTTGACATTTTAGGAACTTCACCAGCGATAGTAAAAAACTCTTTTATTGTCGCAGACTGTAAAAACGCATTTCACCTACCTTTTTGCCGATGTAAAGTGCCTACTAGCCGCCCGAAAAAAATGTTTAAGCAATATATTTGAACACTTGGCTTAAACTGAGTTTTTTTTATTAAGTAGATAATCTTCATACTCTGGGGTCCAGCGCAGCAAGAGGTTAGAAATGCTACTTTTGGTATAGGGTATAATCATAAAATTACGAGGACTTGCGATACGAGTCTGTAGTGTAAGAACAAGGTCCCCAGGTACCTTTTACCCGATTTTTGGGTAGTTTGCCTAAGGTGTCATAGTTTTAAGTGTAAATAAATCATTAGTGGAATGTTTAATGTTAAGTTACTTTGTAGCCCACGTGTATGTTGTCTCGTGCCACTCCTCCTTCCCCTAATCAAGTTGAATCATATGTAGAGGTGAAATCATAGAAGGTATTTTTAGGGTTCGTGTTTTTCCGTCGGCACTCGGGAGTATGAGGTTTTCTTGAGAGAAGGTGAAAGTAGTACTCGACACTACACAACAACAAAATACCATAATTTAGAAACTCAGTGTCTGCAGGCCATGTGTCTACATACAACCCCCACATGGACATGCGAGAGTGTGGACTCCACACTACACTACATCCAAATGTCATAATGTAAAGATTTCGGGTCTCCAGGTTAAGTTGCAACCCACTAAGGACAAGATAGAATGTGGGCGTGTCTCAACATATTGCGTTACAACTTATTTATTAAAATGATCCTTTTTCAATATTATATACATTCTTCCCATAATTCCTTTCTGTTTTGTAACATTGTGAAGAATTTGCTTCATTAAAAATTTGTCAACTACTTCAACAGTGACAATAAAAACTTTACGTATTCAATTTCAGAGCAATAATAAGGCAAAGAAAAAGATCCAATGTTACACACGAGTCAATCGCAACAGTATTTCGTCGTGAGTTTTTATTATAAATATTATTATTTAAATGACAGTCATTGCCATCAATTATTTGAACTATATTTAATTAGAGTCACCGGTGTAACTAATATATACAGGTGTAAAAAGATGCTCCCTTCACAGGAAGCATCTCAAGGCTATACATACAAACATACATACATACATATAATATTATATATATATATATATATATATATATATATATATATATATATATATACGATTTTAGTTCCTAGACGTTTCTATGGGACACCATAACCTTTAAACGCTTTCTTGGATTGAAAATTCGCTTATATCGTGACAATATGCCACTTATATGAACCAGTAATAAGACGTACTGATAAAATACAACATCCATATGGTACGATACGAGGAGTCCTTAGTTTAATCGGCATCCTTCAAAATTTGATATATTTACTATCCTTAGTTTATTAGATATGCAACCTTCAAGTTAGACGCATTTAACACTTCTCACTCATTTGACATTCATCCACTCATTTAGTCATCATAATTGATAGGCACTTTCAGCAATCTTAGAAATTTAGAATATAGATAACATTTATTGAACAAATCCACAAATAACCATGAACACATTTTAATAGAAATAAGCATGTTCAGAGACTTTCATTCCCTTCCCTTTCATTAAAGAAAAAGTAAAACTGCAGGTCGCAGCAGCATAAAAAAACTAATAATCATATAAGTGAAATCAAGGACATAACTATATTTTTATGAACAATAAATTCGCAAAATGCATAGAAAAAAATATTATTTTATAATCAATATACCGCATAACCCTCAAGGAAGATGATCTGGGAGCTTGTCCCAAACACTCTGTGTTTGCACAGCCCACACCCGCGCCCAACGGGCATGGCGCTGTGCATATTCGGCGCCCCGTCCCCTAATTTTAATATTAGGGGCGCTGGCGAGGATGCGGGCTGTGCAAACACAGAGTGTTCAAGTTTCAATATGCGCAGTGCAGCGCAGTACTTAAATTTGTATTTTTAACGTTTTCCTATATAAGTTATTGTAATTTTGTACTGATTATTTGATTAAATTTATAAGCGAAGGAGGCCAGGTTACTTTTTCGATGTTTCAATATTTAACCCATAGGGTCCTCTAGTAAAAATATCTCTATGCAAACAGATATCTCTATACATAAAACTAATTAACACAGTCAAGTAACAAATAAAATAAATGAATTAAAATCTCAAAATAAATTTATTTTATTTAATAAACTGCGTAGGCTTCCGCGATTATTGTCATGAAGATTTAGGTCTTCCGATGGTGACCGCGTCAATGTAGATTGTAGATGCAGAATCCGACGTTTTGCTTCCACTGTGGGAGGCATCTTCAGGGATGTAGGACATCATGGATAGAAACACAATGCTCTACAAAACTGAACTGAAGATGGAGACGCTGCAGGCCCTATTTATACATGTCTCTGACCTTGTCTTCGAGGACGAAGATTATAGCCATGAGAAGGGATAATAGCGTTCGATGGTCCAGTATGACGTAATCCACTTGAAGGTCGCGTAGGGGTGTCCTGTCTGGTTGATGAACTGGCTAATGGGGGATTTCCGTGGGATGACGTAATCGGTGGCTTTATTTTATTTGTTATTTGGTTGTGTTAATTAGTTTTAATTGACTGTGATATTAGTGTTAAGCTTTTTTTGTTTGTGTAATTATCTAGTCAACTATGATTTTGTAAAAAACTTGGCAGTGTTGCTTGAAGATGCCTACAATGTTAGGTGAAATATATAGCTAAATAATTAGTTTTTGTCGTTATTATAAAACTTTAAGCTGTTGTGTTTAAATTTCCTATCAAGATGAGGGAGCTCTATAAAATAAATAGTGCTACAAAAGAGAAATTCTATGCATACTGGCCATTGCCATCACACGAAGTGAAATGATCAAGGCCTCTTATGTTTTCTTATTAAGATGCCAACGAAATATGGGAGGCTGGTAAGACTTGGCATAAAATAAGATAGAAATAAAGATGTTAAGCTTGATTTGTGTTTTTAAAGAAGATTTTAGTAATATTTTAGATCATTTTAGTAATATTTTAATATTAAAAGAAGATATTTTACGGTACATAATATAAAATATTCTAAGAATTTTATTATAACTTTAAAATTGACTTGAATTAAATTCTACTTTTCAATATTTTACTATCTTGAAATATATATAAAGAAGAACAAAAAGATACTATAGATGGCTAGAGAAAAGGGAAGAATTATCAAACGGAAACAACAGGACAACGAAAATTCTTTCATTCAACATTAAAATATTTTATTTACTTTCTTAGGGAGTTAAATCTTAATTGATAAAACTCTACTGAACCTTTTTTTGTTCTCAAACGTTTAATTAAAGTGAGTTTGGAAAGATATTAATTTTGTTTTCAACTTTAATTTCAATTTCAACGTTCAATTTCTTTGAATATTTAATATTTAACCTATATTTTTACGAGAAAAAACAGACACTAGCTTTGGGACAAATCTATGTCGTCTGTCTCCTAGCTTCTTTACTTCGCTTACTGCTATCCCATAGATTGTACACAACTCGGCACAGCAATATATTCACTCATTTGAGGCTCAAGTAAATGCTAATTTTTAGCGCATTTTCTTTAACAAAAATAAAGAGCTGTCAGGGTACTGCTGCAAATTAAACAAAAATTGAACTGATAAGCTAGAAAGCGTGCATTTCAAAAATTGAACTGATAAGCTAGAAAGCGCGCATTTCAAAAATTGAACTGATAAGCTAGAAAGTGCGCATTTCAAAAATTAAACTGATAAGCTAGAAAGCGCGCATTTCAAAGAAAATCTGACCGGCTTGCAGAACTCAGCGCCGGACTTATTATGAAGTTATAAACTTAAATAGTATAAACAAGAAATTAACAAATTGATGCGCGTACCAAGATTCGAACCCGGGAACACTAGCTTTAAGAAGCCCCTATCGATTTCGGACCGCTTTTATTGAATTCAGCACTCCAAAAAACATCGAAAACGACACCCTACTCAAAACTTATTTTTCACAAGCCGTTATTTTCCACAGTTGTTTCGACGTTTTGGTCACTTAGAGTTGTCGTATGAACTTAATACCGGGTTCATTCGTTTCAGAGCGCCAAAAATATTTATAAGGAATTTTTTTTGTGGCTAAAAATATTAACTCTGAATTGTAACGAGTTTTTGAAAATTTTGCTGACTCAGCAAACCGGGTTAATGACGTCACAAAAACTTGTTTACAATAGGGTTTATGTCCTCTATAAGGTTGACTATACATATATTTAATTCAGATTATAGATTCTGATGATAAACTCATCATCAACTAGCCATCATCATAAACTTTGATGATGACTAATTTTTAGTGGCTAATTTTTTTTTAAATATATATTTAAAAAAATATAAAGATTTTTGTGTAATTAATCTGTTTTTTTTTTTGTTTAAGTTTATATATATAATATATAATATTATATATATATATATATATATATATATATATATATATATATATATATAATATATATATATATATATATATATATCTCGGGATATATGTTACTCGATATTTCGTTTAGTTTTAAGATATTATGTCATGAAGTATGAAACTTAAGTTCCTACTGTTCTTTCTTAATATTAAATTATTTATAAAATATTATAAATTATTTATTTATTTATAGATCAATATTTAAAATAGTAATATTTAATTTAAGATATTAATTAATTTAAAATTTTAGCAAGCTATTCAGATTATTGACGAATTAAATAACACCTGTATTATTAGATTTAGTAACAAATTAACTAACCTTATATTAATGTAAACGTTTTTATAAAACTAAAATTATAATCAAAACTTATAAACTAAATATAACTTATCCTAAGCTTTTGATTATTAGAAAACTTACATGAATACTGCCTTAACTCATGGTGTGATTATTATTAATTACTTAAGATACGTATGTGCACTTTGTTACTACAATATAGACTTTATTTGTTTTGTACAATTTTCATTGTTTTGTATATTTGTCGTAGGACCTCCCTACCTCCACTGATCTAGTTAGGACATTTATAACCACTAGTACTCGGGTAAGAGATAAGCTCCTCCATGAGTCAGGTTATAATATATACATAAAGCTTCGTCGCGAAACGTATTTTTTCGTTACTAAGGGCCACCAAAACGAATTTTGCACGCCATCCCGGGAATCCCCCGCCCCCACAAGCCCATCAGTGACCATCTCATTAGTGATTTTTTTAAAAAGAAAATTCTCTAAAAGCTTTTACAGAGCGACCAATGTTGATTTGGTGACACCTAATTCCATACTTGGTAGGTAATTTTAAAGTTTCCTCCTTATAAACGTTAAGTTTAGCGTTTAATAATTGAAAAATTGACGAATTAGGGTTTAAGTCAGGTCCCGACAGTATATTCTAATTAGCAGTTGAATTAAAACTTAGAGGAACATAAGTTATAAAAACTTTACTAAATATAAAAGACAAATAAAATCAGTATCGTTCAAATTCCATTGTTTCTTAGTTTTATCGAAAATATAAATTAAAATAAATTGCATCTTGCTAAACAAAGAGATTATCCTGTTCAAAGTAAGTCTTGATAGTTAAGTCCCTTCAACTTACTTTATAAGTAAGTTTAGAAAATATTTTACAGCAATTAAGTTAAGATGGAAACTGTTTGAAAAGCAAATAGCCTTTGTTTTTTCAATTAAAAATATTTTTAAACTGAAAAGACAACTTTAAAAACTGAAACTAAAACTAGCTTTACTTAGATAAAAAAGGGTTCGAGAAGAAATTTATAGGTTTACGTGAATCTAAGTGTCACTCACGTCCTAGACAAGCGAAAAATAACAATTTTCCTATTAAGTTTTATTTCTGAAGGGTATTAGTTTTACTTGGAGAGTCACACATCAAACGTCTAAGGTGTTATAATAGTCCAAGAGTCAGGTGCTGTAAACGTGACCATCGCGTGTCGAGCCCCAGAGGTTTAACCCACTAGATTGCTAGATTAACTTGCTTTGGCTCTCGGATAAAGAATTAGGATCTAAATTTTCTGATCCTTCATTTGATAAAACAAGTTACATGATCTTTCATTTTAGATCACGGCCTTTGGCCCCTTTTAAGTCAGAAAAATGTCCCACATTAATTTTTGTCTAGTCTATAAAACGCTATAAATACTCAGGTACCTCTACTCCGGTTAAATAGAAGCAATAAATACCCAGGTATCTTTGCTCTGGTTATATAGAAGCTATAAATACTCAGGTGTCATTCCTCTTGTTAAAAAGAAGCAATAAATACTCATGTGTCTTTACTCTGGTTAAATAGAAGCAATAAATACTCATGAGTCTTTACTCTGGTTAAATAAGCTATAAATACTAGGTGTCTTTACTCTCGATAATAGAAGCAATAAATACCATGTGTCTTTACTCTGGTTAAATAGAAGCATAAATACTCATGAGTCTTTACTCTGGTTAAATAAAAGCTATAAATAAGGTGTCTTTACTCTCGATAATAGAAGCAATAAATACTCATGTGTCTTTACTCTGGTTAAATAGAAGCAATAAATACTCATGAGTCTTTACTCTGGTTAAATAGAAGCAATAAATACTCATGAGTCTTTACTCTGGTTAAATAAAAGCTATAAATACTCAGGTGTCTTTACTCTCGATAATAGAAGCAATAAATACTCATGTGTCTTTACTCTGGTTAAATAGAAGCAATAAATACTCATGAGTCTTTACTCTGGTTAAATAGAAGCTATAAATACTCAGGTGTCTTTACTCTTGATAATAGAAGCAATAAATACTCAGGTACTTCTACTCTGGTAAAAAAGAAGCTATAATTCTCAGGTGCCTTTACTATCAAGATTAGAATAAGAAAAGGTTTGGTTTCAATGTTAAACAAGAACTTAATTTATGTTAATATTATTGAAACTTACATAACTTTACAATGTCGATCATATTTAAAAAGTAAATATTTAAAAAAAATCAGATAGAATGTTCTATTAACACTTCAACATTTACTCTGGTTAAATAGAAGCTATAAATACCCTGAAATCTTTACTTTGGTTAAATAATAGCCATAAATACCGAGGTGTCTTTACTTTAGTAAAATAGAAGCTATAAATAGTTTTGCTATCTCACCTAAATCCCAAATGATGGAGGTTGTTTTCTAAAGGATTAAACACTTTCCTACAGAGAATACTTAAATGTTTTTAAATATTCACAAGTTGAGTTGAAGGAACTGGGGCTTAGCCTGAGGAGCTTAAGACTTAGCTCTGACAGTTTTTAATCTATAATCTAAATCTAGTCAAGTTCTGCTATAGATGACATGAGCTGCTTTATGATGATTTACTAAGAACGAATCTTTAAACATCACTTAAGTTTGAGTGAATCTTATTTCAACAGCATTAACATAGGAAGCAATAAGTCTCACTTAATCTCAAGTCTTTAAAGGTTTAGGAAAATTTGTGGGACGTAGTCCATCATCAAAGTTATTTACAAGAACAGTTGAAAAGGTTTAGTTATGATCGGAGGTCATCACACCACAGGTTGATTATTATAGCAAGTTTCAAGTCTCGAGCACAAATACACTAGAAGGAATATTATGATAACAGATGTATGTGATACACATGTATGTGTATACAGAGAACTTTCTAGAAACCACGCAGGAGGTCTAGGATTCTACATTTCGGATTTTCATACAAACACGAAATTTTTCCTTTATACCAACGTTAGGAGGAAAAATTGGGGGGAGAGGTAGTAACTACTAGGCAAGTAAGCTACTTTGTTGGGCCCTTTTTGTCAGCTCCCTAAGATAGTGTTCTACTCCTTTTAATGTCAAGTATAAGTTTATTTCATCTAATCTAGACAGAAGAGCCGTGAATTTATATGGTTTCTCTCATGCTTTTTCAAGCAATCATACATATTTTCACTGACTCTTATAGTCTAGAGAAAACTGGGAACAACACGTGCTCTCACTGTTAAACCAAACCTCCACACACTTTAAACTACAAGGCAGAAACAGTATAGTATTATAATGAATCTACAATGAGGGACCTAAATTTTGCCTATACACAGTTTCATTTAGGGTAAGGGATCTTTAACGAGTACCTGACAACGCGCAGGCTCGAGACCACCGGCTTTACTTCCCTGAAGGACGTGGTAGGCAGAATTTTTATCCCTCTCAAAAAAATCCCAGAGGTCCGTGCTGGGTTTGAACCCATGACTAAATAATCTCGGGAGTTTCAAGTACATTCATTCTGTGTATTGGCCGCGTACCTTAACCACTACGCCACGGGTGACCTCCTCATACCAACGTTGGTAGATGAGGATAAATAAAAAAGATATGACATCCCCATTGATTTACTTAGGTAAAAATGACTAATTCTATCGTAAAAAGTAATGAGCTCTTATTTTACGAAAAGTCGTGTCCCCCACACTCTCATTTGTAGGTCTTGATGTGTCCACTTTATAATTTGGTAATTTTGCAGACAAGTTGCATTTCTATGTTCTGGATGTGGAGTTATGCAGAGCAGGTATGGTGCTTTATACCCATTTAATCTGCCCAATGGCCAAATGTGGCCCAGTGGTCATATCAATAACGACACACCTCGAAATGACAATAGGAAGGACAAGATAAGATATGGCTCCAAAACAAGATAGCACAACTTATTACGCTAGACTTGGCCATTTCGCACACATGTGTTGTTGTGAATAGTAAATATATTAATCAGATAAATCCAATAATGAAAAAAAAATTACTTTGAAGTATAAAAAAATTACACCCGTTTTATTTTTTTTTCTAAAACTAAAACTGCATGACTTGAAGTTTTTATAACACCCTCTTCATTTTTCCTCCTATTTGTTATCTAGTTGAAAATAACTGCTAAGGGATGATTTTAATTTTATGCGACAGCCGAACTATGTTTTTTCTTTATCAGTTGAAGAAGAGGAGTTGTTGTTTTATCTATTTCGATTTGCCTAAAACCAGTACTACATGAACTACGCTTAGCTGCTTCAACCACAGATTAAAGGAGCTGCTTTAAACAAGCCTCCATTTTTTCGTCATTTTCAATTTCCTGTAAAACAAATTCGAGGCGCTGCCAAGCACCATATTCTTTTAGCGAATTTCCTTTAGATAAAATTCGGTAATAGGCGTCATGGCGGGAGTCAAACCTCGGATCATGACATAAATTAGTTTCAAAGTTTTTGTGAAACTTTATATATATATCATAGGACATTACAAATTGTGTGGAAAATTATAAAAAATAACTTACAATATCTGCTTTTAATAAAATTAAAGTGAACCTGAGGAGATGTTTAAAAATAATAAAACTATGATCAATTTTAGGTCTAACATTGTTAATAATGAGAAAAAAAAGTGGAAAAAATAATTAAAAGAAAGGTACCAATTTTTGACTTCCAAACAAGAAGAATGAAAAATTATTGATTGAAAAATACATCTATCTCCTTTTTGCATTGTATTTAATAATAAAAATAAAAATTATGTTAGTTTGGAACTTGGGTTTAGTGTAGGAGGATTAGAATGGTGCAACTGAAATAGTAAGATAAAAAATAAAATATGGAGGATATATATTTATACATATAAAAATATTAATAAAAAAAAATGTATGTGTAATAATAATATAAGGGGTGTAATAAAAAAGCTAAGCGACCGTGCCTCGTATTGAAAGGGCCTGACAGAAAAAGTAATAAAGATTGAAAATGAAAACTGTGGCTGGGTTATATAGAAGATCACATAGAGGAAGATGAAAATATTGGGAAATAAATTTAAGTCTTGTCTCATGGTAGGCTGTGCAAGAGAAAATAAAATCAGTGAGAGAATCAGAATCTTGATTACAGGATGGGCAGGAATTATCTACAGACAGGGTGTAGGATTTTTTAAGGTATATATAGCAAATTCTAGGATTGCTGATACGGATTTGACTGATAAATATTTTTTTAGAAAAGTTTAACATTGAGAGCAGATAGGGTTCAGAGTTTAGAGGGTTGGATGAAATGAATCGAAAAACTGAAGAATATGCACTATTAATATACTTTTCTACATCAGAACTGTAGCTATTATTCTCGCATTTGGTTAAGAGAGAGTTGGCAGCATTTTAAAAGATATAAAATCATGGGCAAACATGTTTTCAGAGCCTATTTTAATAAGAAATCCTTTATATTGCGACATCAAGTTGTAGGATATGATATTAGATAGCTTTGCGTCAAGATCAAATAAAGAGGTAAGGCATATTTTGGGGAGACGAGAATCTGGCATTTGTAGTAATTTGAGAGATCCGGATCCTTGAGAGCAAGCATTTCAGTACGTGCACCAGAGATAACAATCACAGACAACAAAAACTGAACAAAGAACAGATGAACGATTATGTTGTCATCTTGATATATTTTAAATGTGTAATTTTTTCTAGTAGATGATGATGCAATCCATCCGTCTCTGTCCTCTGTTCCACTCAAAAATGATTCCATTGCATTTTAGTGACTTTCTCTAAGAACTGACGATTATTAATGACAAGGTTTTTAGCCATAGCAAGAAATCCTTGATTCAATATCCCTTTCAGAAAAACGTACTCCACGCACTATCGACATGTCAAGAGCAAAATAATGAGGAACAAATTGATACGATGAAGGCATTACAGGCGACCAGGATAAAATTGCTCTGCTGTTTCCGACATAAAAGTTTTACCTTTAGCGGCTTGCCAAGATGGATTTTTATCATTTGAAAAAACGTCATGGCTGTCGTGTCACCTTGGTTGGATATTAGAAAAACTACTAGGAAACCCTAACGCATGTCATCGAACACCAGATAGTATATAGCTCGAAATTATATGAGTTAAGGCCATGTGTTCTATCCAGGCACACATCATCATGGCCATACTCCTTTAAAATGTATAGTCGCGCCTAATTAAAAGATATTTTTAAAAAATCTTTCTTCTCGAGGTATAAATGTTCTTCGAGAACTTGGCTTTAGGAGTTATACTGTCTGAGATATGCATTTGCTTAACCCAATCTAACAACATTACTCACCGAGCCTGCATTTTCAAAACACAATTTGACAAAATTACTTGCCGTGCTCTGCAATTGCTAATTTCAGTCTAACAACATTACTTGCCGTGTTCTGTATAAGCTCAACCCAATCCGACAACATTACTTGATGCCCAAACATCAACAGTCAGTTGACCATCTTTCATCTAATTTTTCATCATCTTTAGTCAAGTAATATGAATTAAAAATTCATTTCATCTAATTTTTCATCAACCCAATCCGGCAACATTACTTGCCAAGCTTTGCATTTGCTCAACCCAATTCGACAACTTTACTTGCCAAGCTCTGCATATGCTTAACCAAAACATCTACAGTCAGATGATCATCGTTCATCTAATTTTTCATCATCATTAATCAAGTAATATGAATTAAAAAAGTTAAATAAATCTGTTTTCAGCAAGTGGACTCGATAAACATTTTTATCTTTTTAGGAATCTCTTACCTCATCAACAATAGCATCCAAAGAGTTAATTTGTCAAGATAAGATATATTTTATTTTAGGATATTTTCGGTGCTGATTTTTATTGCTATTTATCATGAGATACTTTGTCGTAATGTATTGGGATATTTTTCCTCCTCCTTTTTTAATATAAGGGTTGCTTTTTTAGAATTTATATCCAATATGGGTAGATATATACTCCATGTCACAAAAACCTGTAGAGGAGATCATCAGAGAAATCTTGGCAGGGTAGTGGCCATTAATTTTATTGCTTCCAAGAAGCTTAATGCGTCTTTGGCCTAAATATTCGGACTTAAAAACCATCTCTTTGGCAAAAGTGTATAATTTTCTTAGCTCTATCGTCGTATTTCACTGTCTTACAAACTTTAATTTCTTTCTTTTTAAGTTTTCCAGTAAATAAATTCGTTCAAACTATTAAATGTTTTGCTATCTCAATCTAAATTTACACTATGAACCAATTTTAAACGATAAAGATATTCTAGCTTACTTAAAAACTAATCGACACAAGATTAATACTTGAATTAATTTCTCTTACAACTCATTTACAAAACTTATTTTACATCTGTTAAGATTTGATGTCTAGATCTGATGAAAATATTACACCACATGCTGCACATTTAATCTAATTTTTGTAATGATCTATTTAAAAATACAGGCCTTCGACCCGCAGCCGCTACATGGCATTAGTCCCTCGGGCCAATTTCTCTCGGGCAACATTTTTATTGTTTTTATTGTTTGTTAGGGTTTCGAAGATAATCTTCGAAACCCTTATACTTTCTGTTGAGCGTCTGTCTGTCCGATTTCTCATCTCAGGAACTACAAT
>JACMZG010001911.1:11142223-11316201 GCA_018340805.1 Microvelia longipes
ATGATTTTTATGCCTTTTTTAAAATGTTTCTCTTAAAGTAGATATTGACTAACAAGCACATAAAGGCGAGCGTAGCGAGCCCTAGTATTGTATGGTTTTTTATTATTTTATACTCTTAAGAATGTACTGATAAACATATACAAAAAGGCGAGCGAAGCGAGCCCATGATTTTTATGCCTTGTTTTAAATGTTTTTCTTAAAGTAGATATTGACAAACAAGCACATAAAGGCGAGCGAAGCGAGCCCTGTATGCATGGTTTTTTTTTATTTTATACTCTTAAGAAGGTACTGATTAAACATATACAAAAAGGCGAGCGAAGCGAGCCCATGATTTTATGCCTTATTTAAAATGTTTCTCTTAAAGTAGATATGTGACTAACAAGAATATAAAGGCGAGCGTAGCGAGCCCTAGTATTGTAATTTTTTTTTTAATTATACTCTTAAAAAGTACTGATAAACATATACAAAAAAAGGCGAGCGAAGCGAGCCCATGATTTTCATGCCATGCTTAAAATTTTCTCTTATAATAGATATTGACAAACAAGCACATAAAGGCTGAGCGAAGCGAGCCCTAGTATTGCATGGTTATTTTTATTATTTTATACCTTAAGAAGGTACTGATAACCATATACAAAAAAGGCGAGCGAAGCAAGCCCATGATTTTTATGCCTTGTTTAAATTTTTCTTAAAGTAGATATTGACAAACAAGCAACATAAAGGCGAGCGAAGCGAGCCCTAGTATTGCATAGTTATTTTTATTATACTCTAAGAAGGTACTGATAAACATATACAAAAAGGCGAGCGAAGCGAGCCCTAGTATTGTATGGTTAATTTCATTTTATACTCTTGAAAAGGCACTGATAAACATGTACAAAAAGGCGAGCGAAGCGAGCCCATGATTTTCATGCCTTGCTTAAAATGTTTCTCTTATAATAGATATTACAAACAAGCACATAAAGGCGAGCGAAGCGAGCCCTAAGTGCATGGTTATTTTTATTATTTATATACTCTTTAAAGAAGTACTGATAACCATATACAAAGGCGAGCGAAAGCAAGCCCATGATTTTATGCCTGTTTTAAATGTTTTCTAAAATAGGTATGACAAACAAGCACATAAAGGCGAGCGAAGCGAGCCTAGTATTGCATGGTTATTTTTTATTATAATACTCTTAAAAGGGTACTGATAAACATATACAAAAAGGCGAGCGAAGCCGAGCCCATGATTTTTATGCCTTTTTTAAAATGTTTCTCTTAAAGTAGATATTGACTAACAAGCACATAAAGGCGAGCGAAGCGAGCCCTAGTATTGTATGGTTTTTTTATTTATACTCTTAAGAAGGTACTGATAAACGTATACAACAAGGCGAGCGAAGCGAGCCCATGATTTTCAATGCCTTGTTTTTAAATGTTTCTCTTATAATAGATATTGACAAACAAGCACATAAAGGCGAGTGAAGCGAGCCCTAGTATTGCATGGTTATTTTTATTATTTTAAACTCTTAAGAAGGTACTGATAAACATATACAAAAAGGCGAGCGAAGCGAGCCCATGATTTTTATGCCTTTTTTAAATTGTTTCTCTTAAAGTAGATATTGACTAACAAGCACATAAAAGCGAGCGTAGCGAGCCCTTGTATTGTATGGTTTTTTTTTTAATTTATACCTTAAAAAAGGTACTGATAAACATATACAAAAAGGCGAGCGAAGCGAGCCCATGATTTTATGCCTTGTTTTAAATGTTTTTCTTAAAGAGATATTGACAAACAAGCACATAAAGGCGAGCGAAGCGAGCCCTAGTATTGTATGGTTATTTTTATTTTATACTCTTAAGAAGGTACTGATAAACGTATACAAAACAAGGCGAGCGAAGCGAGGCCCATGATTTTCATGCTTGTTTTAAATGTTTCTCTTAAATAGATATTGACAAACAAGCACATAAAGGCGAGCGAAGCGGCCCTAGTATTGCATGGTTATTTTATTATTTTATACTCTTAAGAAGGTACTGATAAACATATACAAAAAGGCGAGCGAAGCGAGCTTATGATTTTTATGCCTTTTTTAAAATGTTTCTCTTAAAGTAGATATTGACTAACAAGCACATAAAAGGCGAGCGTAGCGAGCCCTAGTATTGTATGTTTTTTATTATTTTATACTCTTAAGAATGTACTGAAAACATATACAAAAAGGCGAGCGGAAGCGAGCCCATGATTTTTTATGCCTTGTTTAAATGTTTTCTTAAAGTAGATATTGACAAACAAACACATAAAGCGAGCGAAGCGAGCCCTAGTAATGCATGGTTTTTTTTTTATTTTTTACTTAAGAAGGTACCTGATAAAACATAACAAAAAGGCGAGCGAAGCGAGCCCATGATTTTTTATGCCTTATTTAAAATGTTTCTCTTAAAGTGATATTGACTAACAAGAATATAAAGGCGAGCGTAGCGAGCCCTAGTATTGTAATTTTTTTTTTAATTTATACTCTTAAAAAGGTACTGATAAACATATACAAAAAGGCGAGCGAAGCGAGCCCATGATTTTCATGCCTTGCTTAAAATGTTTCTCTTATAATAGATATTGACAAACAAGCACATAAAGGCGAGCGAAGCGACCCTAGTATTGCATGGTTATTTTTATTATTTTATACTCTTAAGAAGGTACTGATAACCATATACAAAAAAGGCGAGCGAAGCAAGCCCCATGATTTTTATGCCTTGTTTAAATGTTTTCTTAAAGTAGATATTGAAAAACAAGCACATAAAGGCGAGCGAAGCGAGGCCCTAGTATTGCATGGTTATTTTTATTATTTATACTCTTAAGAAGGTACTGATAAACATATACAAAAAGGCGAGCGAAGCGAGCCCTAGGTATTGTATGGTTAATTTCATTTTATACTCTTGAAAAGGCACTGATAAACATGTACAAAAAGGCGAGCGAAGCGAGCCCATGATTTTCATGCCTTGCTTAAAATGTTTCTCTTATAATAGATATTGACAAACAAGCACATAAAGGCGAGCGAAGCGAGCCCTAGTATTGCATGGTTATTTTTATTATTTTATACTCTTAAGAAGGTACTGATAAACATATACAAAAAGGCGAGCGAAGCGAGCCCATGATTTTATGCCTTATTTAAAATGTTTCTCTTAAAGTAGATATTGACTAACAAGAATATAAAGGCGAGCGTAGCGAGCCCTAGTATTGTAATTTTTTTTTAATTTATACTCTTAAAAAAGTACTGATAAACATATACAAAAAGGCGAGCGAAGCGAGCCCATGATTTCATGCCTTGCTTAAAATGTTTCTCTATAATAGATATTGACAAACAAGCACATAAAGGCGAGCGAAGCGAGCCCTAGTATTGCATGGTTATTTTTTATTATTTTATACTCTTAAGAAGGTACTGATAACCATATACAAAAAGGCGAGCGAAGCAAGCCCATGATTTTTATGCCTTGTTTTAAATGTTTTCTTAAAGTAGATATTGACAAACAAGCACATAAAAGGCGAGCGAAGCGAGCCCTAGTATTGCATGGTTTTTTTATTATTTTATACTCTTAAGAAGGTACTGATAAACATATACAAAAAGGCGAGCGAAGCGAGCCCTAGTATTGTATGGTTAATTTCATTTTATACTCTTGAAAAGGCACTGATAAACATGTACAAAAAGGCGAGCGAAGCGAGCCTATGATTTCATGCCTTGCTTAAAATGTTTCTCTATAATAGATATTGAAACAGCACATAAAGGCGAGCGAAGCGAGCCCTAGTATTGCATGGTTATTTTTATTATTTTATACTCTTAAGAAGGTACTGATAACCATATACAAAAAGGCGAGCGAAGCAAGCCCATGATTTTTATGCCTTGTTTTAAATGTTTCTTAAAGTAGATATTGACAAAAAGCACATAAAGGCGAGCGAAGCGAGCCCTAGTATTGCAATGGTTATTTTATTATTAATACTCTTAAGAAGGTACTGATAAACATATACAAAAAGGCGAGCGAAGCGAGCCCATGATTTTTATGCCTTTTTTTAAATGTTTCTCTTAAAGTAGATATTGACTAACAAGCACATAAAGGCGAGCGAAGCGAGCCCTAGTATTGTATGGTTATTTTTATTTTATACTCTTAAGAAGGTACTGATAAACGTATACAACAAGGCGAGCGAAGCGAGCCCATGATTTTCATGCCTTGTTTTAAATGTTTCTCTTATAATAGATATTGACAAACAAGCACATAAAGGCGAGTGAAGCGAGCCCTAGTATTGCATGGTTATTTTTATTATTTTAAACTCTTAAGAAGGTACTGATAAACATATACAAAAAGGCGAGCGAAGCGAGCCCATGATTTTATGCCTTTTTTAAATTGTTTCTCTTAAAGTAGATATTGACTAACAAGCACATAAAAAGCGAGCGTAGCGAGCCCTGTATTGTATGGTTTTTTTTTAATTTATACTCTTAAAAAGGTACTGATAAACATATACAAAAAGGCGAGCGAAGCGAGCCCATGATTTTTATGCCTTGTTTTAAATGTTTTTCTTAAAGTAGATATTGACAACAAGCACATAAAGGCGAAGCGAGCCCTAGTATTTATGGGTATTTTTATTTTATACTCTTAAGAAGGTACTGATAAACGTATACAACAAGGCGAGCGAAGCGAGCCCATGATTTTCATGCCTTGTTTTAAATGTTTCTCTTAAAGTAGATATTGACAAACAAGCATATAAAGGCGAGCGAAGCGAGCCCTTGAATCTTATTTATGTTTTAATTTTTTTTCTAAATTTAGTATTGACAAACAAACTTCTATAAGCGAGCGAAGCGAGCCCTAGATTGTTATGTTTAAGTTTGATTCTATAGTTTAAAATTGGCTAGAACCAAACATGCACCCTCAAGGCGAGCGATGCGAGCCCTAGAATATAGTTATGTCTTTACTGTATGCTATTAAAATGAGGTTCTGATAAACCAATACAAAAAGGCGATTGAAGCGAGGCTTTAATTTTATGCCATGTTTTAAATGTTTCTCTTCAGGTAGATATTGACAACCAAGCACAAAAAGGCGAGTGAAGCGAGCCCTTAAATTTTGTTCTGTGTTTCAAATTTTCTCAAAAATTAGGTATCGACAAACAAATATAAAAGGCGAGGGAAGCGAGCTCTAGATTGTTATGTAAAAATGTAGATTCTAGATTTGAAATGTAGATTGTGTAGATTCTAAATTAGGTACTGATTTCTGATACACAGAAACGCATGCGTAGCGAGCTGTGGAATATTTTGTTATAACTTATTTATTTTTCTAACATTAGGTATCGACAAATACTAACATATAGGCTATTGAAGCGAGGCGTAGAATATTGAGTATAAGTATGATGTAATGTATTAATACATTAATTTATGCAAATATCTGAGAAACCCTTATAATGCTTGCAAAGCAAGCACTTTGACGGATTTTTTTATTATCATTTTTGTTACATTTTTTTTCCCATGTATCTAGCAAATTTTTATTGTTTTGCCTTATCGGCCCGCTTAGCGGATTTAATACCTCTAAATTATTCCAAAGATTGCCTGAAATCAGGTTTATTTAGGGTTAGGGATCATTTTGACATTACACAGGCTTTAAACCACCACCTTGTCTCTCCATTTAAATAACAATACATGTAAAGATTTCCATGCCTAGCATAAAATTCTCGAGATTCTAACCAGAATCGAATCTGTGTTGTCTAGGATGGCACTTAAAAACACAGACTTCTTTATTTCAAACAATTTATTAGGGTACCTCTTTAGAATATTAGTCTTTCTGGATAATAGACGACACATAATACACAAGAAAAATAAATAAATTCTTCAAAAAAATTAACAAATTAGAGATTTTACACGAAATATGACTAGTTAGGTTATTACCTCTCAACACTCATAGCAGTTAATGTCAGAACTGAGCAGATTGCTGAAACACTCTGCATGAAGTGAACAGCCTTGCACACGAAAAGACCCATAGTCCAGCTATAGCTGAACAGCTTTGCCACCTGAACATAATAAAAATAAACATACTTAATAAATATTAAACAAAACTAATATAAAAAAAATTATTGACCTAACTATTTAAACAAGATTAGTGGTATGAGGTGATGGTCACATAAAATAAATTAGGCCTTCTTCAGAAGTAATTTTATTCCAAACTGAATCAGATAATACATGAAAAATAAACATTAGAGACAGTAATCTAACAATAGCTAACTGTGAATGCCATCGGAGAATGACACCTACTTCTAAACAAAGATCTAGTTCAATAAAAGGGGCTAACATTACAAAATTTGTGTTTGCGAATTTTCAAAGATAATATGAGCTCATTCTTATTTTACCTCATAAATCTAATCTTGATTGATTAATAAAGATTAATCGTCTTCATTTAATTTTGTTTTGATTAAAACAAAATTAAATGAAGATAATACTTAATTTGTTTCAAAGGTTGAAGGTAGGGAATAGAAATTATGTACTCATCCATTAAGCCAACAATCGCATAATGGGTGTTATTAATGCTACAAGCGTTTGTGCGCTTAAACTAAATACCTGATAAGTGCTTAAGGAATCAGTATTCTTATGGTATAAAATTATGGCTACGGATCACCAGTTGATGATAAACTTGGACTCAATCCAGTTTATACACTATAGAAGAAGAGATTCAATTAAGGACAATGACCGGAGGGTAATTAATACTCGCATGGAATCTGACGCGATTCTAGGGAAGGCTAAATGTTTTGCAAATTCAGATTCATTGTTTGGTTGGTATCATATCCCATCTACTGGACTGATACAATCTGTGAATCATCTCGATCCTACCGACTAAAAGGCGGGAATCCCCGAGGGGCGGCGTAAATAAAAGATAAACCGTCTCAAAAATTAAAAATTCTGGGGCGGAAGTCCGCATGCCGGGCGAATTTTCTTTGAAATGCGCGCTTTAGTTTTTCAAGTAGCCTCAGGTTATTAAATATCAATAACCGTAAAGCGTGTTATTTCATTTTACAAAGAAAATGCGCATATTTATCCCATACACTACACAGCTTATTTGCACTCGTTTGCACTCACTTTATTTGCACTCATACACACACACAAATACAGACAGTCAACTTTGAGAGTATCACATAGGAGGCCTTTAAAACACCTGGAACGGATAATTCCGGTTTCATCCCGGTTTTGGATTTTTTTTGCAAAACCAATACTTTTCTGCATACCTACGGTATAAATGAGGAAAAGTAAAAATTACGCAAAAATTAAATTGATAAGCAAGATAGCGCGCACTTAAAAAAAATCGCCTGGTTTGCGGACCTCTGCGCCATAAATATGTAGAAGTTATAAACTTAAATACTCTAAATAATACGATAAAACATAAGCGCCGGTTCCACGATTCAAACTGGAAACCTTAGCTTTGAGTAGTCTTTTTGACCCAAGACCGGTTTTATTGAATTCAGCACCTTAAAACACATCGAAAACAAAACACTACTGGAAAATTATTTTTTACTGACCAATTTCTATTTGGTTTTCTGTTATTTTCCACAGATTCGTGGAAAATAATCGCGATATACGACTCGGTCCGAAGTCGTATCGACTTCGGACCGAGTTAAATTTACCTTTTAAACAGACTCTTATAAGTTCAAATTCACCATTATTATTTTGGTAACTATTATGCAAATATGGTAATTTTGTTGCCACTTTAGGTAACTTTAAGAAGTTAAATTAGTGCATAGCGTAATTAGGGATTGTATTAGAAACTGGATTACAGTAAACTACATTAAATTGAATGATATTTACATTTCTAAGGCACACGTAAATTTAATCAAGGCAAGAGTGGAGAAAGTTCATTCTTTAATTTACACCTGTAATCAGCGAGGCGGATCAAACGTGATGTAGTTTCAATATTTGATCCAATTACCCGCGTCCCACACACAACGATAAACCCACTGCTCTGTAAACCTTGAAATGTCAAAGTCGATTTTTAATTGGGGTAGGCAGGCAATATTGGGATCATGTGGATTGATGTTAATTTAGACACCTACGTTCGATCGGACCTATGAAAGCTTTATTCGAAGATATCACTATTTGTTCTTTTTTCTTTAATGCTTTAAATGAATTAAAAATACAAATAAAAAACCAGGTAGGAAGTTCCTATGAACTTATCTACCATTCGGATTCGCTACTATCATCGCTACACTTTGGACTCGCTACGCTCCTCTTTAATAACATCCGTTTTATTCTCATTGGTCACCAATCCAGGTACTGACCTTGCTTGATGCTTCTTTACATTAATAATCTAACGAAAACCCGTGGATTTGAAATTTAATGTAATGATATGCGCTGAAAGCTGAATAACAATAATACAAGACGTATAAAAGTTAAAATAAAAAGGGTGGTGTAACTTATATCAAGTTTCAATTCGATTGCATTACTTTTCGATATTCAGCAATGTCATTAAAAACGAAATTTAGCTGATATGTTGGTTTTAGATATGACTACATGCGTGAAAACATTTTTCCGTGTTTTATGAATTTTCGAAATTTTTGCTGCGTCATCATTCCAGTTAATGACGCCATAAAAAATATTTTCCGGATAGCACAAGATATAAAGATTGATTTGTGTGCCAAGTTTTAACTCTCTAGCATAAACGCTCTCAGAGCTACGATGTAACACACGCATACATACAGACGGAAAACTTTGTTAAAACCACTCAAAAGATCTTAAAAATTCATAAAATGCTTAATTCAGTTGAAATTCCGTTTTCGAGTTTTAAGAGCAAACTCAATACTTCTCTTATAATTTCTATCGTTGTGCCGAGTTTTACGAGTTATTAAAGTGTAATCATCTTTATCAAGGCTTCTAGTATCGGCATCATGGCTGACTTTCTTCAAGTCATGCATATTGGCTATGAAGTAGTGATGGGCGATCCTAAAAAGTTTGGCTCGATCCTAAAATCGATCCTTATAGATAAGATCGACCCAGATCGAGCTTTTCGAGTCCAAGCTCGAACTCGAGCACAGGCTCGATCTCGAACCCAGACTTTACCTCGATTCCAGGATCGAGGTCCAGCCCAGGATCGAGCTTTTAATCGAAAACTCGAACACACTTGAAGCTCGATCCCGGCTCGATCCTAATCAAAAGCTCGAGTACTCGAGCTTAACCATCACTACTATGAAGACAAAACATAGTCTGCATATCCAGAGTGGAGTCTTTCATATGACTGCGCACGCTCAAAATTTTGAAGAATAGCACAAATTTTTGTTTTCTAAGGAATAAGTGGTTCCCTGTAGGTCCTGTGCTAAACATGAAAATAAAATTTGTAAAAGCTGATAAAATTTAAAATAAAAGTGTTTAATCGTCAAAATCGGATGACTACAACCGAAGTTATGGGTCTTTCAAAAACACTAAAAAATTGTTAATTTATGCTGTCAGCACATTTCTTTTTTTAAAAAGATATTGGCTTTAGTTGTAGTTATCAGATTTTGACAAAAAAACACTCGTTTTATAGGAAATTTTATCAGCTTTAAAATTTTTCTCTTCATTTTTTGCACATGACCTACAGGGAACCACTAGACAAGAAAACTGGAATTTGTGCGATTTTCTAATACTTTGAGAGAGCGCATTCATATGAAGGGCTCCACTCTGGATAGGCAGACTATGCTTTTCCTTCATAACTTAAGGTATATTTTCAGGTAAATTAAGTTTGAAGTAGTACAAAATGAGTCACATTTTTTAGGCCTAGCTATTGGACTATAAGTAATACCGGTAAGTTCATCTTAAATGTTCAAACGATCTTCAGTCCTAAAACTACTATTTATATTGCTTTTGATTCAGCATGATGTACTTAAACTTACTCTAAAACTTTTTAAGACAAACTAATATACTTAACCTCTTGCAGTAGAATAATTTTCACTAATCTTTTCTACTTAACTTCTCAAAAACATTCAAACTTTTACCTACTTTACCGCAATTCAAGTGTTAAATTACCAAACCGCAGGGGCTACAAATGAACAAGGCAAAACCAAGGGACTAACATCCAGTTCCTAAATTATTATTCTTAGAATACTTAAAAAGCCAATTAGTTTTAAAAACCAATTTTTGTTATTCTCATATCCCTTTGAAAATTAAAAAGTAAATGTATTTTTTCATATCCATTTATTAGTAAACATTTAAAACATTCTTAGCAAAATTATACACAACACATTTATATATATATATATATATATATATATATATATATATATATATATATATATATATATATATATATATATATATATATATATATATATATATATATATATATATATATATATATATATATATATATATATATATATATATATATATATATATATATATAATATATATATATAATTTATCACATCGACTTGACTAAAGTTATCTAATTTAAAAGTTATCAAATTTTGACAATCCATATCTTGCTTAAGGTTCCGGTTTATGCTTCATAACTGGAGCTGTTATTACATAGTAAAGCACGACTCTTTACTCACTGTTTTTGTATTTTCCAAAGAAAACGAGCAAAATACAAAAAAAACCTTCAAAAATATAATTTATCTACTCACGGCAGCAAAATTAGCCATTACTGGACTGTTTTTAAGCTGCAAAATGTCATTTTACCTACACTGTCAAACAATACGGGAAATATTTTAAACAGTACGCAAAATGTTTTGGTAATGAAAAAAGTACTAGGGAGTTATAGCTCATTTAAATAACATGGGAAACAAGTCAAAACTCCCTAGGCGGGAAAATGAATGAGCGGAGGTTATTATTTTACAAATTATTGCGTGAATTTCGGTATTGTTTTATTTTGTAAACTATGATTTATTCTAGCTTGTTTCTAGTATGTAACTTTCTTTATTGTTACTTAAAATTACGATATTATTATTAAATGTTTAACATTTGTTTATCTAATAATATATAATGTTTTGGAAACAGATTGGCAACACTGATAATTTTGGCATTGAATTAAATTATTTACCAGCTGTTTATGAATCGACAGATTTTTAATGTTTAAGTCGTCAGATTTTGTATTTCATGTTGTTATAATTAGTTTAAGTATATAAAGTTACAAAAATAGAACGTTATCAAAAACTAAATCTGTAAACTAAAGTTAAGTTACTAAAACATAATGAGTGAGAACAACAGTGAAGTGAATAAAGATACGAACATTGTTGACATTGACGAGTTATTGGACCACACTCCACCTGATATTGTCAGCGTTGCATCTACTTCAAAGCAGTCTTTACTGCCTGTAAAATCTCGCAGCAAGTATTAAAATAATCTCTTGTGTATTTTTTCTGCCGTTAGTAGATAAAATAGTATATGCTACTATGCAGCAAAGGAAACATTGCAGACTCGTGCATTTAATTACCTGCCTCGGCTTACGCCTCTGCAGGTAATTTCCATAGCCCACCCTCGCCTTCGGCTCAGGGGCAAATTTATAAAACTCGTCTGCAAAATTCCATTTTGCTGCCTAGTAGCATAATATACTATTAATCTAACTAGTGCAAATACTGGGGTGGACTGCCAATATGCGCATTTCCTTTGCAAAATGCAGACAAATGAGTAACGAATAAGTGCTTCGCGATTAAGTGACAAATCAAGTTGTAAAGTATAAACTGGAAACAAGCAAGAAATGGATTGCTAAACATGAATTTCAAAGAAATTGCGCCCGGTATACGGACTAACACATATGATTTTGCAGTAATTTATATTAAGAAAATAAAACCTGATAGTAAATCGATTGGTGCAGTAATATACTTTTTAATTTCCCCTTTAAGACTCTTTGCTACTCTAAAGAGAATTCCCCACAATGAAAATATATCCGGTCTATAGAAAAGTATAAAAGCCCTCCTTTTTAAATTTAAATTCCGCGCAATTTAACCCATATTTTAACATTAAAGAACATAAAAAAATACATAAAAGAAATCTCATTGCAATCTGGTCCTTTAAAATCTATTATTTTAGATTAAAAAAATTGGGTGCACGGTACGTCAATACTTTTCCGAGGAGAAAGAAAAAGAGAGGAGGATTCGCTGCCCTCATCCTCCCTATTTCGGACTCGCTTCTGTGATGCAGTCTCAGTAGAGATTCGCTTCGGGTGAGGGGTAACGGAAATCGGTCAATACATCGGATTCGCTACGCTCATCCCCACTTCGGACTTTCTTCGCTTGTCCTTAGAATATACAAATCGAGAAATTTACTCTGTTACAAATCTTGGGACTCGCTTCGCTCGTCATCAAATAGTAAATACATCCGTTTCAGGCACTAACCACGCAAAATTTAACCAATGCTGCTTAACTTTTATGATTCAACAATTTCAATTTTAATTTTAATAATTCCGGTAAATATTCGGTATACGGTGCACCCTGTTATCAATACTATATATCGATATATTTTTAGTTTAGAGATATGACGTAGGAATAATCGATATATGCCTTTTCTTTTACGTTTATGAACATATTTTATTATTTTTTAAAATGTTTTTTTTTATTTGTTGTAAAATGGTTTATAAGTATTTTCATATTTTTCTTTATGTTTTTATAAGGCTGAACTTCGGTATACGGTGCACCCTGCTATCAATACTATACATCGATATATTGTTAGTTTAGAGATATGACGTAGGAATAATCGATATATGCCTTTTCTTTTACGTTTATGAACATATTTTATTATTTTTTTAAAATGTTTTTTTTGTTGTTTGTTGTTTTTATTTATTTGTTGTAAAATGTTTATAACTATTTTCATATTTTTATGTTTTTATAATGTTTTAACTATGTTTTCATAAGAATATCGATGATACACCACATCTAATTTTATGTTACGCGTATTTTTTACGTATTTTTGTGTTTGTTATTTTCAGGTTTTTTATTATATTTGTTGGTGTTTTCATTTATTTGTTTGTATGGTTTTTTTAATGTTTTAATTATAATTTTAATAATTAACGACGCTGCTTACCTTTTAAGTGCTCAGTTCTCGTTTACGTGTCGCGTAACTAAAAATATATCGATATATAGTATTGATAACAGGGTGCACCGTATACCGAAGATTTACCTATTTTTGTTGTTAATGTTTTCATTTATTTGTTGTTTGGTTCTTTTAATGTATTTTCTTTTAATGTATTTTCAGGTTTTTTTATTATATTTTTGTTGTTAATGTTTTCATTTATTTGTTGTTTGGTTCTTTTAATGTTTTAACTATAATTAATAAATTAACGACGCTGCTTATCTTTTAAGTGCTCAGTTCTCGTTTACGTGTCGCGTAACTAAATCGATACATGGTTACAGGAGAGTTCGATATATATCGAAATAGGACGTTGATAACAAGGGGCACCGTATACCGAAGTTCAGCCATGATTCCTTTATTTATTGATAAATACAAAAATAAACAACAAAATTACAAAAAAAAAATAATACAAATGTATACAAATTTTGATACTCATACTAATTTATCAACAAGCACAAGATCATTAGATCTGAGTATGGGGACAGTCTGAAGAATATAATAGAAGCAAAGAATTAAGGGGCACACAGCAACTAAGAGAAATGAGAAACAAGTAAACAAAGTATGTAAAAAAAAGAAATATTGATTAAACGTACATGATTAAAACAATGAAAGATTAAAATAGTAAAATGAGTTATCTAAAATTTAAAATAATTTTAAAGTTTTAAAGTTTTCCATTTAAGAAAAACTAAAATGAGTCGTATAAGAAACGATATAAAAAAGTGTAGTAAGTGTAATAAGTACTACGAATAAATAAGTTTATCAAATAAGTTATAATTTTAGTTAATAAGTAAAAGTTATAACTTACTCTTTAGTACAAACGATATTAAATTAATATCATGGAGAGGGGAGTTAAACTGAGATCAATTATTATGGACGTACTTATCGAATTGAAAAGAAACTTATAGACCAAGAGCCCAGGGGTGTTTTGTTAATAAAAAGTGTAATGGCTGGAACCGGTCTCAATTTTTCGTAAATACCTTCCTGAACAAGGATCTGCAATTCTGCCGACTCGTATCGGATGGGTGTCCCAGGCAGAACCTTTGACCCCTAAAGTGTGTTCTGCCTGGGATACCCATCCGATACGAGTCGGCAGAATTGCAGATCCTTGTTCAGGAAGGTATTTACGAAAAATTAAGACCAGTTCCAGCCATTACACTTTTTATTAAAAAAACACTCCTGGGCTCTTGGACTATTAGTGCACTTATTAATTACGTAGTATACACTTGTAACAAAGTTCAACTCCATGGATTATTTAATGATTTTTCTTATAATTGTTTTAAAAAAGAAACATGCTATCAAATAATTTTTAAACTAAAGCTGAAAATAAAATAAAACTTAGCGCATATTTTAATGGGTTACATGGCTTATTCGGGCCGAATCACCATTCGATCGCAATTTTTTTCGCGTTTCACGATTTTTCGAAATTTGCCCTGATATTATTGTGGGTTAATTACGTCATAAAAATATAATTTTTCATATAGTACAACTAGTCTTAATGATTAATTTTTGTAACTTTCAAATCTCCAGCATAAATACACAGAGAGATACGATGATAACAGATACACACGTACAGATCAACAACTTAGTGAAAACCACTTAGAAGGTCTTAAAACACATGAAACTGATAATTTCAGTGACATCCCAGTTTCGGTTTTTCTTTTGCAAATACAATACTTTTCCTATATATTACGGTATAAATGAGTAAACGTAAAAATATAAGTATTACTTTAAAATACTAATAAATTTCTATTGATAATTTTATTGCTATATAATTTCACTTCTATAACTTTAAGAGACTACTAGGTCAGATTTGATTTATTAATTTTCCTCATTTATACAGAAGGTATACGAGTATAGGAAAGGTATTGTGTTTGCAAAAAAATCCGAAACCGAGATAAAACCAAAATTATCCGTTTCAGATGTTTTTAAGGCCTCCTTAGTGGGTTTTTCAAAGTTGTCTCTCTGTATGTTTTTTTTGTGTGTAGCTCCTAGTGAATTATGCTAGAGAGTTAAACATTGTAGAAAATAAATCTACTGCTATAGTTGTGATATTCGGAAAGTATTAAACCGCAATAATGACTCAGTGAAATATGCGTAATATTATAAAATGCGGAAAAATGATGCGATTCAATTAAAATTTGGCACCTATGTAGACATTTATAAGACTAAAATTTGTGTCAAGTTTCATTTTATTATCAGCATTATTTAAAATTGTATCGAATGACTTGTGTACGTTTTTTGAAAATTTGTTAAAACTGAGTGTGGTCAGTCATGCATGGATGACCGTTGAGAATGAAACGGATGCATTTACTATCTGAGGACGATCGAAGCGAGTCCGAAGACGTGTTGCTGTACCAATTTGGTGAATTGTATATTCTGAGGACGAGCGAAGCGTGTCCGAATCAGGCAGGATAAGCGTAGCGAATCCGATGTGATGAGAGAAAGTTCCGAGGTACCCCGTACCTGATTTTTTTTATCATGTTTACACTAAGTATTAAAAATAACATACAAAAAGTTAATAAATAATAGTTAAATAAATAAATAGTTTTCTCTTTTTTTAGCAAATTTCCTGGGGAATAAAATTCGCTAATGGGATAGGCGTCATGGTGGAAATTAAACCTCGGACCACGACACAAATCTGTTTCAGAGGTCCCTAATGACAAAAAAAATACTTTTTGATATATATATATATATACATATATATATATATATATAATATAATTATATATATATATATATATATATATATATATATATATATATATATATATATTTATATCATATACATATATAACCGGTCCGAAGTAGTCACTTAGACCACTCTAAGTGACCAAAAAGTCGAAAAAACCTCAAAACATTATCAAAAACCAAAATTACGGTCGTTAAAAATTAAATTTCGAGAAGGGTGTCGTTTTCCCTTTTTTCTTTGGCCTTTGAGTTGAATAGCAGTGGTCCGGAGTCAATACGACCACTCAAACTCAGGGTACAAGGGTTCAAATCCTGGTAGGGACGATAATTTTTTATAGTTTTTTTTTTTACTTTATATAAGTTTACACCTAATGTTATGAAATTGTCATTTTTAAAATGCAAGTTAATTTGATTTTGTTGTCGTGTCATTAATATTTTTAAATTGTGACTTTTAATTTTGAGTTTGAAAGAGAATATAGTTCGAAATTGGCATTTAAGCAAGTTCGTTTTATTCATATCTAGTAAACCTGCAATAGAATTCGGAACATATGGCGACCATCCAGATGCTAGATAATGAAAAGAAACTTAGAACGGTTCAGAGGAACTCATTCACACGAATATCAGGAAAAGTACGTAAGTACATTAATGATGCTCTCTCAGTAAATGAAATTCAAGGTACGTTCAATTGCTTAAATGATCTCGTTATACATCTTAAAGCATCAGATCAGAGAATCATGTGTATGATGATCGAATTGAATTTAGATGAAAAAGATCTCGATGTAGAAATGATAAGTGTTGAAAAGTATAACGAAGAGTTTCAAACTTTAAAAGTGATAGTAGACAATTATAATACACCGGTAAATAATACAGTCGCGACTCAACAAGTTCAGGAAATTTGTCATCGGAAAATTTAATTACCAGAGATAGAAATAAAGAAATTCGATGGACAAGTTAAGAATTGGTTTTACTTTTGGAATTGCTTTAAAAAGATCCATGAAGATCGCATTATAACGCAAGGTGATAAATTCCAATACCTCTTACAATCTATGGAACGAGGAACTAGAGCACGTACTATAGTCGAAAGTTATCCACCAACAGAAGAGAATTACCAGAGAGCCCTAGACAGCATCAAATCACGTTTTGGCAGAGAAGAATTACAAATTGAAGTTTATATAAGAGAGTTACTCTCCATGATTTTAGGTAACATCAAAGAAAATTCTTTACCACTAAGTACACTCTATGACAAATTAGACTCGTACATCAGAGCACTAGAATCACTCGGAGTGACAACAGAAAAATGCGCTTGCATGTTGTTTCGTTTAGTAGAGTCAGCATTACCATCTGACTTATTACGGGTGTGGCAGAGGAAACAAAGAGACACTGAAGTTGACGATACTAGTAACATTCAAAACTCATCAGATATTAGTACTTCCGCAGAAAGAAGATTGAAACAATTGATGAAATTTTTAGGCGGTGAAGTTGAGGACGAAGAAAGAGCTACTTTAGCTATGTCAGGATTTGGACTACAATCAATTACCAACTTGAACGATGTACCAACAGCGTCTGAATTACTGTCAACTTCAAATAAAAAGTCAGGTAAAAAATATAACTACAATAAGCATAAAGAAGATCGTGAAAACACGTCAAAAGAAAAAGTTACTTGTATCTTTTGTTCCAAATCACATACAAGTGAAAAGTGCTCATCAGCTAAAGAACTCAGCTACGCAGAGAGGAAAGAAAAAGTCAACTCAACAAAACTTTGCTATTTATGCTTAAAACCGCATTTTGCTAGGAGGTGCTTTAGCAAAGTAAGGTGCTTATTATGTTCTAGGCGTCATGTCTCTGTAATGTGTCAGAATCTATCTGATAAAGATAGAAAATCACAGATTGATAGCGAAAATAATTTATACACTTCTGTAAAGGATAAATTCTTTTCGCAAACATTAGTGATTAAGTTAAAAGGGCAAAATCGAGATCTATGTGTTAGAGCCATATTAGATTCAGGTTCACAACGGTCTTATATTACGAAATCTGTTGTAAAAAATTTAGGTTATAAGGCTCTAGGAGAAATAGAACTGACCCATTTACTTTTCGGGGGTAAGTCAGAGTCTAAAAACACAGATCATAAAGTTACAGCTTGTAGTCAAAATAGCGAGTCACCATTATTTTCATTCATAGCGCTTGATCAATCAGTAATATGTACTCATATTAGACCGATATGCAAAGGACCTTGGTTAGAGGAGCTTGCAAGCAAAAATATTGTTTTGACAGATTTTAATGAAGGTCCGGTTGATGTATTAATAGGTGGGGATATTTTAGGCAAGTTATTTACGGGAAATAAATTAGATTTAAAATGCGGATTAGTTGCTATGGAAACCAAATTAGGTTGGACGCTATTGGGAAAAATTTCATCTTCGGAAATAGAATTTAAAAAGTTAGACACTACAACTATGTTTGTTAATGAGTTAGATATATCACAAATTTGGAGGTTAGATACTATCGGCATAACAGATCCTGCTGAACAATTGTCTAGAAAAGATACTGAAAAAGCTGTCAGGGAACATTTTTTACAAACTGTAAAAATACTTCCGAATGGAAGGTGTTGCCGCGAGGGCAACAATGTTTTTTGTTTATTTTAATAATGTATTTTTCCCATTTAACGTTCATTGTTATTTGTCATGTCACATTATAATACGACACACGGCTAAAATCAATTGACACCCCCGCCCAAAATCTCAATGCTTTCAACCCTCATTTTTAATAAAAAAATCCCTTCTTTATAGTAACAAAAAAAATTCCCTACTCTGGCACACTGAAAGTCAGGTTATGTTTGAATTTTATGATTGTTTTATTTGATATCGTATTTTTTTATTTTTAAAAATTTATTTATTTACTTTTTAAGTAGGAATTCGTTGTATCTTATAAATTTACCTAAGTGTTGCATTAAATTTGTTCGGGAAGTATGAATTAAGTGAAGTTGAAGTTTTTGATTACATAATGCAATGGATCATAATAGTTCTATCATAAAAGTTTGACGATTTTAATAAATTGTCAGCTATAATTACTTTTTTCCAAAATAAAACTGCTTTTTTGTGTCATGTTTTATATAATTGAATGCGTATTGTTTCATATTATAAAAATAATACGACACAATATGCATTCATGACTTAAAAAAGTCAAGACTGTCATCTATTGAAAGACATTGGCATTTTCGAAAAAAAATGCTGTCTTTTGGTTGACAGACCCCAGACCCTGCGCTGTACTCTAATAGCAAGAAATGCTTGAAGAATACATCAATGTCCATGTGCCAAAATATAGGCACATCAGATCATATTACAACTCTGCAATTGGATGAATTAAACAGATTGGAATGGAACGAAACGAACTCGAACAGATAAATATGCACAAATGAGGGAAATAAAAAGCGACGCGAGGTTTCAAATATTTACAAACCAGTGTTGCCTTTTTATGATTTTATTTAGAAAAAGGTATTTTTTTTTATACCGGAGGTTGGCATAAAGTGGAGGGGAAAGAGCGGGGGTCGGTCTGAACAATAAGAATTCTTTTCCCTCACAGATTTTTGGCGGGGTGTCAATTGATTTTAGCCGTGTGTCATATTATAGTGAAAATATTATGGAACTAAAATATTGTTACGTATAGTAGTATAGTAGTAAAGTATAGTTAATAAAAGTATATATTTTTCTATTCAGTAACGACTTGTTCCTTAAGTTTCCGAGCTACCAGAATCACAGTTTCGATTCTGGCAGCGACAGTAACAATATTTTATCACTAGTTCAAAGATGTCGAGTTCAAGTGCTTTGGAAAGTAGGAAAATCAGGACAAGACAGATGACAGAGAAGGGTAAGGCTTACGCTTTTTCGTTACTATACAAAACGCTTGAATCTATTAAGAAGAACATCCGGTCTAAAATGTCAGAGTTAGACATTTTATGTCAACAGGAAAATGTTCCTTGTTTAATGAAGAGCACTGCCTTAAGTGAGTTAAAACTCTTGCACCGGGAGCTTAAGGTGGGCACAGCTAAGTTAAGCGAAGAGCACAAAGATCATGTTGACCCTCGTATATTTCCGAGATCGAAAAAACCATAGAGAATCTCGATAATTTTATCGATTCGTGCGTTATTTCTCTTAATGTTGAAGACGTAAAAGGGAGTAAGGAAAGTTCAATTAGGTCCTGCAGTTCCAAAAGATCACTAAAAACAAACAGCACTACTCTTAGATTGCTCACGAAAATTGAGGCTCTAGAGCTAGAGGAGGAGCTAAAACAGGAGCAAGACGAGGTGCTTAAATTAAAACTAGAGTTAGAATTTAAAGAAAGAGATCTAAAATTAAAAGAAAGGAAAGCTAAGTTAATTCAAGAAGCAATGGAAGATCCAGAAGTGGATTTGAAGAGGTTAATACGGTGCTTAGCGTAATAAAAGGTAAACCTAAAGTTGAAGAACCTTTAAAATTGACTGACAGCGAATTGTTTACTTCTAAAATACAAATAAATAAAAACCGTTTTCCGAGTTTCGAGCTTCCCAAACAGTACCAGCGAAGTCAAAGCTGGTAGTACCTGTCCTACCTGATCGTCAGTATTTCAACCCGAACCGTCAGTCTACCCGAACCGTCCCGCTACGTCCCGTGCTACCCGTACCGTCCGCACCTGTGCTATCCGAACAGTTGTTATCCGTGCTACCAGATCATCATCAGGCAATGAGAAATGAAACACCATCAAGCCTACCAGTAGAACATGACAGCAGTAGACATAACACAGGTAGTAACATAGCTCCACTTTCGATAGTTAACCCAATGACGTTAATGTCAAAGATACAGCTTTTAAATTCTTTGGTACCCTTCAAATTTAACGGGGAAAGCGTAAAGTACCCAATATTTAGGGACCAAATAAAATTACATTTAGAAGATGGCATCCTCCCGACGCGGAAAAAAGAATTTTTCTATCGAGATTTTTAGAAGGGGAGGCCCTCAAAGTATTTCAAGAAAATTTTGGCCTTAACTATAAAGAAAGTGTAGCTATGTTAGAAAGAAGGTTTGGTAATGCAGCTGCTATTACCGAGGCATGGACAAATAAACTAATCAACGGTCCGATATTTGGGGTAAATGATGGAAAAGGGTTGCTAGAATTCGCGGAAGCTTTGCATCGGCTAGTAGTATTCTTTCGGAAGAATCTAAGCGGGAAATGAGCTCTAAGCTTTATCTTAAAAAAATGGTTGCTCGCTTGCCTATAAAGTACTTAAATGGTTGGGTTAAAAGTATAGAAAACATGGGTAACAGGGAGACCATAGAGGATTTGGCTAAGTATGTTTCCAGTATAGCGAAAGCTATAAATCACCCTGTTTACTCGATTAGCAATTCTTTAGGTGGGGTTCAAGTTGGTCAAAGGATACTAAAGGTAAGTTCACCCTTACGATAAAAGGATTCCATCTGCTAAAGGTTGTCGTAACGTTGTGACGTCAAATGAAAGTGCGAGCCATTCAAGTACGACTAAGATTTCTCAGAATGTACAGTGTTTGTTTTGCAAAGGTAATCATGAACTAGCAATGTGTGGAAACTTAGTCAAATCATCATCAGAGTTAATATTTAAATTTATTTACGATCATAATCTTTGTTTTGGCTGTTTGACCCGGGGCCATAAATCAAAGCTCTGTAGGCGGAGGGCTTTGTGCACCGTAGAGGGCTGTAATAAAAGACACCCAACTTGTCTTCATGGGTTGCCCAGAGCTATGCAATGTTCAAATACGGCCGGAGGAGGGAGTTCAGATGCATCCAACGCAAGTAAAAATACCGACGGAGACCATGCGTCTTCAAGGAAAGTAGCTACGGATGTATCTGAAACTACATCCTTTATTTTGCCTGTGTTTGTACACCATATTAGCAACCCCAATAGGAAGATTTTAACATATGCGTTATTAGATGACGGAAGCAACATGTGTTTTCTTTCTCAGAGCCTAAAAGAGGAAATAGGGTGCAATGGCATTATCACCAAGTTAGAGCTCAGCACGATTCATCATAGGTCTTATGAAGACTCAGAAAGGATTTCAGGGTTAGTTGTTACCAGCTTTGACAGTAAAAAGGAAATTTATATTCCTGCCAATACGTATGTAAGAGAGTCAATTCCAAGCAGTCCAGGCGAAATTCCTACCGCGGATCTTGCGAATTACTATGACCATTTACAAGGAATAGCCGAGTTTATTCATCCATTGTTAGAAGACAAGGAAGTTAAAATATTGCTAGGTAATAACTGCCCACAGGCTTTATGCCCTCTCAAAGTTGTAAGAGGTCAGGAGCATGAACCATATGCTGTAAGGTCATCTCTCGGATGGGGCATCATAGGCCCAAAACCAAAGGCATTACAATCATATGTGCAGTCTATAGCTAGACAGGTATCTGTAAAAGATATATGGAATATTTTTCAGTTAAAAGAATCTCCAAGGTGTGCAGAATCAGATTCAGGGCTGTCTATCAGGGATAAAGAATTTATTAAACAAGTTGAAGAAGGGTTTATCCAGAGGGAAGATTCTAGAAAGCAGATGCCATTACCGCTAAAGAATAAGGATGTAGTATTGCCAGAAAACAGAGTGTTAGCCGAAAAAAGACTGTACTCCTTAAAAAGACGTTTCAAAGACGAAAAGTTCGAAACTAATTATGTTAACTTTGATTCAGATATGTTAAAAAATTATCATGCAGAGGAGGTAATGGAAGATAACCATGAAATAGGTAAGTTATGGTATCTGCCCCGTCATGGTGTTTATCACCCTAAAAAGAAGAAATTGAGGGGACCATTTGTGCAACAGCTCATGGCAGACTTACCCCCTGAACGACTCACTCCAGCACCACCATTTACTTACTCGTCCGCTGACGTATTCGGTCCGTTTTACGTTAAGCGGGGTCGAGGCCAAATCAAGAGATACGGTATTATATTTACTTGCCTCGGATGTAGAGCCGTACATCTTGACGTTCTAGAAAGCTTGGACACAGATTCCTTTATTAATGCATTGAGAAGATTTCTTTGCCGGAGAGGATCTATCAAGCTCCTAAGAACTGACGCAGGAACTAACTTTAAGGGAGGTAAAAAAGAACTTATAAGAGCTGAGATGGAACTAGATAAAGAACAAATTCACCGATTTTTGGCCGATAAAAATTGTAACCTTGAATTTAATATAGGAACGCCGAAAGCAAGTCACCACCAAGGCGCTGTAGAGCGACAAATTGGAACCGTACGGAAAATCTTGGACTATTTATTAACTGATCTGGAGAGTAAATTAAATGAGGATTGTCTAAGAACATTATTTCTAGAGTGCGAAGCAGTGATTAATGGAAGGCCGTTAACGGTAGAAAACATAAATGACCCGGAGCTTAAACCTATAACTCCAAATCATCTACTCAATATGAAAGAACCCGTTTCCGCTCCTTTGGGAATATTCGACGAGAGTATATACGCGAGTAGGCGATGGAAAAGAGTCCAAGCGCTCGCAGACACCTTCTGGTCGCGTTGGCATAAAGAATACGTGCAGTCGCTTCAGCCCCGGCAAAAATGGAACATTGCTCGCTATAATTTAAAAGAAGGGGATATAGTTCTTTGCAAAGAGGATAATTAGCCTCGTAATGCATGGCCAATTGCTAGAGTTAGGGAAGCTATTTCAGGTAGAGATGGGCTTGTCCGCAAAGTAAAACTTCAGCTAGTAGGGGGTTCGATTCGAGAACGGCCAATCACCAATGTAGTTCTACTACTTAAGGCGCATGAGAGTAAATAACGGTAACAATTTAGGGGACCTCTTATTGAGGCCGGGGAATGTTGCCGCGAGGGCAACAATGTTTTTTGTTTATTTTAATAATGTATTTTTCCCATTTAACGTTCATTGTTATTTGTCATGTCACATTAGTGAAAATATTATGGAACTAAAATATTGTTACGTATAGTAGTATAGTATAGTTAATAAAAGTATATATTTTTCTATTCAGTAACGACTTGTTCCTTAAGTTTCCGAGCTACCAGAATCACAGTTTCGATTCTGGCAGCGACAGAAGGTATGAAATTAGTTTACCATGGAAAGTTGGACATCCACCTCTACCTACAAATTATGAGAAAGCTAAGAAAGTATTATTTTCAGTCAATGATAAACTTAAAAAAGAAAATTTAGTTGACAGTTATAGGGCAGTTTTAGATGATTGGTTAGAACAGGGTATTGTAGAACCTATTTCTGAGGAAGAGTTAGGAAAAGGTAAACACTATCTACCTCATAGACCAGTGATAAAAGAATCTTCTACAACAACTAAAATTAGACCGGTATTTAATGCGTCAGCAAAAAGTAGTAAGGGACCGGCCTTAAATTCTTGTTTAGAAAATGGAGAGAATTTGTTAGTAGAAATACCTGATATTTTACTACGATTTAGGTTAAACAAGTACGGAATAGTTGGGGATATCAAGCAAGCATTTCTTCAGATAAGTATTAGTGAAAAAGATAGGGATTATTTACGATTTTTTTGGTTAGAAAATGACTCAATATTAGAATTTAGACATTGTCGAGTTGTGTTTGGAGTCATAAATAGTCCATACATGTTAGCAGTTGTTATTAGGCATCTTTTAGAACGAGACGATATTAGGAGCAAATATTCAGGGCTAATATTAGATGCACTTAGAGATAACATGTACGTAGACAACTGTGTAGTGAGTGTTCATTCAGAAGTTGAAGTACACCAATTTATTAATGAGGCCACAAGTATAATGAGTGAAGGTCAGTTTTTACTTCGCGAATGGGAGTATTCTGGAGAAGAAGGGATCACTAAGGTTTTAGGTTTAGATTGGGATAAAAAACGTGATTGTTTTAGTTTTAGGAAAGATATTAGCATCCCAGAAAATACAGAAATTACTAGGAGGGTTATTTTATCTATAGCTAACAAAATATTTGATCCTATAGGTTTTACTAGTCCAGTTACACTTTGGCCAAAAATTTTATTGCAAAAAACGTGGAAAAATAAGTTAGGTTGGGATAAAGAAGTTGAAATAGATATTAGGAATCTTTTCTAAAATGGTTACAAGAGATTCAATTCCTTAATGAAATAGAAATCAACAGATGTATTTTAGGTGACGTTAAGTCTAAGATTTCTATGCACGTTTTTTGCGATGCTAGTCAAGCGTATGCTACCGTTATTTTTCTTAGGGTAGAATCAGAGTTAGGAGTTAGGATAGAATTAGTAAGAGCTTGTAGTAGAGTCTCACCACTTAAGGTAGTGTCTATCCCCAGACTTGAGTTATTAGCAGCATTAATAGGGGCTAGATTACATAGATCGATCAAGGATGCTTTAATGTGGAAAGGTGAAATAGAAACTTACTTTTGGAGTGATTCAACCACTGTACTAGCATGGATCATGAGAGAGGAAAATTGGTCAGTATTTGTTTGGAATAGAGTCCTTGAGATTAGAAAATTAACTAGAGTAGATCAATGGAGATTTGTACCAGGGGTTTTAAATCCGGCTGATCTTGCATCTCGGGTTGTACGGCCAAACATCTTAAAGAATCTAAATGGTGGAGGGCCCTAATTGGCTAAAAGGGAACTCAAAACTTGGCCAACTGTTAAAATTAATTTTAATGAATCTGAAATTGAAATAGAGAAAAAGAAAAGTGTGACGTCAACACTTCTTTTAAATTCAAAAGAAAATTTTGATTGGTATTCTAAAAGTTGTTTTATAAATTTTGATAAATTAGTAAAAATGATGGCCTGGATACTCAGATTTGTCAATAATTGCAAAAATAAAAATTCAAAAAATTTAAATCAGTTAAGTTTGGATGAAATTTTGAAAGCAGAACTAGTTATTATCAAACTTGTTCAATCTGAAACTTTAAATCACAGAGATAGAGACATAGCGTCACTGCACCACTTGTTGATAAAAATGGTTTGCTTAGAGTCAGAACAAAATTATCACTAGGTGAGGATAGTTTAGATTTTAGACCGATTTTGTTGCCAAGTAAACATCCAGTGGTTCAGCTTATTATTAAAGACATACATGGAAAGCGCATCATGTTGGTGTCCAAGGGTTGATAAGTCTTGTTCGAGAGAAATACTGGGTAAAACGAGACAAACTGTTCGCAGTGTGTATCAAAGTGTCTCAGGTGTCAACGATTCAACGCTCGAAATGTTGACCCAATCGCAGCTCCATTACCACCAGACAGAATAAGAGATGCAGCAGTGTTTGAAGTAACAGGCATAGATTTTGCTGGTCCATTACACTTGAAGAATGAAGGAAAAGTGTGGATCTGTATATTCACTTGCGCAGTAGTCAGAGCTGTCCACTTCGAACTGTCAGGAGTTTATCAACGGAAAGCTTTATTCAAGCACTGCGTAGGTTGTTGGTAGGAGAGGAAGACCTGCCACCATTTTCAGCGATAATGGTACTAATTTCGTGGGAGCTGAAAATGCGTTTGCCAAACTCGATTGGAACAAAATTAAGGATTACAGCACTGTAGAAAAGAATCAAGTGGAAGTTCAATCCCCTTCAAGTTGCTGGTGGGAGGATGGTGGGAGCGAATAGTAAAAATGTTGAAGGAATTGCTTCGGAAAACATTAGGAAAAGCGTCACTCAACCACGAAGAACTGTCCACAGTGCTGATAGAGTGTGAAGGCGTCATCAACTCACGCCCTCTTACATATCAATCTGAAAACCCGACTGATCTCACTCCATTGACACCAGCCTATTTTCTTCAAGGGGTGAGAGAAGTAGGTCTACCAGATTGTGATGCAATCGAGGAAAAGAGTTTAGGCAAACGAGCAGCCTACAGGCAGGAGTTACTGAAACAGCTGAAACAACGTTTTCGGTCAGAATACTTAGGGCAGTTAGCTGACAGAAAAAGTAAACGTCAGTCACCTAGACAAGTTCAAGTTGGGGATCTTGTTCTAGTTGATGACAGTTCTAAGCGTTGGATTGGCCATTAGGTAGAATTGTTAACATCATGCCTGGACGTGACGGTGTTGTCCGACTCGTTCGAGTAAAATTGGCCAAAGGCGAACTCCTAAGACCAGTCCAACGTATTTATCCCTTAGAATTGTCAGACTGATTTTATTATTTTTGTTGATTTTGTTTGTTTACTTTTTGTTTATTTTTATTGTCTTGTTTACAATTTAATCAAATTAACTTAATTTATCTAAATTAATAAATTAATTTTTTGGGAAATGTAAATTAGTAAGTTAATCACAACTGCTAAGGATTAACTTAGGTGGGAGTATGTTATGAAATTGTCATTTTTAAAATGCAAGTTAATTTGATTTTGTTGTCGTGTCATTAATATTTTTAATTGTGACTTAATTTTGAGTTTGAAAAGAATATAGTTCGAAATTGGCATTTAAGCAAGTTCGTTTTATTCATATCTAGTAAACCTGCAATAGAATTCGGAACACCTAAACTTATATAAAGTAAAAAAATGCGGTGGTCTGCATGTCGGGCGAATTTCCTTTGGATGCGTGTTTCAGTGCTTAACAACCCATTACTTGCTTAAGGTTCCGGTTCATGCTTTAGAACCTAAGCAGTTACTCAATTGTCAAGCACTGCTCGAAACTCATTTTGTCTGTATTTTTCAAAGGAAAAGCGCTAAAACCTTTAAAGATATTTTATTTTATTTATACCTACAGTTAAAATAATGAAAAGTAAAATGAGCAAAATCCAGACAAAAAATAGTTTTGACCGGCAGCAGTATTGCGCAGATGCGTTTAAGGCAGCCTCATTTGGTAAAATACGCAGTCGCGCACGAGACATGACCTCATGCGGTTTATATGATCGCGTTACTGATACATCTTATGTTTTTATTTATTCTGTATTAACTAAGTAATTTATAAAAATCTTAAAATAATAGTATATATAGGAGCATAACTGATATCAGTAAAGCCAGTTCACTGGTGGTCTTAAGTAATGCTGCCACCCTAACAATACAATATTCGTATAACATAGTTTGCAATACTTTCGGCTGCTGGAGTACTAAGTGATATTTTTAATTAATGCTCGATTTATCATTAAATACTAATGAAAATAATGGTGCATTATACTTTTGAACATTTTAACGTTGTTAATTAAAATATTTCCACAGTTGTTCTCGTCAACTAAATGTAGATCCTCGTACTCCGTAAACCTTTTTGCTATTACTTGCTATCTAAGACTGATTTTATTTAGTACTTAGCTGTTTTTTAATGAGTTATATTTGTTTTTTAGAAACTATCTTAATTAATGGATATCTATGCCACATTTATAAACTAAATTTAATAAAATTAATTTAGTTTTTTGCTTGGGTGGTAACCCTACTTAAGACCACCATTGAACAGGCTTTCGAGTTATCAGTAGAATTCCATTGTGTTTACGGACCTTTGCTCCTTCTATATTATATTTTATTCTAAGAATATGTAATTTATAAAAATTAATTAATTCATTATTGTTATTTTTGAACGTTCAGAATTTTGTACAAGCACACAATTAATTAATAATTGAGTTTTAAAAGATGTATAATGTACTCTCTTTCAAGCTCAATTTCTTGAGTCCCAACAACTATAGAAAGAAAACAAAGCTCTATTTAAGAGTAAAACACAACACAATGTGCGAATACAAAATAAAGCACAAAAATAGAAATAAAACTGAGAAAAAAATTCAAAGGAAATTCTTAGAGCTATATAAAAATCTCTTTAGTTATCTACAGAAAATGGAAACTCCAACAGATTTTCACCAAAAACACGTCTGGCTTTTTAGTTTATAAAATGTTCGGTGAAAACTCCCCGAAGGCACAATTCTTTTACCATTTCCCAGAGGTTTTTCTTTTAAAACCAGAGAATGTAAACTTTTTTGCAAGAAAAGTTTTGTTGGGTTTTCATGTTACAGATGCTACATTGTTCGCTTTGTATTGATAGGCTTAAAATAATTCCAAAAGCTATATAGCTGTTATTTTCCATAGGATATAACAAGATTAAATCACAATCGTATTTTAATGTGACGTAAATTATATTTTGACGTATGTGGAGACGTAAAATGCTTTTTTTTTGAGGTAGTACGTAATTGAGCACTTTATTGGACCGTTTTTAGAATGAGAAGCCAATCATTATTGTTATAGGAGGTTATTTAGTACTTTTCACCTCCGAGGACAATAATGAATGTAAAAAAACTCCTAGGACGTAAAAGTAATTCATATATTGCCGCCATTACTGTAATGTAGCGTGTTCAAAAAAACAATCTGTGTAAAACCTTCATGAGGTTTCTTTAAAAACGTTCATTTTGTTTCTGTTTTTGTTCGTAGACTAATTTTTTTGTTTGTTTTTAAAAAGGTTTCCAATTGACAATTTTTGTGTGTTTATTTGTAAAGCTTTTACATTTTTGAGTAAAAGTTTGAAGCTATGGATGAATCCAATGACGACGATAATATGAAGTTAATTAGACGTTTGTTTCTTTTTTCAATTAAGTATATAGCGCAGTTTTTTACTGAGTGCTACCTCAAAAAAATAGTGTATGCCATCCGGCTGAGAATGTCTTTATGTCTTGGCAATTTTTCCCGACTCGCTTCGCTCGTCGGTAAATCTAATTGCCGTGACATAAAGACACACTTCTCAGCCTTATGGCATAAATAACTATTATCATCTGACGTTGTGTAATGTCAAGTTAAATGAAAAAGCACTTTTACTCCTAAGGGAGAAAAAGTTACTATTTACTTTCTTGGGAATAAAAACTAACTTTTTCTTCCTTGGGTTTAAAAATGACTTCTAAAATCGCGGTTAAAGCATCTAAATAATATAAGATTGTTTAGCTTACTAAACATACGAGAGAGGCTAAATTCAATATATTTCTGGCGCGGTGGACCGCATGTTCTTTGGAATACGTGTTTCCGTGCTTAACAATCAATTAGTACGTTCACACACACTCTAGATCCGCGTATCGTATAGAGTACGATCTCTCAATACGGTAATTTAAGCTGTATGAACCAGCTAGGAGATGGAATCTAAATGGATCCCCGATACGCTGTCTTTGTGTGTGTGTACCTTTAGACGATCGTATTGAACGGATAACCTTCTCGTCGAACTTTTATTTCACTTCTATATTACCGTTTTGATCAAATAACTATTGGAATATTTTTTTCTTTAGTGTAACTTTTTATCATGCAAAGAAATCACAATTTTTCTTCACTTGATTTACTTCCATAACGTAGTTAGAATATCCTAATGGTATGAGTAATCCTTTTTCATTTTTTGAACGGCTTATCAGCATGAATGAATTTGTTTACATTCTTTCTTACCTGTTTAATTGTAGTTAACTAATTTTAGGTTTGTCTTTTTAGGTTGTCACTTTTACATGAATATGCCCAGGTATGGGTGAAATATAGTATCGTAAAACAAATAACAGTTTCATTTGTGCCCTCTTATCAATAATCTTAATACATGGAGACCAATACCTCAATCTATATAAATATTACTTCTCGTATTTTTAAAATAATTGCATTCGAAATAATTTACTTATATGAATGCAACTGGGTTTTAATAATATTTTACAAAAACTCTTGTATAGGTTACAATAAATTGATATGATATACCCAGATTTTAGAAATTTATAAGGGGATTCAATTCGATGTAAACAAACCAAACGCATTCGGAGGTTACCTGACGTTTTTATGAATGACGTGTGACGTCATTACAGGAATCGGTATAGGCGGTCAACATTAAAAATTAACTATTTATTCCTGCAATGACGTCAATTCCGGACTATAACCTAACATGTCAAAAAAATTGATTTCATTCATAAAAACCCACCAATTGAATCCAATTCTATCAGCTTGATGATATTCGTGAAACGCTTTTTTTACACTTGTAGTTTCAAGTTGTTTTGTACAATAGTTTGTACGAAAAATCGCTGGTAATTACCAGTCTAGACAAGTGCATTAGTAAAAAATATTTCTTACAATTACAAGTAAACTTTTAGCTTTTTACTTGTAGTATAAAAGACTCCGGCCGCTCTGAATCTTCATTATTGTAGTTTGATAATTTAATACATTGCACATTTCATAAAATATCTGTTTACTATAGTTACGTAAATATTGGTTAGTTGCCTAATTAATAATAATTTAATTAATAATTAATATAATATAAATAATCAATAATATTAGAATATTGTAATAATATAAGAAAAGTACATTTTAGTATTTAGTGATTTGTAATGTAAAACTGTTAGTCTTCAAATCAACTATCTTATCTGAAGCAGATATGTAAAATATATAAAAGGGTCGCAGACCCCATTAAGAATACAGTTCCTGCTATGTTCGCTAGTTCACACTGTCGTTTTATTGTTATTCCTTTACTTTACAGTTCCTGACATCACGTCATACTGTATTTTATTATTATCAAGAATTCAACTTATATAACTGGCGCCCGAACATAAGACACTTTTAGAGGCACATAGTCTTGACCATTTGTCCCGGCTAGTGTTCTTTAAAACGTCGAAGACTTCAGGAAGCGTACAGTATTTTTAAACGACTTTCCTAGGCTATTTACCTAGTTAGCGTTCAAAGTGCTGTACACCCAACTGACAAGCAGCATCTCTACCATCGTCCTGGCCATTTGCCTAGGCAGTGCTCGAGGAGCTGCAGCAGTACTCAACATCCTGGTCATTTACCGTTGAATACATCTCTACGTAAGTTAATATTAAAGTTTATATTAAATCTCTATAAAATATTAAAAAAAAATTATTTTACCAAATAACTCTTAAATAAATATAAATAATAAATTAATTAATTAAGAAACTATTAAATATTATTATAATAGTAACTGTCTTATAAAATAGTACTAATAGATATTTTGTTAAGTAATCTAACCCCTTTTAAATTATATATCTTCATATCCGAATTAGATTTATCAATTAATCTCCAAAATTGATCGAATAAAAACGATATTAAAACCCGCGACCCTAGTAATACAAAGAAAAAAAGACCAAAAAATGGGGAAGAATACACGTACATAATGACCCGCGATGATTACGACCACATACCCTCTTATGATGGGAATCCAATGAAACTTATTAAATTTATCAAAGCGGTCGAATCTGTTTATAATATGGTTTGTGAAGCGAATAATACGAGTAAGCTATAAACCATCATAAACTTTTAAATAAAGTTAAATCAAAATTAGAAGATTCTGCCGAAGCTCTTATTCTCGCAAAAGACATAGACACCTTGCCTGAATTACTTGATTTACTAAAAACCCAATTTGCTGACTCCAGAACCGTGGAGTCCCTAAGGAACGAAATTTTTAAATCAAAACTTAATCCCAATGAATCGCCTGTAGACCTTTTAAATAGATTAGACAATCTAAAAAATTTAATTTATAGCCGTTTAATTGTTGATGGCATTACCGGCCAAGTTGCTAACGAACTAATGAAACAGGTAGAAAGGGACATAATCTATCACCTATACGAAGAATATGACCCTCAACTTTCGAGTTTCTTGATTACCCATAATCCGGATAACCTTGAATCCTTCAGGAAAATTCTTTCAACAAAGGCTCAATTTATTTTAGACTCGATCAATAAAAATAAGAGAAAATTAATGCCTACCCCTGAAATAAGCAAAAACGACAGACCAAGAGTAACTCCACCACAAAGATATAACCAAAATTCATTTCCCTCTTCATCACAGTATAAAAAACCCCTTAATTATGAAATCAATAGGCAAAATACAACAAGAACTGGACCGGAAAATTTTTTAATAGATCGTTTAGAACTAGACCCTTAGCAAACTACCAAAATACAAATACTAGTAATCAACCTAATAGATCTACTACTAATCAAGGTACATCAAATAATACAGTTTCTATGCGAACTGTAAGCCAATTTGGCCAAAGACCCGTAAACAACCAACAAAACTTGAACCATATAGAAGACTATAAAGACATTCTAATCCAACAATTACGAGACTATATTACTGAACTTACCAATCAAAACGAAAACCAATCCTTAAACTATATAGAACAAAATGCCGAGTACACAAATCCCCACGAAGAAAACTATAACGATGAACATTTTTTTCGAGTAAGGCAACAACCTCCCGAGTTGTGTAAGACCGATGAAATTCCAAGTTTCGATTTAAACCTAATTAACAGATCCTTACCCTACATTTTTGACGAAAAGGGAAGAAAATGGCTGATTGATACTGGTTCGGAAAATAATTATATTAACCCTGCAGTAATTAGTCCGTCAACAACACGGTATCAAGAAAAATTTAGAGTCCATACCCCTGCCGGCATTAAAGACGGTACCGAATACGTCATAGTTAACACCTCACGATTGTTTAAACGCCCATCTCTAATGAAGGCGTACGTTTTTAAATTCTCAGAAAAATACGATCTTCTTCTAGGCCACAAAACAATGAAGGAACATAATATTAAGATAAATTTTCAAAACAACTATTTAGAATCAGACAATATTAAGATCCCAATAATATCCGATTTTAAAATATCCTTACAAAAGGGTCTTAATTTAGTGGAAATCCCAGTAAACAGACTGTACTCAGATTCTTCTAAATACTCTGAAAAATCACTTAATTTTATAAGTAAAGTATCAAGTACTGATAGGCCTGACCCTTCCCTAGACTTAGATGACACGCATCACAGGAAACAAATAAAAAGATTAGACCTTGCAGATAACAAAGATCAGTCAACAACAAATTCTCAACCTCATGACTCATGTTTTTTCCCATCAGAAAATAATCTGCCGTTTCCCATGTATTTTCTAGATAAAAACGACATAACAAACAACAATGACATAACAGATAACAACGGCATAACCGATGAGAATGACAAAGAAGATAACGACAGTTTAGCAACGTGCCACTCTCAAGATAGCTCAAAAATCAAATTTTTCTTGTTGACGACCCAAATAAGATAATAAATGTTGAAAACAATCAAATTTATTATAGATAGAGGTATCCTCTAAATAGCAACTTAAAAATTATCCACTCTACCAAAAAAAGATTTTATTGGTTTACTAATTATCCTTATTCTAACGACCTAATTGATTTGTGCAAAAAACATCTTACTCCAAATACTACATATGGAGTATACTGCTCTGATAAAGATATTAAGTTCAAAGATCAGGTACTAGACCAAGTATTTTTACAATTCCAAAAGATAGTAGAAGATTATTTTCCTGACGTTAAAATTAAACGATATTATAAAATGTCAGAAGATGTAGAGAATATCGACAAACAAAAAAATCTTGTCACTAATCAACACTTAGGAAAAACTCAACATAGAGGTATAAATGATGTTTATTTCAATCTAAGAAAAAACTATTATTGGCCACGAATGCTAACACATATTCAAAATTATGTAAACAGTTGTGATATTTGTAAGAAAATAAAATACGACAGAACACCGATTAAACCTAAATTTAACGTTACACAGACACCATCAAACCTTGAATCACTACAGATAGCACACTACAGCAAAGTACTTACTGACTGCTTCTCAAAAAACTTATGGATATATTTCCAAAAACACAACTGGACAAGAAATTATTAAATGTCTACAAATTATTTTAGTAATTTCCTACACCCGATCGAATTCAAAGCGATAATGGCCAGAATTCGCAAATAAAGGTTTAGAAAATTTCTTGTTATATCATAATGTAGAAATGCATTTCACTACTCCAAATTACTCTAATTCAAATGGCTTAATTAATAGAGCCCACAAAACACTTGTAGAGCTTATGAATATTATTAGCCTAGAAAAAGCTCCGGACAAAATTCCTTTGACAGAAATCTTAGAGTTAGCCCTGATAGCATATAACAATACTCCAAACAAAACCTTGAGACTTTCCCCAAATGAAATAACCTTTGCAAATATAAGTAAACAAACTAACAATATCCTTATTGAAGCCCAAATAGAAGAATATCATCACAGAAGAGAACTGATAAATAACTCTATAAAAAAGCTTATTGAACAAGAAAAAGTAGAAAGAACAGATAAATTAAACCAAACCCGCGAAACCGCGTCTATACCGAACGGAATAAATATATGTTAAGACAAACAACAAACGTAAGGATAAGCCTAAGTATCGACCTACCCCATATTCAAGATCGGAAGGTAAAATACTCACTAAAGGAAAATTAACTAAAGTTCACCCAGTCTTAATAAAGCGTCCCTCCAAAAAAAAAAAAAAACGGTAAATTTATGATGAAAACCTACTTCTTTTGTACAAGGGAAAAGGATGGCCCAGATACTCAGTATAGTTGGACTGATTTTCTTTGAGGTTGCACTAACCTACAAAATAACGGACTTGACTAAAGGACCAGGTATCATTCCCGTCAAAATTCAAAACTCCTTTCTGATCAAGGACTACTACACATATTTACATTCAATTAGCCTCGAGTCCCTCCAAGGGGAACTATCCAAACTGGAACAGTTAATAAAGCGAGCAGAAGCTGATGGCATCAACAAATATCAAGTAGCTATCTTAAAACAACATAACATACATACAAAATAACTTAGACCATGTAACCATGTTTAGGTTCCTAAGTAACAAAATTCGCCCTAAAAGAGGTCTTATTAATGGGCTCGGCTCTGCAATTTCCTGGCTCACCGGAAACATGGATGCCGACGATAAAAAATATTACGATGACGTAATAAATAAAGTAGAATCAAACTCATATCGTATCGAACACAACGTTGAGAATCAGCTGGCAATAAATAAAAGATTAATTGATGAGTTTAATAAAGATATTAAAATTGTCCAAACTAACACTCAAAAAATATCTAATATTATATCTAACACTATTGATAAGGAACTTTTATTTGAGAGGCAATTCATTATATTGTTTTCTAACCTAATGCTTGTAAATAATAAAGTTAGCGATATTGTAACATCTTTAGAATTTTGCAAAATAAATATATTGCACAGTAGCATAATTTCTAGAAAGAATTGTTATATTATACAAAACAATAGTAATCTAATATCAAACAGACCTGAAATTCTCTGGCAAGTAGGGAAAATCCATTGTTCAATTACCAAATCCAATATTCATTACTTTGTACAGCTACCTTTGCAAACGCCCATGGCAGAAACCTATTTTTTCTTCTGTCTTATCCATTCCACGATAAACGAGGCCAGGTTAAGACTTTAAACGTCCATCCAGCCTTTATTATCAAAGATACTGTATTATCAAAGATAGCTGTATTCAGGACCATGCGATTTGATATTAGACAACTATTATTGCACCAATGTGAAAAAAATAAACAAAAATTTATGTATATATGACTTAGTTTTAAGAGACAGTAATGAAAATTGTATCGATTTAGAGATAAGGAACATTAAAACTATTTTTAAGTATGTCAATATAATTAACCAATATTTACTTTATAATATATCAAACTTCACTATTATTAAAATGATAAAAAATTGACTCTAAACCCTAAAAAGACTATTTTGCTGAAATTGGAGGAAGGTGAATCTTTACTCGATGCAAAAAGCACTTATAACTATTTAGAAAGCGAGCCAATTAAATTAATTATGGACGATACACCAAAAACTAGGTCATTAAATATATCATTTGAAGACCTTCATGAATTTAATGTAAAAATGGAACCATTGGAAATTCTTGAAGACACATCATTTAATTATTTAAATTATGTTTACTTGTGTATAGGGGCTTTGCTTTTTCTCACCCTAACCTGTATTCTATGTCTAACTTTAAAAGATTTATAAAAAAAAAACTCCAGTTAGAGAGCAAGTGACTCCCACCATCGAAATGATGACCACTCAACCTATATATTTTCAGCCTCCTCCACTCCTTAAAGCTGCTAATATCCCATCTCTCATAAGTACAAAACCTGAATAATTGTTTCGTTCGTGAGGACACTTCTCGCTTAGGGATGGAGAAGTTACGTAAATATTGGTTAGTTGCCTAATTAATAATAATTTAATTAATAATTAATATAATATAAATAATCAATAATATTAGAATATTGTAATAATATAAGAAAAGTACATTTTAGTATTTAGTGATTTGTCAATGTAAAACAGTTGGTCTTCAAATCAACTATCTTATCTGAAGCAGATATGTAAAATATATAAAAGGGTCGCAAACCCCATTAAGAATACAGTTCCTGCTATGTTCGCTAGTTCACACTGTCGTTTTATTGTTATTCCTTTACTTTACAGTTCCTGACATCACGTCATACTGTAGTTTTATTATTATCAAGAATTCAACTTATATAACTCTATAAGTATAGAATCAAATTTCATGAAAAATAATTTTTCTATTCATAAATCCTAATTACACAATCACGTGAAGAGACCTTTATGAAATACGTTTAAACTAAATCAACTTCCTGGAAATACTTCGTATCTCCGCCGAACTAAAGGATAAAAATAAATATAAAGTTTATCTCTGAAAAAGCGGTAAAAGTTATATGATAATAAAAAACGGCTTAGTAAACAGAAAAATGTTTATCATGTTATTCTACTCGTTTTGTTGACATAGGCAGAAAATGGAACTCAAATCCTAAGTTTTTGTTTATGTTTTAAGTTTTGTATTAAAAAACCTGAGCTTTTTAAAAATTTAAAAATATCTCTGAAAAGGTTAGGTACGAGCTTTGCCGTGCTAGGATTAAAGAAGGACTTGATATAATAGTATATTCTCCTCTTATTATTAACAGAGGTCTTATAGGAGCATGTAAGCTTTGCTTTACAGGCCTTTGCCCTCCTAGTGGCCGTTCCATTTTTTATTTGAATTATTACAAAATTCGACAAATAAAATATGAAACATTATGGATATTTGACAGGGAAAATCTTCTAGATAAAATATTTATTAATTTTTCCTGTTAATAAGAAGAGATAGTTCCCTACCGGATGCTATTATAAGCCGCAACTTGTTGATTACTTCATTCCGTGCTTAGTAATTTTTAGTAAGTTTCCGTATAACTCAAGTTTATGCGTTATAACTCAATTATGAAGCACCACTCGTTACTATTTTTGTATGTATTTTTCAAAATGAAATGCGCATTTTTATTCAATTGTTTATACCAAACTGCCTCCAAACTTGGCAGTGCAACCAATATTTTTGCTCTAATAAGCTTAGTTAGAGCTTATCTTTAAAGGTTTTATCACATTTCTTTGGACGATACAGACAAAAACGAGTAACAAGTGGTTTTATATAATTAAATAACTGCTCATATATATATATATATATATATATATATATATATATATAATATATATATATATATTATATATTATTTTATTTATTGCGGTTGACAATATATTAATTGTTTTTAATTCTAGTGATATATGATATCATAGTGAGTCTATACCACAAAATCTCCTTCAAACAACTAATGATTCTCTCTAATTGTTTACTGGGGTCTTAGGGCCATGTCATCTTCGCTTATCGGGCCTCCTAGTAGTTGTTTCATTTTTGTTTTAAATTATAGTTCACTATGTCACGACATTATTAGCCAAGAAGGCCGCTAAAACATAAAACTTAAACAACGTAACAAATTTAAATGAAAATAACGGGTACGGGGTACCTCGGAACTTTTCCTCATCACATCGTATTTGCTACGCTCCTCGTCCCTGCTCAGAATATACAATTCACCAAATTTAAACTTCAACATATCATCGGACTCGCTTTGCTTGTCCTCATGTAGTAAATTTATCCTTTTTATTTTCAGCGGTCATCCATACAGCACTGACTACGATCAATGCTCCTTAACTTTTATGATCCAACAAATCTCATAGATATACTTGTCGTATTGAATCAAAACTTTGTGAACGTAAGTAACTTTTAAGTTCAGTCGCTGGACTGTTTCTTTTGTCATGACTTACAGGTCAAAATTAATTTCAGCTATATCACTAGATACACTTTTGTTGTAGTTGTGATAAACATATGTTAAAAAAGTACCTTTAAACAAGTAAAGGTGTACACTTGCACTAAATTTCAACCTAATTGAATGATTTTCTTATTTTTTTATTTTTTTTTAAAGTAAACAAGTCATTCGATAAATATAATTATGCTGATAATGATATGAAACTTGGCACATATCTTAGTCTTATACATTGCTACATGCGTGCCAAATATCAATTGGATCGCATCATTTTTCCGCTTTTTTTATTTTTGGATATTTTTGCTGAGTCATTATTGCGGGTTAATGCATTCATAAAAAAAATATTCTCCGAATAGCACAGCTACAGACGTAGATTGATTATTCTACAAAGTTTCAACTCTCTAGCATAAATACACTAGGAGCTACGATGATAACAGACAAACACACACACAGACAGAATGATTTGAGAAAACCACTCAGGAGGCTTTAAAAACGTATGAAACGGATATTTTGGTCTCATCCCGGTTTCGGAATTTTTTACAAATACAATACTTTTCCTTTTTACCCACGGTATAAAAGAGGAAATCTAACAAATTAACAAACACAATTAGAAAAATAAAAAATAAAATAAAAACGATACTCGACAGAGAAAATCTTCTAGAGAAAACTCTTTACCACTTTTTCCAGTTAATAAGAAATATGAAAAGATAATCCCCCAACAGACGCTTTTATAAGCTGCAACTTGTTGATTAAGAAAAACTTGGTTTAATTTATTTACAAGCATGAAGTTTTATTAAATAAATTGATTTTTTTCAGTTTAATAAAGATTAAAAATGCTTCACTCATCAATTCTCACCTTTAGTGAGTTAAATAATAAAATTAGTCTTGAAGAAACAAAGATTCAAATCCAACCTCAATGTCATCAAGGTAAGGATCGTTTTCGTTTTATTGGGCGTGGTCAGTACATGGGTAGGTGATCGCCAAATCTACCATTTAATAGGAGGCCACGACCAAAAATATTTAAAAACGAAATAAAACAAAATTAATGTATCTAAAATATGTAGCCTCGATGTTTTGTATATTCTGCCAGTATTTTTACATTTCCTCATTTATACCGTATGTATATAAGAAATGTATTGTGTTCGCCAAAAAAATCCGAAACCGGGATGTCACCGGAATTATCCGTTTCAGGTGTTTTTAAAGCCTCCTAAGTGGTTTTTGCAGAGTTGTCTGTCTGTATGTGTGTGTCTGTAATCATCGTAGCTCCCAGTGTATTTGTGCTAGAGAGTTGAAATTTTGTACAAAAATCAGTCTAACGCTGAGAATACATTTTTACATCAGTCTAACGCTATATTTGGAGAATACATTTTTATGGCGCAATAATGACTTAGCAAAAGTTTTGAAAAATCAGAAAACGCGGAAAAATGATGCGATCGGATTGAGATTTGGCACGCATCTGACTATGTATAAGACATAGTCTTATACATAGCACATATACATAAAGATATGTATATGTGCTAAGTTTCATCTTTTATTAGCATTAGTACAATTTTTTTGAAATCACTTCTGTACGTTTTTTTAAAAAATTGTAAAAAATAAAAAAAAATCAAATCGAGTTAAATTTTCGTACCCTAACGTAATTAATAAGTACACTAAGCTTAATAAAAGATAAAGAAGTCTCTCCACAAAAATATATTATTTATAGCAAAGCGCTTTCAACCTAACAAGAGGTCATCATCAGTGCTAGCCGTTGAATAAAGAAGAGGGTGATAGATGAGTCTTATAGATCAGATATCAAAGATAGAGTCTATTTTTTATATCTGATCTATCAGCCTCTTCTTTATTCAACGGCTAGCACTGATGATGACCTCTTGTTGGGTTGAAAGCGCTTTGCTATAAAGAATATATTTTTGTGGAGAGACTTCTTTATCTTATATTAAGATGAACTCCATTAACGCTCACCTTAGTTCTACACTAAGCTTCTTTTCAATCCAATAAGTAAATCCATGATTATTGTTGGATCATAAAAGTTAAGCAGCTTCGTGCGTGAATAGTTCCTAATGGGTGACCGCCGAGAATGATACGGATGTATTTATTATCTGAGGAAGAGCGAAGCGAGTCCGAAAATGGTTTGGAGTATAAATTTGGCGAATTTTATATTCCAAGGCGAAGCTAGTCCGAAGCAGGGAGGATGAGCGTAGCGAATCCGATGTGATAAGGAAAAGTTCTAAGGTACCCTGTACCCAAATTTTATTTTTGGAAATAAAGACTTTTTAAAATTTAAAGTTGAATTATTTTACGTCAACGTCTGATAATAAAATCTTCTACACACCTGGGGAGTTACCTGTCTCGAATTTGCCTCAGGAATTAAATACGTTGGCTCCTCCGGCTTTCGCTTTAGGAACCAACTTATTGCTCAGGGAAATAATTTCCATCTTTATCTTAACTCCCTTGGTGCATAAATACCTATTCTAAAGATACTTGTAAATTATCTGGACTAAGAAATAATTCTTGGTTAAGTTTTGGTTGGAACAAGACAAGCTTGAGGTCTGAAAGATACAATCTATCTAAAACTATCTTTGTGATTAATGTAAGAAATAACTTTAATGTCTCTTTTAACTTTGCACCTGAGGCTCGATTCTTTTAAAAGACTATTAATCTGTTCTCTGGTGATATATATGAACAAAGTTTAGGGACGAATGTACCCAGGCACTTTCCTTCCAGTATCATGTTCACTACGCTCACCATCACCAGTTCGGGCTGATTTCAAATTTCAAATCGTGTTTGACAAAGAATATAGTAGGTATTAAATGTTGAAAGGTATACGAGAGAATTAGACAAAAGGAGGGCGCGAACTCAGGAGAAAACGCCGCTATAAGGATGGTCTCCTACAAAATTTACTCGTAAAGTATCTGGACAAAGCGGTTCGAGAGCGGATGCTTTAAAACTAATCCTCCTTACAGTAAAATTCTATCCACTTTTTATTTTTCCTCATATATACCATATCGTATGTATATTATAATATATATATATATATATATATATATATATATATAATATATATATATATATATATATATATATACACCAGGTTTTTGTTCCTAGGCTTTTCTATGGGACACGATAACTTAACGCGATAAGAGAACGCTTTCTCGGATCGAAATGAAACTTAGTAAAAAAAACTAAATTGTTAAAATGGTAGCGAAACGTCGAATTTTTCATCTACATTGACGTGGTCACCACCGAAAGACCTAAATCTTCATGACAATAACCGCGAAAGCTTACGTAGTTTATTATTTACAACACGTAAAGCATAGAAACAAAACGTAAGACCTAAGACCTGTTTCATGGTGAAAAAGTGTATTTTTTTAAAACTAAACATTTTCTTGGTTCGTGAAAGAAATAATGATCCATTTTAAGTTTTATATTTAACACCCTTAGACCTTCTTACATTTTATAACATCATTAAATTTTAATGTCCCACCAGGTTTTAAACCCCTTATAAAAACATTTTAAAACATTTATTTTCCAGAGACCCAAAACACACAATAATGATTGATCCATTGCATGATCATTATGTCTCAAATTTAAATTTAAGTAATTTTAAAGTAACTTTGAATGCGCAAATATAAATATAATAAAAAAAACTAATACTCAACTAAAAGCTATTAAAAAAACTTGATGTGTTCTTTACCTCCAGGAAGCAAACTCTGCTTCCTGAGCTTCACTAAAAGACTGAGCATTGTAGTGACTTACCACCGAGTGCTTAGCAACCAAAATCTCATCATAAGTTTCATGTTTATCTTCTTTCAAAAAAAATATTTTCTCCGTTTTTTTTAAAGATTAGAGAGGTTAAAGTTTGTAGGACATAAACTTAATGTCAATATTATAACACCCTTTTTTACACTTTAAAGTTTTTGTACTGAAAGTTTAAAAAAAATATTGGTATAGTGAATAAAATAAAATTAATTCTTTTAGCAAAAACTCTGTTTTTTTAATAAACATTTATCACATGTTTGTAAGTCATACATTTTTCTGTCATTTTAGCAACTTCTTAATTACCTTAGAAGAATACTATATATAGAAGGAGCACTACTGATAACACGAAAGGCGGTTCACTGGTGCACCTAAGTAATAACGCCACCCTAACAACATACAATTTTCTTATAAAAGAAGCAATACTTCCGCTTGCTGAATTATTATGTTCTATTATTAATTAATGATTGATTATTCATAAAATACTAATAAAAATATCGGTGCATTACAATATTTTAAGCATTTTAAATTGTAGTTTAACGTTTTCAATTAAAATTAAATTAAAAGTAGTCCTCGTCAACAAAATGTAGATTTTTTGTATTCCGCCATCCTTTTGCCATCTAAGACAGGTTTTATTAAATACTCAGCAGGTGTTTTAAGTTATTATATTTGTTCTTTACGATCTTTCATCATTAATGGATGTTTATGACACATATTTAAAATAATGTTTTGTTGTTAGTGTGGTACTCGTTTTTATGACCACCAATCAACCGGCTTTCGTGTTATCAGTAGAATTACATTGTGCTTGTCATATGCTCTTTCTATATTCGTATTATTCTAAGATAATTACATTCCTAAAAAAAATTAAATGACTTCTATAGTCAAGCGTTCTATCTTACAAGCACCTAATTAGGTTCCTAGAGCAAAGTACGTGACTAGTACTTTTTTTCTCAAGTGACTGCGTACTTAATCGAAAAAGGTACTTGGATTTTACTTTATGAATAATAAGCAGTTCTGCACGTGTTTTATTTGCTAGTGATTTAAGTTCGAGGTTCACTGGTGCTTCGATCCTCACTTGCACATTACATCAGAAGAATTGAAATAGCGAATTTTATTCCCAAAGGAAATTCGCTAAAAAAGTAGTTAGCAGTAGCGAATCGTAATAGCGATATTTAAGAAGTGAAAAATCATCTAGCAAAATCATCGAATATTTTAAATTTTCTATATAAGCATTTAAAGAAGAAGAGATGGGGAATGGGTGATAGAGTGGGGTGAAAACGGAACGTTCTAAAGGTTGGGTCGTTTAAGGTATAAAAACAGAGTTCCTGCTCAATATTTTGAGTCTTATACACAGATAGAGTCCCTGTCCACACAAAATCGACTTTACTTTTAGAATTTATTTCTTAAGCTAAACAAATATTTATGGTTTAAAATTTACAATTCATCCCTAACCTAAGCAAGTTTTCCTGCGAATTCAAATCCAATCACATCCTTATGCTTTAAACATTTTAATTTATCTCCTAATCTAAGCAAATCTTTCTGATACAAAACTTTAAATTCATCTCCTAACCTAACAAAATCTTTCTAATTTAAAACTTTAAATGAATCTCAACCTAAGCAAATCTTTCTGATACAAAACTTTGAATTCATCTCCTAATCTAAGAAAATCTTTCTGATTTAAACACTGAATTTATATCATAAACCAAGCAAATCTTTCTGATTTTAAACTTTGAATTCATCTTAATATAAGCAAATCTTTCTGATTTAAAACTATGAATTCATCTCCTAATCCAAGCAAATGTTTCTGATTTTAAACTTTGAATTCATCTCAATCCAAGCAAATCTTTCTGATTTAAAACTTTAAATTCATCTCAATCTAAGCAAATCTTTCTGATTTAAAACTATGAATTCATCTCCTAATTTAAGCAAATCTTTCTGATTTAAACTTTGAATTCATCTCAATCCAAGCAAATCTTTCTGATTTAAAACTTTAAATTCATCTCAATCTAAGCAAATCTTTCTGATTTAAAACTTTGAGTTCATCTCCTTATCTAAGCAAATCTTTCTGATTTAAAGCTTTGAATTTATTTCCTAGTCTAAGCGTTTTTCTGCTTTAAATCCAATGAAATTTCAAGGTAAACACAATACTTTTCCAAAACAACAGGAGTGGAAAAGTAAGGAAAGTATGACAAGGCAGGTCTTAGGATCAAAGTGATTTGTTATTAAGACATTTTACTTTTTCCCTTTTTTTATAATTAATAAGATGAATAAGAATAGAGATAAATTAATGACAAAGTAAAATTTAATATTGAGGGTCGAATGACAAAGGATAAAACTCCTGTCAAGCAAGCTACGAAAATTTCTTTAAAGTTTCCCTTTTAAAAATCCATTTTCACTATTCAGTTTCTATCATTTTAGCGAATTTGCTTTGCAGAAATCTGCCAATGAGTTGGTTCGCATGGAAGAGTGTGGCCGAAAGCCGTTTCAGAGGTCCCTAATTAATTTAAATTAAAGGACCCCGCAAAATCCTTATGAAAAATGGCTCTCGGCAAATTCGCTGAAACTTTGCATAAATACTAAACTAACATGCTGATCAAATTGTCAATGGGCACAACGCTCTATCTTCAACCCTTAGCCTTATAAGGCCCCTTATATTAACAATATCAGTGTATATCCATATACAAACTGGCTCTCGGTCAAATTCGCTGAAACTTTGCATAAATACTAAACTTAACATGCTGATCAAAAGTGTCAATGGGCACAACGCTCTATCTTCAACCCTTAGCCTTGTAAGGACCCTAAACTCACCCCATCAGGGTAATGCTTATGAAAAATGGCTCCTGATGGGGTGGGTTTAAGTGGCCTTACAAGGCTAAGGAATGAAGATAGAGCGTTGTGCCCATTGACACTTTTGATCAGCATGTTAAGTTTAGTATTTATGCAAAGTTTCAGCGAATTTAGCCGAGAGCCATTTTTCATAAGGATTTTGCGGGGTCCTTAGGTAACAATTTTTTGAAAGAAAAAAGGCCACTTTTTATGGTGCTCAAGGAGCTAAATCGAATAATGCCGGTCAGAGAACAATAATACCACTCAAAGCCCTGAAGCCATGGTTATGAGGTTTAAATATTGGTGCCGGCAATAATTATCTTCATATTTACAGTATTTAAGCTTATAACAAAGGTCCAAAAGCAGGGTGGATTTTCTTTTAAATTAGTCACTTCTTAGTCATCAATCCATTAATTGCTAAAGTTTCTGGTGTATACCTGGTGTAACCTAAGCAAAAGGGTCACAAAGTGTGACGTTTTTTCAAAGAAATTGCCCTCAACTAAGCTTTAAATAAGAGCGAAGGATGCTGTGCCGTGCATTGTGAAATCTATAAAATAATTAAGGGCATTTTCTTTGGAACTCCAAATAATGACTGCTTATCAACCCATATGCTTTATCACGCATATACAGGAAACTTAAGCAAAAATGGATTGATAAGCTAGACGACACGCATTTCTAAACGAACTAGCACGGCTTGCGGACCACTGTACTAGAATTATTATTTTTGTAAAGAGGCAAAGTATGTTAAAATTTAGTTCAAGATTTATTGCTGATATTGTTTTAGTTTTAAGCCCCTGAGACCGTGGTATTTCAGCACAGGAAAAATTTCGGGTCCTAGACCTTTGTGCTCAGTTCTTTTCTTATGGATCAACATTAATGACTTCTTACATAAGAGTTTGGGATGTAGCATTCGATGGTGTGTTTGTACTCATAGTGTATATATATATATATATATATATATATATATATATATATATATATATATATATATTATATTATATATATATATATATATATAAACTCATAAGCTCATTTTTCCTTTAGAAATTCGTTACAATCAGAGCGGGCTGAAGGTCCGCGAAGCGGATATAAATGAAATTATATTTCATATATTAAGCAGATTTCCTATTTTTCCCTTAAAATGCTTTTATTAATAAATACCAATCATATATTATTATATTATTATGTATTTTATGATAATACATAATAACATAAATTAATAAAGGCTCTTCATACTAGTAATGCGTAGCATAAAGAATACACATGAGGAATGCACATAAATATTACCCATAAGGAATATACTCATGAAATACACTTAAGGAATGCACATAAATAATACCTATAAGGAATACACACATAAAATACACATGAGAAATGCACATAAATAATACCCATAAGGAATACACACATATTTTTATTACTCGAGGCATTGGCTGAATTTTGAAACATCGACAAAATAACCTGACTACCTACAACTTTCAGTATAATCAAATAAACAGAACAAAATTACAGTAACATATATTAAATAACGTTTAAATACATATTAAAACACAGATAATGTTCGGGAAGCCAAAAACAATTGATTTATTTTAACCTTAACTTACTCTTAAATGAGGTTTCAATGAGGTTACACAGAGCCCCTGAGAGCCCCAAAAAATGTTTCAGGACTCTCAATGCATTAATATATGTTATGCCCCCTCAAGTATATTGATCTATGAATACACACATGAAATACACATAAGGAATGCACATAAATAATACCCATAAGGAATACACACATGAAATACACATAATGAATAGATACAAAAAATATAACTGAAGCAATGTCAGTAAAACCAAAGGTTGCTCACGGTTTCTTCAAAACCACAATAGTAAGCAGATGTCTGCCAGAGAACCATTAGGAACCACAGTGAGTCTAAGCTAGTATTTGCGGTTGGTTCTCTTCAAACTCGTACACCATTAGTACACGTCAAGTCGATAAAGTAATTAATTTCAAAGTTTTTAGCTCTCCGTCGTTTATTCATTTCTTATCAATATGAAAAATAAACTCCATAACAAGAAGATAAAAATGAATAAAATTTTGTTCGAAACAACCGCAGGTGTTACCCTATCTAGAAACTAATTTTTCATTTAAGCTCTAAACAAAAATAAATACCATTTATAAATACAAGCAATTTTTAGCGAATTTGAATCGGAAAATAACTCATTTTTTATTAGGTTACTTTATTAAATTACGCTATAACCCTGGCCGGAAATGGAAAAATCGGGTACGGGGAACCTCGGAGCTTATCATCGTCACATCGGATTCGCTTCGCTCATTCTCTCTGATTCGGACTCACTTCGCTTGTTCTTAGAATATAAGGCCCGTATTCAAGGACATTTTCCTAACATTTACCTTAAGGAACCCTTAAAGAGAATGTTAGGAAAATGTATCTGAATACAGGCCTTAAAGTCGTTAAATTTATACTGTAAAACGTTTATACTTAAAAACGTTGACAAGTCATCTGATAAAATTTTAACGAATACTGATAATGAGATGAAACTTGGCACATCGGTAATTCTTATACATGGCTACATGCGTGCTAAATCTCAAATCGATCAAAATAATTTTCCGCGTTTTATGATTTTTCGACATTTTCGCTGAGTCATTATTGCGGGTTCATGACGCCATAAAAATTATTTCCGGATAGCATAACTACCCATATAGACTGATTTTTCGACAAAATTTAATCTCTCTAGCATACATACACTGGGAGCTACGATGATAACAGACACACACACACATACAGACAGATTAATTCCTGAAAACCACTTAGGAGTTTCATTCATGGAATTCACCGTTACAGCACTGACCAACTTAGCTGCTTAACTTAAGTGGTCAGTGCTGTATCAGTGACAGCACTGACCACTTAAGTTAAGCAGCGATGCTGATTAATTTTTATGATTTAACAAAAATCATTGATATACTTGTATTGAAACGAAACTTGGTGAACTTATTTATTAAGTAAAGGTGTACATTTGTACCAAATTTAAATTCAGTTGGGTCATTTTCTGATTTTCCGGCTTTTTCACATTTTGTAAAAACGTACACAAGTTAGTCAATGAAAATTGAACTAATGCTGATGATGAGATAAAACTTGGTAAATATGTTAGTCTTATACATGGCTATATGCGTGCCAAATCTACACCAAGCACAACTACACCAATAGACTGATTTTTGTACTAAGTCTCTCTAGCATAAATACACTGGGAGCTACGATGATAACAGACACACAACTTTGCGAAAACCACTCAGGAGGCCCTAATACACCAAAACGGATAATTCTGGTGACATCCCAGTTTCGGAATTTTTGAACACACAATACTTTTCTTATATACCTACGGTATAAATGAGGCAAACTAAAAAAATCTTTAAAGCTTATTCTGCATTAAGAATACAGCAAGTTCAATATCATAGAATAACCAGAATAGAATAGAATAACTACTTATTAGATCATAATATACAATTTAACTATAATGAAGAATCCGACGTTTCGCTTCCACTGTGGGAGACATCTTCAGGGATGTAGGGACATCATGGATAGAAACACAATGCTCTACAAAACTGAACTGATTCCTTTAGTTTGTATAGAGTTTTATTATTATTTTCGTTTCCATGTTAAAAATAATTATTTTCTTAAAAGTTGTTATTTGTTAAACAAATTATTAATCTGAAGTCTTCCGGTGGTGACTGCGTCAATGTGGATGATAAAGTAGAGTCATGTTTCAGTTTTGTAGAGCATTGCGCTTCTATTCATGATGTCCTATATCTATGAAGATGCCTCTCACAGTGGAAGCGAAACGTCGGATTCTTCATCTACATTGACGCGGTCACCACCGAAAGACCTGAATCTTCATGACAATAACCGCGAAAGCCTACGCAGTTTATTAACTATAATAATTGATGTTAATAAAATACTTAAGAACTAAATCAGCTGAAGCTGTGGTCTGTTACGTTTAAACTACCACGGCTTAAACTTTTCTTGTTTTCTATTTTGATTTGCTTTAAATTGATAATTACATTTTAAAACATTATACACTAGTTATTATAATGAATTCTTCGTGATTAATTATTTATTAATTCTATTATGTTGTAAAAAAACCAAACTTTAAAATAATTTTTTATGTACTTTAATTTAATGTTTTTCATTATTATACTATTTATTTATTTTTAATTTTATTTTGATTTATTTTTATTTTATTTTAAATACAATATATAACTTATTTCTTTCATTTATTTATATTGAAATTTATTTATTTGCAATATTATAAATATATCTTCATATAAATTCCCACATATATGCACATAAATACATACATTAATACACATATTTCTTATGTGTATTTTTGTATTGTTTGTATTGTTGTATTTATATACATTTGTTTTTGTATTGTTTATTAAAGACAAACACTCATTTAACACGTTTTGATATTGAACGTTGTTTGATTTGATTTTGAATTAATGTTGAAGCCACAGCAGGCCTCTACCCGCAACTACAATTTGGTAAAAAGATACAAAAGAACTGTTCATACGTTTTATTAAAATCATAAATTTTGAAATTATCCAAAAAAAAAACGAAAACCCTTAACACAATTTAATAAAAATTAACGGTTTGACATAAAATTAGAGACATACGTGAATATTTTATTTGAATGAAAGTATCCGATTGGAAACATTCAATATTTTTCACTTAATAGAAGAAAAGAAATCTTAAGAAAAGAAAACCAGATTTATAGACATTTGTTTATAAAAGGCGTGTAATACAGATGTGGAACGTGCTGAAAAAAACGGCCTCTAGTAGTGATTACTAGAGGAAAAAGAAAAAAACACACACATATAGACAGACAACTTTGTGAAAACCACTCAGGAGGCCTTAAAAACACATAAAACGGATAATGCCGGTGACATCCCAATTTCGGATTTTTTTGCAAAAACAAAACTTTTCCTTATTGTGTTGATGAAAAGTACAAATACACTATTATTAAACATTGTTATTAAACAATTTAAAGCATCTGATAAAATAATACAGCAACATTAAACTTTTTAATTTAATATAAATTCCAAATGAAAGTAGAAGTTTTAATTACAAATGTTAAAAAAATCTACTTGTTTTTAAACGAAGTAAAAGAAGTAGGATTAAATTAAGTACTACGTAGATGCGATTCAAAAAAGTCTGGCTTAATCAAGTCTGTCAAATTGACAGCTGAACCAAATTTTCAACATTTAATCCCACGAAGGATTTTTATTTTCGGTTTTAATTATAATGTTTTAAATAGATATGTATATAATAGTATTTCATTAGAATTGAGGATTGAAGTGAAACAATTAAAGGTTTTTTAGGGTAAAATAATTAAACAGGTAAGGTACAAATGTAAAATACCCATTATCAATAGGGATATTTGAAGACAAGAAATAGGTTTAGAATGAGTCACCAGTGGTGTAGAGGTTAAGGTACGTGGCCAATACACAGAATGAATGGACTTTAGTCATGGGTTCAATCCCAGCATGGGCCTCTAGGATTTTTATGAGAGGGATAAAAATTCTACGTACCACGTCCTTCAGAAGGGACGTAAAGCCGGTGGTCTCCAGCCTGTGCGTTGGAAAAAAAATCCCTTACCCTAAATAAAACTGGGTATAGGCAAAAATTTAGGACCCTCATTGTAGATTCATTATAATACTATACTGTTTCTGCCTTGTAGTTTAAAGTGTGTGGAGGTTTGGTTTAATAGTGAGAGCACGTGTTCCCAGTTTTCACTAGACTATAAGAGTCAGTGAAAATATGTATGATTGCTAGAAAAAGCATGAGAGGAACCATAGAAATTCACGGCTCTTCTGTCTAGATTAGATGAAATATATACGTACACTTGAAATTAAAAGGAGTAGAACACTATCTTAGGGAGCTGGAAAAAAGGCCTTTAACAACGTGGCCTACTTGCCGGGTACTACCACTCCCCCATATTACTATCACTATCACTACTAGGTTTAGAATAGGTGTGAGGTCTAAGATGCTTAGTTAGGTTTCCTTACTGACGACATAGCATTGTGCAATATGGGTTGGTATCCCAGTCGGTCTTTACTTACTATGGCGGTACATGACGTGCTGTTCGCGATTCAAAGAGATAGTTGTAAGGTTGGCAATACCAATGGCGGGAAAACGAAAGGGTGATCAAATTTTTTTTATCATAGGATTAGCAAGGTAGGCGATAGAAATTCTTCTTTGATTACTTTATTGTTAGTTAGTTTGTGATAAATGAGGTAAAAATTAATCGGACCATCGGTGTGGTTTGTATTGGTTAGTAATAGATACTAGTGGTTAGTATAAGGGATGCTAGTAGTGTTTGGTGGGAGATAGTTGGCCATCTAACGATAAAATAAATCGAAAACAAGAAAATGAAGTGAGGAAAGAACCAGAAAAGACCATCGGTGGGTTCAGAACCGTGAAAATAAAATTAATACATTAGTTTTTACACCTTTTCTATCACAATGCTTCGCCCTACTCTTACAGGTAATAAAGAAGCAAAATGTAACTTCTTCTTTTTAAATCCATTTTAACTTTTACAACTTGGTCTGGACTTAAAAATTAAAAGGGCTCCTAAAAAGAGCTTAATTTTTATATTTTATGAAGGGTCTTCTCTAAATGGATAAATTACGTCCTACGCAACAAGAAAAGTAAAAATAATAAACTCTTCTACCTAATAAATAAAAAGCAAAGCATTTTTATACATTTATTTTACCTTTCCAAAAAAAAAGGGTCGCAAAAGTTTTAACATTATTTGTTTTATATAAATGGAGACAAGGAGAAAAATTTTAGTATGAAAATGTTTTTCTTCTAATGGTTTGTAAAAATTGTGAGTAAAATTAAATTCTACAGCTTTGAGATAAATAAAATACAAATGATAAAATAAATTATAGAAAATCACTTATCTATATAATATTTAAAATACAAATGATAAAATAAATTATAGAAAATCACTTATCTATATAGTAAATAACATACAAATGATAAAATAAATTATAGAAAATCACTTATCTATATAATAAATAGAATACAAATGATAAAATAAATTTTAGAAAATCACTTATCTAATTAATAAATAAAATACAAATGATAAAATAAATTATAGAAAATTACTTATCTATAAAATAAATAAAATAAAAATGATAAAATAAATTATAGAAAATGACTTATCTATAAAATAAATAAAATACAAATGATTAAAATAAATTATAGAAAATCACTTATAATAATAATATAATAATAACCATTTATTTATAGCAAATACAAAAATTATAGAATACATCTTTTCTTGTAAAAAATATACATAATTTTACTCTTAAATTTAACTTTCAAATTCTTAAAAAATTATAAACAGAAAATCACTTATCTATATAATAATTTAAAACTTTTTTTGGTAATAGAAAGTCTTAATTACGTTCTGGATATGGTCGTGAGCTACTTCTCAACACAAACATTTACTGAGAAAGAAGCTGTGAACTATTTTATTTAATAACTGTATTCATTATTGTCTACAACTAATGTATTTGACAATAAAATACATTCTTGTAATGTTAGATAGCATATTATTTATTATTATAATACATTCTTATCATATATTAATTCTCCCTCAGTGGTTCTGTAATATAGAGTTTAGATAAGAGGATTAGAATGGGAGTCTAATTTCCAATTGAGAAGGAGCTGTATCGAAAGGAAACAATATTTTTGACGAACTGGATTTTGAAGTCATAGTAGATGGTGACTTTCCACAAAAAAATTAAACAATCTGCCAATTACTATTTGTACAACTAAAATACTTTGACAACGTGGCTAGTCATACGTGTGACACTAAACTAATTAAAAACGAAATCCTTTAATCAGGTTATTTTTCCTGATCTGCTATTTCACTTCCTCCAATTAGATTCAGAAGAATTAAAGATACAAAAATCAGAAAGGGCTACAACTGTTTCCACAAAAAGCTGCCATATTTCATTAAAGTATTTTCTTTTTAATTCGATAAAGTGATTTATTTTTCTTATAAAAAGAGATCATCCTTTGCATAATGTAGAAGTATAAAAGACATCTTCCTTTGCATAGATAATAGAAGTATAAAAATAGATCATCCTTTGCATAGATAATAGAAGTATAAAAATAGATCATCCTTTGCATAGATAATAGAAGTATAAAAACAGATCTTCCTTTGCATAGATAATAGAAGTATAAAAATAGATCATCCTTTGCATAGATAGTAGAAGTGCTTCCAACTCTTCCTTTCTACCAAGATCGTCCTCCTATCTTCCATGGGTATTTCATTCATCTTCCATAGGTATTTCATTCATCTTTCATGGCCACTTCTTTTACCTATGGTAGTGGCGAGGAAAAGTAAAACATATTAAAAACCTCACCTCTATATGGATTCATCTCATATATAGAGAATAACCCAATAACTTATCTAAGAATTAAATTTATTGGACTGTGAGTTTAATGAGGAAAAATAATAATGAAGACAGCAGTCCGAGTTTTTGTTAGTTTAATTTATTACATCATTGTTAGTTTAAATTAACTGTCTTCATTATTATTTTTCCCCAATAACTTATCGGCCTAAAGATTTAATTTACTCTGTTGATCATGGACAACCCCTAAGGAAATTACAGGGGTTCTACAAATTGAAGAAGGTCGATGGGTGAACATACATATGGTGCTACTAGTAACCATTTTAAATTAAAAACGTACCTAGATTTTAATGTGTCTGGGAGATATTAGTCTGGATCTCGCTATAAATTGCACACAGTGTAACAACTGTCAAATATTGGGCCACTCAGACATATCTTATAAGAATAAGGACCACAAAAATATCAAGTTTGCCTTCAACTGCTAAAGAAAGGGTAACTTTAGTCCTTAAAAGACCGATTTCTTACCTTGACAGGAATACAGATGAGGATAAGGAGGAGATCAGCGGAAGCCAGACTTGCCATGAAGACGTTTGTCGTGCTCTTCATTCTCCTGTATCGGGATATGGTAAATATGATGAGGCTGTTACCGAGTATTCCCAGGATTAGTGTCAAACCGTAGACAACTACGGCTGGGATGAGTTCCTCCCAGAAAAATATGCTCACTGATTCCTCTATGTCGTAGTCATAATAGTCTTCGGCAGGAGCTGTCGTGTTGAGCACCAGGTCATAGTCGTCTGACGTACCGTTTGTCTCACCCTGAAACACATAAATGAAGGAAATTAAGAAGTTGAAAAAGGAAATTCAAGAAGCTGTACAAGTTTTAGCTATTGTGTTAGTTGATGAATCAGTGTCAGCTAAACCAAAAGCTACTATTTGCATTTTCCCAAAACATTTTTTTTGCCCAACCAGAGGTTGGTTCGTTTAAGATACAGAAGGGAGAAATATCTTAAGGTCAACAGTTGTTTACAGTTCAATAGAATGTAAAGAAGACTGAAACGAAATAATTCCGTGATTCAGGTTATACAGAGCCTAAGGAACGTGATGACTACAGCTGTCTGTATTATCTTGTATGAGTGTTGTTCTAGTAAATATTGTACTATACGGCGGTATTTATACCTCAGACGTCACTCAAGCAGGCCGTTTTCCCGTGAAAAGAACTTTATTTAAATATATTTTTCGTTCTATTGCTCTATCATCAAAAGTATAGTATTTTTCATTCTAATATTCTACAGGGTGTTTTTTTATACGACGTACTTAAAGATAATGCAATAGAAAAAATGTGCAAATACTCTAATGTTTGGAATGACCTAGTCATCGCATAGTCAAACTATTTACACCGCTACTAATAAAATCGATACCCTAAAATTATTTTAATAGTCTATTTTTACAAAAAGATAAATTCAAAATATGAATTTTAAAGTGAAATATCTTGTACCGTAGAAATATTTCGCACAGTAGAAGGTTCAGTCATAAATTTTAATGAGGTTATCAATATTAATGCTCATCATCACTTTTATGACTAAATAATCTACTAAATTATAAAAACAACGGGAACAGATTACCTCCTAACTATTCCTCACTATATTAAATTCGTTACACTCATTCTCAATACCTCAGACTCGCTTCGCTAGTCCACAGAATATGAAATCACCTAATTAAAATTGCAGTAAGTCTTCGCTTGTTTTGATCAAGGTTGGTAAAACTTTGTGTATATGTGCTGTATTAGTCTCAATGAATCGTATGGTGTGTGTGTATATATATATATACATATATATACACACAGTTTGAGTCTCTCTTCGTCTGTGGAAGAACTTAATCAGTTCGAAACGTTACGTTTTTATTGTAAGTTTTCTAAATGTTTCTATATATTTCTTATAATTAAATATATATATATATATATATATATATATATATATATATAATATATATTATATATATATAATATATATATATATATAAATATTATATATATATTATATATATATATATATATATATATATATATATATATATATAATGTATATATATATATGTATATATATATATATATATATATATTATAATATATATATATTATATATATATATATATATATAATATATATATATATATATATATATATATATATATATATATATATATAACCTATTCGTTTTTGGTCAGGGGCCTTTGAAATAGATTTTAGTCCCACTACTAGGTTCAAATCCCGCCAAATGCCCACCACACTAGCGAATCTTTACAAAAAAAATCCGCTAAAAGAGTCAGAAAAGTCCAAGAATTACAAAGTTTCAAATGATATTCTAAGAATTATTAATTGCATGATTTATCTCAGTTCATTAGTGGATTCCCCTCGATAATTCTTTAAACCCAACTTTTCTCAATTAAGACCTCATCAACTCAAATACTAATTTTCCGCCCTACTGGATTCATCAATATTTACTAGATTCTTCAATAATTCAACAACTTTAACAAACACCATGATTAAAAACGTTTAATTAAAGATTTCCTCAAGTTATCCCAGTTACATCTGACCCAGAGCAATAACTCCGGCAATAATTTCCCTCAGAAAATTTACCCGAGAGGAAAAACTGGAGCAATTAACTCACCAGGATTTTGTTGCTTTTTAATTAGAGTTGACAGACTGGATAACCAGATTTTATTTTTAAAAGTGGATGTTATTAAATTTTTTTTTAAGATAATGATATTAGGATTGCAATAATTTTAAAGCCAGGCGTTGTATATCTAGTTGATAAATCTTGTTTGTCCGTAAAATAATTTAAATTATATTACCGGAATAATTGATCCGGAGTTGACTTTTGGGTTGAGCTAATTATGTACAATGATTAATCACACTTCACTTAAACTTTTTAAATACAAATTAATTCTAGTCAATATGTACGTTTCTATGAAGAACAAATGTGGATATTTTAAATAAGAATATAAATCCATGAACCATATGCGTATTGTATATGTACCCAGGCAAACACAATACTTTATCTATATACCTATATATATATATATATATATATATATATATATATATATATATATATATATATATATATATATATATATATATATATATATATATGCAGATAATCGCTGACACGAGTTGGCAATGTTTCCTTTGCTGCATAGTTGCATATACTATTTTATCTACTTACGGCTGAATAAACATAAGAATATTGTTTTTTAGAATGTTATGTTTAATTTTCATCGGTTACAGCGAAACCGATGTAACCGGGTTTGCTGCTATTTTTTGCAGCGGTTTCCTGCCTCGTTCCACACAATATTTTATCTACGAACAGTAATAAATCAAAACTAGCATTGTTGAAAAACTTATTACGTTTGTATAATGTTTTATATTTACATTATCTTTGACTGATAATACAGATCTTATCATCGAGAAAGTTGACCACAGAGTAGAGCTCGATTTTGTGTTTGACAGTTCTTTTAAATATGCTAAAACAACGTTTCACTTACATTCTTTACTTTTTTTCTCTGAGCACCATTCTTTGAACACTTCATATGCTTTGAGATACCTACTTCCTGAGTAGTAGGCTCTCTTTAGCATTTGTAGCTATTTTCAAAACATCCGACGGGGTATGTTCGAAAAGTTCGTCTGTATCTTCGACGATATTCATCACAAAACGTTATAGAACCGCTATAGAATAAACTAACTTTTAAACTGTATTAAATACGGGTTCGTATGATAAAAGTAGTAAATGACTTGACAAAAAAAGATGAGATAATAAACCCAAGACAAAAAGTGTTGCCTTTAAAACAATCAATAAAATTTAATTCTAATTAAAGATTTACATTACAAACTGTTTTATTTTAATTTAAATTAGTTAAATAATGTAATTATTTATTATATAAATTATTAAATAAATTCAATAGGCTTTTTATTATTAACTAATCATGTTTACAAAAATTATCTATTAACTTTCTTTACCAGCATAGGCAGGGGCGGCTGGGAAATGCTACTTTCCTGCCTAGGCAGGTAAAGTGCAGTCATTCATCACTAATTACCAGCCGATCTGAGAAATGCTACATTCTCGCCTAAAATTAGTTCATTAATGCTTCATTTTCCTGCCGTGAGCAGATAAAAGAAATTACGGATGTTCAGAAGTTGACCAATGACAATGTAATAACATGAATGGACTGAAGTTGACCCTCCCTTAATTATAGGAAAACCCTTTTAAGGATCATTTTATGATAAGAAATTTCCTCGGAAAAGTGTGAGCAGCAAATAATGACAATGCAGATCTCAGTAAATATGAAAACAGAGAGATAAAAAAATTGAGAGATACAATATTACTTATTTAATCATTTTTTAATAAACAAACAAAAAATAACCAAACATTAATGTTAATCTAAATACTTTTGTATTACAATTAGATAAACGCTTTTTTAAAAATGTGGTAATTAAAAAAATGCAATTAAAAAATTGTTAAATACTCCTTTTTTCAAAATTAAAAAAAAAAATATCTCATTAATAAAACAAGGTATAACAATGTTAATAACTACCATCATTTATGATAATTGAATTCTAAAAATATTTAATATTATCTCAAAGCGAGAAATGGTATGATGGAAGTGAGTGGTAGATTTTTTATTTTGAAAATCGACTTACTTCCTACAAGGGGTGGTCCAGAAGTCCCTTCCCTTAATTTTTAAATTCCTGGAGGCCGACGAATATACAATTCAAGTCGGGAAAAATAATGAAAACATTGCTGTACATGAATCATGTACAGTCGGATGTATAAAAATACAATATTATGGCTTGTAACGTATCCATGGCAAAGTCTTAGAGATATTTTTTTAATTTTTATCTTTTCTTTTTTGTTTAATCATTATTTTAGCATAAGTAGGTATGACTCTATGTGTAAGACATTGTCTGTTAAACTAAATGTTTGCAATAGTGTTATGTAGTTTAAGAGATAGAAAGAAGAATGCGTTTAACATGTTAGCATGACTAGCTATGTTAAAATTATACATATCCAAACGAGCATTATGTCGCATAACTATACCCCCCCCCCCCCCCCTTTCTATAACCCTGGTTAAGCTTATTTCCCCTGACATTACCCTTTCCAGGATGATACCCAAATACCGCCGCAGCACACGAAGAAAAACTCCATTCATGGAGTTTTCATGGACTTTGATGTCCTAAAGTCAGGTAGTACATCTATCTCAGTATATGTTACATGTGGTCAACGCAATACTTCACCCATATATCCTTCTGTAGCGTGAAAGAGAAAAAAAAATCAATAAAACAATAAACTTAATTAGTTCAATAAAGACCTAATAAGATCTAACAGCAATATAAATTAAATAAAAGGTGAAAATAAAAGAGTAACAAATTTAAAATTTAATCAAACTTAAGATACAATAATGGGAGTAAAATTACCCGGCTTAAGCAGAGAGCCGAGAAACTAAAGAGTTGAAGCAATACCCGAGAAAATTTCATTATCTATTGCTTAGAACAAATGGATTTGGAGAGCGGTAGAGAAAACTCTCTAAGCCCTAGAGAAGCGTCTTAATGCTATCTTGTAACATTAAAGGAAATTTTAGAGAAAATAGCTTTTCCGAGGTGAAAACAACTAGCTCTGGGGTAATCTTTCATAGGAGATAGTTGTGAGTAGCTTGATACAACCAGATAAAAAATGTCTTAACCAGTTAATGACTTACGAAGATGGGAGAACACGACTAGAGACACTTTTCATTCTTTAATTTAGAGTAAATAATGTGTTAGTGTTTTACAGGGAATTCCTCGTTTTAACTCTTACACTTGGGATTAAATCCTTTCTGCTCTTGTTATGTCTTAGGATTTATACGTGTTATTATAAATCAACATTATTTAAGGTTTAATAGCGTAACAGAACATGTGATTAATAAGTGAAAATCTTGAATGTAAAATAAATGCCTGTTGTTGACGTGATATCAACAACAGTTGTGATCTCTACGTCATTGACATGATATCAACAAAAGTTATGATCTTCACCTATTGTTGTCATGATATACATGATGTCCTACATCCCTGAAGATGTCTCCCACAGTGGAAGCGAAACGTCGGATTCTTCATCTACATTGACGCGGTCACCACCGGAAGACCGAAATCTTCATGATTTACAGTTATGATCTCAATCAGTTGTTCGCATGATAATAACAACAGTCATGATCTTCTTCTGTTGTTGACATGATAACAACAAAAGTTATGATCTTAACCTATTGTTGTCATGATATACAGTTATGATCTCCATCTGTTGTTCACATGATATCAACAAACGTTATGATCTTCACATATTGTTGACATGATGTCAACAAAAATGATATCCACCACCTCTTGATAACATGTTCATATGTGTTCAGCCAAGTTAAATCCTGTTCGTTTTGTGTTCACTTTAGTACTTAACAACCAATTAATAAAAAAAATAATTTCTTACTACAGAGTTTAGCAAAACAATAGCTAATTATGGGAAGGATGACCATAGTTTTCTATAACTAATGAGACAAAAAAGCCCTTTTTCTTTAAAAAGTTGTCATTAATGTTCTCTACCTCTGTTGTAACTCTTCTTATGCATTCCTTTCCTGTGTCTTTTAAATATTATTGGAGTCTTTATTTTTATTGTTTCTATTATTTTTTTTTTGCTTTTTGTTAATATATTCTGTTTTTTTCTTGTTAATCTCTTATGCAATTTTTGTAAATATGTTTTTTTTTCTTTTTTAAAGTTATTTTTTGTAATAATTGTTTTTTCTTTGTAGTTATTAATGTATTTTTTTCATAAATGTCATTTGGACCCTTAGTCTCTTTTTTATGTTAATAAAAATAAAAAATAAAATTTTGAGAAACGAGAAGTAGAAAATACTCAAGTTATAAAGCATAAATCGGGAACTTAAGCAAAAAATTGATCGTGCATGGAAGCACGCATTTTAAGAAAATTAATTAAAAGAAACTCACCCGGCTTCTGGACCTTCGCGTTAGAATAATTTTATCCATACAGAGTTATTTAAAAAATACATTTTTTTAAAAGTAACTTGTGATGACGTCATAGCATACATTAGGTTTAGGATCACAATGCCTCTATGTGTGGTCATCTTGAATCCTCCTTACTTAAAAGCTTAGTGCAAAATGCTTTAAATTTCAAGCATAACAATGTTGAAACAGTTGCATTACAAAATAGCCATATATTGAGCTTTGCGAGCAAGCAAGGGAAATCTGGCAGGACCTTCGTGACACAAAGCATTCTTATAATTATTGTTTTAAAGGTAACAAAAGACGTTGAAAATAGACCAACAATAGAAGGAATGTTTGTTAAGCACGGAACAATGCTTCTGAGGCTAGTTAGAGAATACAACCAAAGCATTTACGTACAATTCCAAATTGTATAAAAATAAAATTCGTGAGATATAACTTAAGTTCCTCAGGTAAGTATATATGGTTTTAATATTATACAACACTATATAAGTTCCATATAGGTTAGTACATCCACATTATCCACATAGGCAAGTATGTTATAGTTACTTAACTTAACTATACAACATTAACTTAACCACTATTTACAAACTTAACATTGGCAAAACAGACTGACCGACTAAAGTTAAACTTAACACTGAACCTTACTATACTTTAGGGATCAACTTAAAACGTGGGACTGACCTAGGCCTCAATTAATTACGCCTTAACATTTAAGGGAGGTCAGACCATCTGGCTCGTTCTATAAGCAGCCCAGAACAACCGGACACGTAGATCTCTTAAAACCGGAACGATCCGCGATTCTATTAAACAGAAAGTAACAGTTGACCTTACGATATTTCTAACTAAAAATTCATCTGTATCTTAAACGACCCAACTAACCTTTAGAACGTTCCGTTTTCACCCCACTCTCTCACCCATTCCCCCTCTCCTCTTCTTTAAATGCTTATTTCGACTATTTATAATTAAAAATAGTCTTTAACAAAATATATTTTTAAAATTAAAAATAAAATTTAACAATATTGCTAAATTTTATTTTTAGTTTGTTTTGTTTAATTTTAATAATTTATTCTTGTTTCCTTTCATTACTAGTCAAAATTTCTATAGTTATTTTCTATAGTTATAACCTTAACGATAAGCCCCCGGGCTAGATCTTTGTTTAGTTTGTAGTTCATTCTTCGACCGCATACACAGCTAGCTATGTTAAGATACCTTATCTGTTTCTTTCTGTCAACGGCTTTAGTTTGTTATTAAACACTTTCTGATGAAGACCTAATCATACGGTCGAAAGCTTAAATGTTGTTTTATTGATCATGATCAAAATCTTATAACTCTTTACTATTTTTTATGCGTATGGTCAATAATTGCTAGTTGTTTTATATATAATAATATAATATATATATATATATATATATATAATATATATATATATATATATATATATATACACACACACACACACACACACACACACACACACACACACACACACACACACACACACACACACACACACACACACACACACACATATATATATATATATATATATATATATATATATATATATATATATATATATATATATATATATTTGTATAAATAAATGTTATGGTTTAAAACAAAATAAAAAACGTAAGATAAATTTATTCTAAACTTAAAGTTTATTCTATTTTATTAAATTGTTTTTGAATTAAAAATAAATTTATTTATAATGAGAAAATATATTGTATTAATATAGATGAGAATTTGTTTTATTTACTTAGAAAAAGAATTTATATATTTTTTTTTTAATAAACGCTATCCCTTAGTATTTTATTCCTCTTCAACAGAGTCTAAACGTTATTTAATGATTCGTCATTCTTTAAAAGGAAAACACTTTTCTGCTTTTTTCAGCACAATATTATTTTCCTGCAAAGAAAAACATTTTTTCGAAGGATGAAATTTGCTAAACGTAGATTATGGAAGTATATAGTAAAGAAATAGTTAACTACTTCGGTAATTTGTTCAAGACGAGTGATATCGGGTTAGGAGAAAAAATCGGGAACGGGGTACACAGAACATTTCCTCATTATATTGAATCCGCCACACAAATCATTACTATTTCGGACTCGCTTCCTTCGTCGTCAGAAAATGATATCACCAAATGAATCTATGTGTGTTGACTAAATGACTGTGATATATTGTATTTTTTCACTGCAAAATTTTAACCATTAATTTTACCAATTTATTGGAAATATTGTTCGAAAACTAACAAATGGACTAGATAAATTAAACCAAAAGAGAAATTAAAAGAAGGCAATTTGAAATCAGAAGAATTCAAAGGAGACTTTAATGAGATGGTAGATTGAAGCGCAATCAAAGAATTGAAAAGATTGGTAAAGAACTTAGAAAACAAACGTGTGACATTTTATATGAAAAAGGCAATCAAAGACCGAAGATAAATTTAAAAGATAGAACAACAGATATATCTCACGCCTCTGGGGAGAGTTTGGCTACAAACAGCTCTTATTTTAAACTGGAGCAACCAAGCAACCCCTTGCTCTGACCTCTTATGGATTTATGTAACTAAAACATTAGGAAGGAAATCTAAACAACATGACTGAGAGAGATGGGAGTTTTAGAAAGTTAAAATATTCTTCGAGAATGTTTTCGCCTCATGAGTATTTGTTTTTTTGTACCAAGTTTTAATTCCAGTATAACACTTGTATTTAAAAGGTTTAACATTGCTGCTTGTTTTTAACCTTCAAACGGGTTTTATATGACTGAGAAAAGCAATTAAATACAATACTACAAAATACGACCGTGAATCCAAAAGTTAGAGTCAACTTGTTTTAAGCCCACGTAATTCCTAATACTTAAAGTAAATGAGTTGTAGACGTAGCACCGCTGGTTTCAAATCCAAAGCCGATAGAAGCACCTGCATACATGTTTGTAACATCGTTACAAAATGACTGTTGTTGTCTAAAATGTAGTATTGTCTAGAGTCTAGAAGATGAAAGGAGAAGGGAGGTTTATAAGCATACATACAGCGTAACTCTTACTTATAGACTAGAAATAATGAATCCAATACATGGATGACCCGGTGGTATATTGGATAGCACGTGCGCCTCCCACCCAGACAGTTCGGGTTCGATCTCGGTTGGGACCTCTAGAATTTGCAAGCGATGGATAGAAATCCTGTCACGTGCCGTCCTTCGAAAGGGACGTTAATCCGGTGGTTCTAAGCCTGTGCGATGTCAGGTATTCGTAAAAAACCCCTAGCCTTATATAAACCTGGGTTCAGACAAAATTCAGGACTCTCAATAGTAGTTTATATTAAAAATATATAAGTTTCTGTCTTATGGTTTCGAGAGCAGGAAAGCTTGGTGTGGCAGTAGGACACGTGTTGTTTCTAGTTAAAATTAAAGAGCTTAAAGTCACGGCTCTTTAGTGGATTAGATATAAAATGCCTGCACTAGGACTCATAAGGTATAGAACACTATCTTCTATTTAAAGGAATCAGCAAGAAGGGCCCAACAACGCGGCCTACTTGCTAGGTGGTCTATCACCTCTCCCTTATAACTATCACTATCTATTACCAAACTTAGTACACGTGTATCATATTTCAGCCCGATCAGACAACTTGTTAAAATTTTGTAATTTTTTTAAAATTTTATTTTGTTACTCATCAAACTAGATGAAATTGAGCACCAGTGGAGTCGTTCATTATGGGTGAAAGAAAAGAGTCTCTCCACAAAAATGTTGTTTTTTGTGGAGAGACTCTTTTCTTTCACCCATAATGAACGACTCCACTGGTGCTCAATTTCATCAAACTAGGTTATGAAGGTCTGAAAATATCATCTTTCGGGCTGCTCACCTTATTTTTTAAATCTGACTGTCGTAAGTTTCAATTCTTAAGCATAAATTTTAGAGGGTGTTATGCGTGACACACACACAAGAACAGCATGATTAAACCCACTCAAAACGTCATAAAAATGCCACAAACGGATGGTTTATGGTTTCGGATTGTCAGGGCCAACACAATACTTCCTATAGACCTACGGTAATAGATGTTGAAAAGTAAAACTTAATTCTTAACGCTCAAATAGTAAATGCATCCGTTTCATTCTCAGCGGTCACCCATACTGCACTGACCACGCTCAATGCTGCTAAAGTTTTATGATCCAACAAAAATCATAAATATAATTGTCCTATTAAAACGAAACTTAGTGTACTTATTTATTAAGTAAAGTTTATCAAGTAGAGGTATACAGTTGTACCGAATTTCATTTCAATTGGATTATATTCCGATGTTGTACATTTTTTTTTAAATATACTCAAGTCATTTGATAAAAGTCTAATACTGATAATGAGATTAAACTTAGCACATACGTTAGTTTTATACATAGCTACATGCATGTCAAATCGCAATCAGATCGCATCATTTTTCCGCGCTTTATGATTTTTCAAAATATTTGCTGAGTCATTATTGCGAATTAATGGCAGCGTGAGTTAACTACAGCGGTAGACTGATTTCGAACAAAATTTCAACTCTGTAGCATAAATACACTGGGCGCTACGATGTTAACAGACACACACACACACATACAGACAGACAACTTTGTAAAAAACATTCAGAAGGACTTAAAAACATATATCATTTGATACTACCGAGTTTTGCAAAACATGAATAGTTGACACAATATAATTGTGCGAGAGACACCTAGGAAATGTAACAAGCAAAATGCAATTCTACATCTGGGAACTGTTCCATCATTCGACATTCGTCATCATTGATGGCTCGACATAATGTCATGTCCCACTCTGTTTCGTTACGTCTAACTCATCAGGGCGCCGACAGAGCCTGAAATGGATAATTCCGGTGACATTCTGGTTTCGAATTTTCTGTAAACACAATACTTTTCCTATATACCTACGGTATAAATGAGGAAAAGTAAAAAAAAGTTATGGTGAGATGACGATCGCCGCTAAACAGATCACGCTTAGAATGATAATGAAGGAATTTCTCATAAGAAGGTAAGAAAGGAAAATGAAATCCTCGCAAATCAATTTATTATTAAACAAGTTATAATAATTATGAAAACTCGGGTGGAAAACATAAATCAGGATTCTAAACAGAAGAAGAAAACTTTGAAAAAACTTTCCAACTATTTTCTACCTACTTACCACCAGGAGAGCTTTTCTTTATATTTTTCTTTGATAGGTTTATCATTGTTATTTAACCCAGGTTGTTTAGAACTTTTTTCTCGTCTCAAAGTTTTCAAAAAATATGATAAAGTTTGTAATCCCTTTTTACACCACATCTACAGTATTTCAACTGACAGGTTTCGCTTTCAAAACAAGAAGTACGATGTCTGGAATATCAACTTGAGTTATTTAATGTCCTAAAAAAAGTTTATTAGATGAAGTCTTAAGTGTATTTGACTCATAACAATGTTCCTTTGCCAAGTCTAGCAGTTAGTTCATTAGTTCCTTATGACTTTTCTAGCATGACATGAAAAGTCATGCTAGAACCTTGTTCAGGCTACCTTAGTTTTTTTTCTTTTCCTCATTTATACTGTAGGTATATAGTAAAAGTATTGTGTTTGCAAAAATAAATCCGAAACCGGAATTATCCGTTTCAGGTGTTTTAAAGGCCCTCTGAGTGGTTTTCACAGAATTGTCTATCTGTGTTAAGGTACGCGGCCAATACACAGAATGAATGGACTTTAAACTTCAGAGTTTATTTAGTCATGGGTTCAATCTCACCATGGGCCTCTGGGATTTTTATGAGAGGGATAAAAATTCTGCGTACCACGTCCTTCAAAAGAGACGTAAAGCCGGTGGTCTCGAGCCTGTGCGTTGTCAGGTACTCTTGATTGTTAAAGATCCCTTACCCTAAATGAAACTGGGTATACGCAAAATTTAGGGCCCTCATAGTAAATTCATTATAATACTATACTGTTTCTGCCTTGTAGTTTAAAGTGTGTGGAAGTTTGGTTTAACAGTAAGGGCACGTGTTGTTCCTGGTTTTCACTAGACTATAAGAGGCAGTGAAAATATGTGTGATTGCTTGAGAAAAGCATGAGAGGAACCATAGAAATTCACGGCTCTTCTGTCTAGATTAGATGAAATATACCTACACTTCAAATGAAAAGGAGTAGAGCATTATCTTAGGGAGCTGGCAAAGAGGGCCTAACAACGTGGCCTACTTGCCTGGTAGTTACTACCACTCCCCCCATATTACTACTACTAAGCTAGTTGTACAGCATGCTCCATATATCATATTACATGCTATTAACGCAGTAAATAGATTTAAGTAAGAAGAAAGTTCGCGACCTAAGGCGAGAAATATATTAGAAATCTTACCGTGTAAGATAAATATAGATATAACATAACAAATGAGTATAAAACTAAAAACTACTTATTAACATATTTACAGTAACATATTTGCCGTTTCATTTTATTATCAGCAATAGTTCAAATTTTATTGAATGACTTGCGTATTCGATAAAATTGGCCATAGTTTTGGGTATGGCTACTATGGGTTCAGGGCCCACAGGAGTGGTCTCAGACCCTTTTTGCAAGGATGTCTGCTTTCTCACTTCCTTTAATTCCCTTGTGGCCAGGCACCCACAAGTGAAATGATTGTAATCTGATTGCTAGATCATTGTTAAGTTACAAGGTCAGAAGATTTGGTAAGCACTCCCAGACAAGCTTACAATTGACTTTGTATAAATCAAGAGTTTTAATGGAAGCTTGGCTATCTGTAAAAATATTTATAGAAGTCTGATTAGGATTCTTATTAATATTTTTTATTAGACAGGCATTAATAGCAAATATTTGTGCCTGAAACACAGTGGCATACTTTCCTAAAGGAAATGATGTTTTGAGATTAGCATGATCCCCATAAATGCCACTCCCAGAGCTACAGTCCATCTTAGATCCATCTGTATACCATACAGTGTCACAAGAGGATTGAGAAGGTTCCCCATTGAAATTATCACAACTGAGTGTAAAGGGTTTTTCATAGGAGTAGTGGGTGGTTATGGAACCAGAGTCCATAGATATGGACTGTGAATCTGGATAGGTATGGGACTCTGAATGTGCGTGTGTGTGTGTGTGTGTGCCAGTTATCATCGTAGCTCCTAGTGTATTTATGTTAGAGTTGAAACTTGGTAAAAAAATCAATCAGTAGATTGATAGCAGTAGCTTTAGTTGTGCTATTCGGGAAATATGATGTATTTTTAAGACGTCATTAACCCGCAATAATGACTCAGCAAAAATTTCGTAAAATCATAAAACGCAGAAAAATGATGCGATTCGATTGAAATTAGGCTCGCATGTAGCCATGTATAAGACTAACATTTGTGTTAGGTTTTGTCTCATTATCAGTATTAGTTCAAATTTTATCAAATGACTTGTATACGTTTTTTAAAAAATCAGAAAATGATTTAATTAAGGTGAAATTTAGTACAAGTGTATACCTTTACTTAATACGTAAGTGTAAGTAAACAAAGTTTTGTTTCAATACAACAAAGAATATCCATAATTTTTGTTACATCATAAAAATTAAGCAGCATTGAGCGTGGTCAGTGCTGTATGGATCACTGCTGAGAATGAAACAGATGCATTTACTATCTGAAGACGAGCGAAGCGAGTCCAAAAGCATTTTGTAGTATAAATTTACTGCATCCGTAATAATTCGTTTCATGATTTCACAAAATTTCCGCTGAGTCAATGTTGTATATTACTGACATAATAAAAAAAATATTCTCTGGATACCACAACTACGCCTTTAAAATAATTTTGTACAAAGTTTCAACTCTCTAGCGAAAATACACTGAGAGCTACAATGATAACAGACACACACACACACAAGACAGACAACTTTGTAAAAACTACTCAGGAGGTCTTAAAACACCTGGATCAGATAATTTATGTGACATCCCGGTTTCGGATTTGTTGCAAACACAATAGTTTTCCTATATACCAACGGTATATAGGACCTCCGAGGCCCCCCCGTACCAAATGTTTTAATTTTAAAACTTATTTAAGTAAAGTGGAATTTACATTTTTTCAATAGTCTACAATTAGTTGAGGTTAAGAGATTTTTTTCCTTAACTACCTCTTGACCAAAATTATCTTCAATAATGGATTTAAAACAAATCGCTGAGATGTTTAAAAAGGTTATTAGATAGCTTTAATTAGTGGATTAGCATATTACTAAATGTTTTTACTTTTATTCATTTTTACCATAGGTATAAAGGAAAAGTATAGTGTTTGGATGAAACCGGAATTATCCTTTTGAGGCGTTTATAGGCCTCCTGAGTGGTTTTCGCAAAGTTGTCTGTCTGTGTGTGTGTGTGTGTGTGTGTGTGTTAATCATCATCGTAGTGCCCAGTGTATTTATGCTAGAGAGTTGAATTTTTGTACAAAAATCAGTCTAATGCTGTAGTTGTGCTGTTAAGAATTTTTTTTATGACGTCATTAACCCGCAATAATGACTTAGCGGAAAAATAATGCGATCGGATTGAGATTTGGCAAGCACGTGACTATGTATAAGACTAATATATGTACCAAGTTTCATCTCATTATCAGCATTAGGTCAATTTTTATCGAAAGACTTGAATACGTTTTTTAAAATATTCGTAATAAATCGGTAAATAAACTAATTAAGGTGAAATTTAGTTATAGGTAAATACCTTTAGGTAATAAAAAAGTACACTTAGTTTTAATACAACGAGTATATCCATGATTTTTTGTGGATCAAAAGTTTAAGCAGCATCGAGCGTGGTCAGTGCCTAGATGGGTGGCCGCTAGGAATGAAACGTATGTATTTACTATTTAAGGACGAGCGAAGCAAGACCGAAGACGTGTTGCAGCATATATTTAACGAATTGTATATTCTGACTTGCGAAGCGAGTTCGAAGCAATGAAGATGAGCGTAGCGAATCCGATGTAATAATGAAAAGAAATAATTTTCGCTAAAAGGTAGCGAAACTAAACGCCCTAGACTCATTTAATCGCTTATTTAATTAACATCATATTCGATAGTATTTTGAGGGGAACTTGTCTTCCCTTATCTATCTCTCTACAGAGCTTAACATACCCTCACCACGATCCAGTTGTTATTTATTACGTGTCTTGAATAATTCATATTTCCACGTAGACTTTCCTCAAAAAAATTCCTTAAAATATTAAAAGAGAGGAAACGCAGAGATTTCCAAAATACTGAATAGCCCATCAAAGTAAATTGGTTATTAACTTTTCCCTCGGCGTTTGGTCTGTCTCGGCAGTCAAGGACAAACAGAATCTAATCAGGAATTCAAAAGGGCTCCTCTTCGAAAACCAATAAATTTCGGTTTTCGGTTCCAATAAAAAAAACCTAATCATAAAACACAATCAGTTAGTCAGCTTTTTTTAGTGGAAAAAATAAATATTTTGATCAATCATGTTTTACTTTTAATCAATTTGAACGAAAAAATGTGTCAAACAATTAATTTTTAATTAATTATTAACAAAAAGGTTGAATTCAGATCTACAATAATTTTTAAAAGATAGCTATATATTTCCACCTCTTAGGGTCATTTTCAAGTTATATTATCAAAAAATTATTATAGCAACTATTTTAAATTACTAGATAAAAGTAGGCTTTAATTCTATGTAACAAAATTTATTTTTCTTCTATAAGGGAGAAAAAAGTAACTTTCCGCCCTTATTTTCAGGGAGGATAAAACCGTATTACGGCCTGTTCGTGAAAATATGGTAGGGAAAAGAGAACAAAACCACTGAGCTGATTCGTCACAAGAGAAAACTATATTAATGCCAAGCTTAATAACCAAATTTGGCTCGCCTTTGGTGTTTTGAGGACTGTATTTTTGTATACCGTGGATGTCTTCTGCTCCTGAGTGAGTGTTTTAAAAGCCGTTTTCGGGTATTTTGAAATTTGTAAGATTTAAAAAGAACCGAGGGTGCTGTGCGAGAATATCACAATAGATCCAAGTCATGCGGACACACAGACAAGACTAAACAAGAGGCCAAACAAGGACGGGAAAACCAATTAACGAATTATATAGATAGCAGCACTAATCAATCAAATTATAAATTTAATCTCACTTACAAATATAAAAGAAATTCTTCAATAGTTATTAACATACCAAGAGAGAAAAATAAGTTTTTGTACCCTAAGCAGTCATTGGCACTTATTTACTTGGTTCCCAACCTCAATTTATCTGAAAAAAATCTAGTGGATTTGGGTATAAGGAACTAGGAGGTCTGTCTAAATTCCATTAAAATCCCTCAGTTTCGATGACACTTATTTACTTGGGTCCCCATTTTATGTTGGGAACCAAGGTTACTTTGGCACTATATTATCATATTTACTTAATTATCAATCTTTTCTTTTTCCCCCCTTCTCAATCCCATACAGTAGCCCCTTTGCATTTCAACATCCCCTATTAAGATAGTTCAATAATTTCTTTTATATAATTTAGTAAATATATTGTAGGTACCCAAGTGAATAATTGCCCTATATCGCCATATTTACTTGGGTCCCAACTTTATGTTGGGAACCAAGTAAATAAGTACCCAGTCATTTTAGTTCCTGAATCCAAAGCCAAAGGAACCATGTTTTTAATACCCGAGGCATGCCAAGAGATTTATTTAGTTAGTTCCCGAGACTTATTTAACTCACAAAGCGAAGCCGAGTGTATGAATTACTGTTCGGGAGCAATGACCAGTCTGTCCAGAGGTAAGTTTAAAATTATACCTCCAGGAGAGAGAAAAGATTATAATAACAAACAGAGAGGGCTTAAATTTCAAAATGCTGCATTAAAGTTACCATATGATTTATTGAATAATAAATAAATTATTACATAGTTTGTGTCCTCCATTAAATTTAAAAGTTAATGTATTACTTGTTTAATGAATGAGTCAAACAAAATAAAATCCCAACAAAAACACAAGCGTGTAAAAAAGATCCAAGTCTAGCGTAAAAAGTTGTGAGATCATTGAATAAGCTAAGTAGTAGGTTCCCAATAATGCTTGTAAATATATGAAGTCTTTTTTACACCCATGTGTCTTTGTTGGGATTTCATTCCTTTTTGTAAGGTTGAACATTTATTCCTAATAAAAATACGCCAGGAAATATTATTAAATTATTAATTAGTTACAACATAATACACCACTTATTTATTACTAAACAGTTCCATATTCTTTAAGTATTTTGCTATTTTGATATTCTTTGTTTTGGTGTGCTCTACAAGGTAGCGCTAGTTGTCAAAACTTTTCTTTATACGTAAAATTGAGGTTAGAATTACCTTTCAACTCACAAAGAAACATTAAATAGAAGGAACTGAAAATGTTTATATATATATATATAATATATATATATATATATATATATATATATATTATATATATATATATATATATTATATATATATATATATATATATATATATATATATATATATATAATATATATATATATATATATATATATATATATATAGATTGGGGACTCCTAAAACGGCATTTGGTCACATTTTTCATAGGTCCGACTCCCGCTATACTTCATTAGCTATTATTTTCAACGAAAATTCGCAAAACGTTTTCAAGAACTCCCCAGCATAATCTTTTTCCAAGAGGCCCTTTATTAGTAGGTTTTATCATAATATAGGAATTTATTTTTGTATAACAATGCAGCTATCAAAAACAGAAAAGAAGGATTTTAAATAAGATTTTTATCTTTAATTTTTGGAAAAACACTTGAGAGCTTAAAACTTAAGTAAGTCATGTTATGAGTAAGAAGGGTTGTCTGAAACGGAACAAGTCCTTTAAAGTTGCATAATGTAAGATCAAGATGTGTTAATTTAAGGAAACTATTAAAGCAAAATGATATTTGCCACAATAGACTAGTATAATTCTTCGACTACTTCAGTTTATAACATTTGTTATAAAGTCAGGAACCAACCTTAAAACCCTCTTGGCTGTGCTTCTGTGATTCAACATTAAGGTTTCCTTGGCTAAAGTCTCTGAAACCAACAAAACCGCTGGGAAGGAATGACTATGTATCCTCTCTTGGTGGGAAAACAACTATTTCTGGCACAATAAGACTTATCACGAAATTAAGAATTAATTCCGAAACGATTTTTAAGAATTAAAAATCCGAAACCGGGATTTCCCCTTTGACTATGTTAAATTTTTAATGGTACGTAATCTAGCGAGCCCTTTTAGCGAATTTTCTTTGGGAAAAAATTCGCTAATGGGATAGGCGTCATGGCGGAATTCGAACCTCGGACCACGACACAAATCCGTTTCAGAGGTCCCTAATGACGAAAAAATTTTCGCGAGACTATATATATTTATATATATATATATATATATATATATATATATATATTATATATATATATATATATATATATATAATATATATATATATATATATATATATATATATATATATATATATTATGTATTTCTAGACACTTTCTTGTAAACACTCTATCTTTCGAACGAATTAATATTTTTTAACCAAACTTGGTGCAAATATCAACCTTCGGGAGGACACGAACTCTATTGAAAACCAGGTTTTTGTGACGTCATTTACCCGGTTTGTTGAGTCAGCGAAATTTTCAAAAAATCAGCAAAATTCAGGGCTAATATTTTTTGCCGCGAAAAAGGTCAATATTTATGTTTTTTGAGACGCTGAATCGAATGAAACCGGTCCGAAGTCGATACGACCACTCTAAGTGGTCGTAAAAAAAAATAAAAATTCGATTCGTAAAATCGAAAAAACCATTGTAAATTACCAAAAACCAAAATTTAGATCGATAAAAAATAAATTTTGAGTAGGGTGTCGTTTTCTATGTAATTTTGGGCGCTGAATCGAATGAAACCGGTCGAAGACGATACGACACTTTAAGTTACCAAAAAGTCGAAAAAACCACAAAAAATATAGAAAACCAACATTACGGTCGTTGAAAATTAAATTTCGAGTAGGGTGTCGTTTTCAATGTTTTTTGGGCCTCTGAGTTGAATGGCAGTGGTCCGGAGTCAATACGACCTTTCAAACTCAGGGTACCTGGGTTCGCATCCTGGAAGGGTCGATAATTTTTTAATCGTTTTTTTTTTTATTAAATATAAGTTTACAACTAGAAAATAATTCTGGCGCGGTGGTCCGCATGTCGGGCGAATTTCCTTTGGATGCGAGCTCTCAAACCCAGAGTACCTGGGTTCAAATCCTAGTAGGGACAATAATTTTTTATCGTTTTTTTACCTAATATAAGTTTACAACTAAAAATAATTCTGGCGCGGTGGTCCGCATGTCGGGCGAATTTCCTTTGCGTGTTTCCGTGCTTTTTACATTATATAAGTTTACAACTAGTAAATAAATAATTCCGGCGCGGTGGTCTGCTGTCGGGCGAATTTCATTTAGAATGCGTGTTTCCGTGCTAAACAACCCATTTCTTGCTTATGCAAGAACCATGCCCATTGCGTGGTTCCGGTTCATGCTTTAGAACCTAAGCAGTTACTCAATTGTCCAGCACTGCTCGTAACTCATTTTGTCTGTATTTTCCAAAGGAAATGCGCATAATCATCCATTTCTTGTACAAAACTATGCCATTAAAATTAGAAGAAGGCACTATTATTTGCACTAGTTTAAAGATTAGTTACTTATCTTTAAGCTTAGTCAGTTATCTTTAAAGGTTTTAGCGCATTTCCTTTGGAAAATACAGACAAAATGAGTTACGAGCAGTTCTTGACAATTGAGTAACTGCTTAGGTTCTAAAGCATGAACCGGAACCACGCAATGGGCATGGTTCTTGCATAAGCAAGAAATGGATTGTTTAGCACGGAAACACGCATTCTAAATGAAATTCGCCCGACAGCGGACCACCGCGCCGGAATTATTTATTTACTAGTTGTAAACTAATATAATGTAAAAAGCACGGAAACACGCATCCAAAGGAAATTCGCCCGACATGCCGACCACCACGCCAATTATTTTTAGTTGTAAACTATATTAGGTAAAAAACGATAAAAAATTATTGTCCCTACTAGGATTTGAACCCAGGTACTCTGGGTTTGAGAGCTCGCATCCAAAGGAAATTCGCCCGACATGCGGACCACCGCGCCAGAATTTTTATCGTTTATTATTATAAACATGCACGTCAAGCGAGCAAAGCGAGCCTTTTTCACAATGTAAAATTCTAAAAATACGCAATCTGGCGATCGAAGCGAGCCCTATTTTATGTCTATTATTATAAACATGCACACTCTAGCGAGCAAAGCGAGCCTTTTTTACCATATATAATTATAAATATACTCTAACTAGCGAGCGAAGCAAGTCATTTTTCCATTTAAAACTCTAAACATACGCAATCTAGCGAGTGAAGCGAGCCCTTATTTATGTTTTATTAATGTAAACATGCATACTTTAGCAAGCGAAGCGAGCCTTTTTACTATGTAAAATTTAAACATACGAAATCTAGCGAACGAAGCGAGACCTTATTTAATTTCTATTAGTATAAATATGCACACTCTAGCGAGCGAAGCTAGCCTTTTTTAACATGTAATATTTTAATGATACGTAATGAAGCCAGCCTTTTACTCTATCTCAAATTTTAAAGATAAGCAATATTGCGAGCGAAGCGAGCCTATTATACTGTGTAAAATTCGAATGATACTTTAACTAGCAAGTGAAATATGCCCTTTTTTGAATTTATACTTTGATATAGTAGCGTGCGAATGATCTCCTATTTACTTTATCTAGCCAGCAAAGAGGGTGTATCAATAAATACTTTAGTTTGATGTATTCTTCTAACGTGAGTTCATGATGCAACGTATTACTAGTTTTTAATGTACTATTTATGTGGTTTTATATGATAAATGCAACACTCTATTTTTTAAACATAGGTTATTAGTAATACTTGGTCTAATATCACAATTAAATAAACTAAATCCGACGCGTTTCGGGAAGTATTCCATCATCATTCTATATAGGAACTAGTTATATATAGTTTATGTATTTATATATAGTTTCTTTTTTAAAAAATATAGTGTTTTACTTATTATATATAATAAGCGAATACCACAAAATATCATTCGAAACAATAAACTTTGTTATTTATGTGGTTTATAAAGCCTGCAACTTTTTTACGATTTTATCAATAAATTCTCTTTGAATCTAGAAACCAGGTTTAAATTATTTAGTATTTCTATAGTTTGTTTCATCATAAATATTACCTCTAATAAAATTTTAATCCGTATGTCTCGATTAAAATTACAACCTAAATCAGATCATATTTAGTTGTATTAAAACATTAAAAATCAGTGCTCCAACTCATTACAATATACTCAATCTTAATGCAATGGAGTATAAACATTAATGCTTTTTATTAAGCTTCAAGTTAAATCTGTATTGAGTAAATGTCTAAATTAGATTGATAAGGGATAGTTAATTAAATTCTAACTTTATTTAGATAATTTAGGGTTTATACTACAGAAGAAAGGCTCGAAGGCGCTACCCTGTGGAGGTCCCTTGCATGTTAATACCCTTACATCCTGACATATCAAGGCTAATCTGAATCTAAGTTTATCTCCTCATTATTGGTTAATGTTAATGTTTAAAAACCAACTCTCCTTCCATTTCAGCGAATTTTCTTTTACAAAAATCGCTGGTGAGGAGGCTCATATAGCGGAAGGTGAACACGCGAGGTTTTATACAAACACACACACACACACACACATATATAATAATATATATATTATATATATATTATATAATATTATATATATATATATATATATATATATTTATATGTACATATATATGTTTGTGTGCGTGTGCGTGTATATCTAATGGATTCTTGTAAATACGCCTCTTGAATGAATTGATATTTTTAAAACAAACTGGGGGAGGACACGATCCCAATTTATTACCAGATTGTTTCAATGCCATTAACCCACTTTGCTTAGTAGTAATATTTTCAAAAAAATATGTAAAAAAATAAAAAGTTACGCCGTAAAAAGAAGCTCATTCATAAGTTTTGGAGAGCTGAATCGATTGAATCCGGTCTGAAGTCGATACGACCATTTTCCATGTTTTGGTCAAAAGAGTCTATAAGACTATTTAAAGTACTCAAAGACAAGGTTCGTGAGTTCAAATCTTGTTACCGGCGATACATTTTTATCTTTACAGTTAATAATATAAGTTTATATCAGCAAAATTTATTTGTTTACATACTTGAGGTTACTTTATTTTAAATTTTCTCAATTGTTAAAATTGTACAATGAAATAAAAGATAATTTATTAAAAATTTAAAATAAATTAATGATAATTTAATATAGAAATTAAAAATAATTCTAGCACTGAGAATAAACCGGGCAAATTTTATTAGTTTGCCTGCTTACTGGCTCAACAATCAAAATCTCGCAATAGTCCGGCCTATAATTTACAATATTAAGTTATGTCACAAAATGCGCCAAAAACAAGCATTAAATTAACTTTAAATGAGTGCGAAGAGTTAACAATGCTGTGCAGTACCATTTTAGAAAAAAGTTTTGTATACTCTATGGGACCAAAATTTTCATTTTCATTTAAAAAATTTAAAGAATAAAATAAACAATTGTGACACTACATCAGGTTATAAAGCACATACCTGAATCTAAAGCTAGAAAGCACGCATTGTCGCTAAGCGATGAAATTTAATGTTTATAATTGTTATTATTGTAAATTATGTCAAATAAATGAGTCTTTAATAAAGATTCAAACGAAACGGATAAACGGATTCAATTATTCAAATCTATCTCAAAATATGGTATCAATGAGCGTGGTTAAACGGAAAGGAATTGATCGGAAATCGGAACTAAGTCGAACACGGAAAATAGAAACAAATGAAAAAGGTATGGAAATTATTATGGAGTTGTTGAACAATAAAAATCGAGTGAAAGAGGAACTAATAAATATTTTATTAACAACTACAAAAGCCATATTCGATCAAGCGGAAGCAACAAAAATATTAGAAACTTTGAAACAGCTTAGTCTCGAATATGAACAAATTTGGAACTGTATTTCCAAATTTGTGAATGAAAATAAGTTAAAATTAGATTTAGACAAAGAAATTAAGTTGTATGGGAAAATAGCTTGTGACTGCATGGACGCGATCCTGGAATTAGAATATGTTGCAAAAACTGGCAAGAATACCGGTGGCTTAAAATTATTTATTGGATCGAATGAATATTTAGAAAATTACAAATTTACTAATGTAATCGAGAAAAATAAACCTTTAAATGTGTTTACTGATAAGAATCAAAATAATTCTATATTTTTGTTGTTAGAAAATAATTCTAATGTTCCGGTCCACATTGTAAAGAAAAATTACGACGTCGATGACTTTATATCAGAAAAATTCAACACGACGAAACTACCTGCTATGACATCAAGAAATACTTCGAACACAATGATTACATCAAACAAAACGGAAAAAATACAATTTTATGAAGTGAAAAAGGAAATTAAAATCAAGTTATTCAAGATTATGAGACGAACAAAACCAAAACTGACTATTTTTAAACGGAACCTGATGCCGCATGAAATTGTTAACAGGAAATATCGACATGGAAACCGAGGATCAAGACAAATATTACGCTTCCACTGCAAACAATTATTCAGGGGGAGGGCATCCTGCTAAGGAACCAAAACGAAAATCTGTTCAAAAAGAAACCGAAAAAACCATCAACCAAGTTTAAAAGAAAAATCTCCAACACTGCTGACTGCTGACCTTTTTTATCCATTTTCTGCGTGGAGTGTCGCTAAGCGATGAAATTTAAAGTTTATAATTGTTATTATTGTAAATTATGTCAAATAAATGAGTCTTTAAAAAGATTCAAACGAAACGGATAAACGGATTCAATTATTCAAAACTATCTCGAAAAACGCATTATAGATCAAATTCGCCCGGCTAGCGGACCTCCACACCAACTTTAACGGCTTAGTACTCCCATTTTAAAGGGCTTGATGTTTTCCCAATAGATATCAACTTAGGCTAGCACAATCTTAGAGTTGGGCACACTCCTTGTTAAAGCATAAAAAGTTGTTATGTAGTCACGAGGCTCTCCTTTGTATTAGACACGAAATATCTATCTATATTAGAGTCAGAAGGAGTACAATATTATCTTCTAAGGGTCTAAGCATAAAGGGCAGTGACTTAGCATTCTTGCTAATCTATCATTTTCCTCTGATACTATAACTATTACTGCTTGTTAAGAATGTCATAAACAGTAGTTAAATAATTAACTTGTTAATTTGTAAATTTATATAGTTGTCAATGTCTGTCAAATAAATCATTCATTTTTAAGTTTTTCATTTCATTGTTTTGTTTGTTTAATCGTTTTTGCATTGACTTTAAATTAATTAAAAATTTGAATTATTATTTATTAAAAAAAACTTATAATAACTTAATAAATAATAACTTCAACAATTTTCTAAATGATTAATTATTATTTATTAAAATAGTTTAGGGCATTTTTTAGTACATACAGTACTTCACCAAGGCGGTGTAGAGGATGTTAAGAATGTCATAAACAGTAGTTAAATAATTAACTTGTTGATGTGTAAATTTATATAATTGTCAATGTCTGTCAAATAAATCATTCACTTTTTAGAATTGGACCAAAGTGTTTCATTTCGAACACTGCTATTGCCAACAAGTATTCACTAATGTCATACTTTTCCTTCGTCGGATGTAAGAAAGCAATCATATGACTATTGGCTTGTTTCTAACATGTTAAACTCCGTTTAAGCATTATGTTCAAAATTTTGTTTTACCACATACTGTATTTTATTCCAACCAGGTTTTCTACCATCATAAACATCTTTAGTGTATACGAGTAATAAACGATTAGCACATCTTCATTATAAAATTATAGTTAGGATCTTTCTATAACGACAGTGGGGTAAAAAGAGATCGTGTGAGATTCTAGCCATGTGTATGGCTCACAATAACACTCAAAGCCTTAAGCGTTATTTTTCTTTGTTATGATTAATGGAGAAGATTATTTTGCTGCAAGGCAACAAAAACAATAAATGTGAAACGCTATGCCGCTGAGCAGCCGATGCTTGACTGCTTCAATCCAAACCTGTTTTGGTTTAGTTTGGGTCACAATGCAACACAGTTCGTTTAACATACATTGCCAAAAAACCATAGCATCGGTCATTTTAAGGTCAGTAAAAAACTGAAACTTAGTAAAAATTGAAAAGCTTAATTGTTAGAAAGAACAAAAAACCTAGGAGAGCGAGGCGTTATTACATTGAATTCTCTATCTCACTCGCCCTCTATTATCTTCTTTTGGTCTGGACACCGAGGATAACATTGCATTTGCTAATGGTTTCATTCTTTTACAATCAGGGTTCCTTCTTCTACTTAGTTGTTTTTTTTTTATTTTAACCGATATTTATAACCTTAAGTTTTTATTAAATTATGTATTACTTCATTTAAACCCTAAAAAGATTTATGAGTATATTTATTAGATGATAAACGATAATTAAATTTAATGGTTTTTATAAAAAAAAACGATTTTCTGTAATACCTAAAACCGTACTCTTCTATGCAGAGGTTTTAAAAGCCTATAAACGCATGCATAAATATTACGTCCAATTTATAGTTATTGCAAAAACAAACGATCAAATGAAAATTTGATTTATTTGAAAATTCGCAGAAAGGAAAATAGAACTAAAAGTATTTTTTTTAAAGTGAAACATTTAATAAAAGAATCGGTGTCGCAATAAAACAGTAATAACAAAAGTAAAAAATATTAAACAAGAAAATATAAAGCAAAATTATATGAAAAAAAAATCCTTTATGTAATCTTAAATAGGTAAAAGCATTTTCTTTAGGAAATAATCAGTTTAACATTTCTTGTAGTTCACGTGTTCTGTAAACATCTTTTCCATTTTATTTTCTACAGAATAATTTGTTTTATCTTATTCCTTTTTTTCTTGTCTAGACTTTTTCTTTCATTATGACATGATCTATAAAATGATTATTCTGTTTTTATAAATCCATTTATATTAAAATTAAAAATCGGGTACTGGGTACTTCGTTACTATTCTTCACAAGTTTAGACTGTTGTCCGTAGTTAGTCTTGATTATTCAAGCCTTAGGTAGTGTTAGTTCGGTCTCACCAGGCTTGACCTCGGAATCAAATGTTTGTCCAAAGTCTAGAGTGTTAAGACTTTGGACTCGCTTCGCTTGTCCCCAGAATATTAAAAATTCAAACCTAAATATTATCATAATTATCCATTTCAGGCATTTCCATTACGTTTTACGTGGGAACCATCATGCTGTCTGACTGTCTGTGCGTGTCTGCGAAACTCAAAACTCCTACTGTGTACATGCTAAGGAGATAAAACTTGGCAAAAACTTTCCCAGAAAATAGTATTTTTCAGACTCCAAAACCTATTTTTTAAAGTTATCAATTTAACAACTTCGTTAAAAATAGAACATTTGACTAATCGAGTTGACAATGAGATACACAAACACATATCTTGGTCGATGGATCCACAAGAGTTCATAATTACATTGGTTACCTTTGAAATTTTAACATTTTGACGACGTAATTTTTCCACTGCATTTAGATTCCAAGATAACAAAACTTATAATAAATTAGTAGTAGACATTTTATAATTATTAAACTTTTAGTTTGTAATTTATTGAAGAACACAGATATTTATTGGTGCGACATCTAAAATTATGTAAATTAGTTTGAACATATCTGTCAATTTCATGACGATTCACCGTATAAAATTTAAACTGATCAAATCCTGCGATACGTTAATAAAATGTACAGCAAATATCATCATAACAACCACTAGTTTTTTACACTAAAATAAAAAACTAGGTTGTCAAGTATTCTCGCAGGTCTTTCTTTATTGCATTCGTAAAATCAGTATTACCCGTATTATTTGGAAAAATGCCTATCTTCTGTATTACTTCTCTAAGCTTTAATAGCCCTAAAACTATAATACCCTTGATATTTGGATATCTAATAATTCTGAAGCATAGCGAGACCAAAATAATACCACTGAAAGCTTTAGGTAATAATGATATTCTAAGGACTAGCGATGCGAGTCCGATGTCTTTGGATAACCCATGTATTCTGAAGTCGAGTGCAACGACACCGCAGTAATGCCACCTTAAGATTTGTTTACTCATAACACTTTAAGGACGATTGAAGCCAATCAAGTGTTGTTGGGAAAAGTACAGAGTTACCCGATATTTTTGATAAATTATAACTTTAGTTTATAGCATCTTCACTCATGTTCGTACTTTTCCTCACCTACTCACAGGTCAGCTATTAAGTTGACAACATTTAACTGTGTTCTATTTTATATATTTTATATGTTATATATGTTGTAATTATTTAAAAAAAATTGATTATTTTATATTCTAATGAATAAAGAAACGATGTCCAACTTTTTAGACACACACGTATATAAAAACGCTTCATATGCATTTAACATTTAATGAAAAAACAAATGGACTATTTTATGCTGTTAAAATACTTTTACAGTTTGAGGATCTAGGGAAAGAAAAAATAATATTTAAAGGGTTAAAAATTTAACTACTTGAATAAAAAAAATTGGACTAAAACATTACCTGTGCTTTTCTCTTTCTGAGAGGGGGTAAGTAATAAATCACAGCGCCGATGAAATATGGGTATAAGTTCGCTTTTTAAGCTATTTAGCAGCAGAAAGGTCCATTCCCTACAATTTCAGCTCAATATCCCATTGCCATAAATCAAGTAGCGAGGTACTTTCATAACTTTAAACGAAAAAACAAATGGCTTAGCTACCATGTTTTATTAATTTCTATTTTTCTAGTAGTTAGGGAGAAAACAGAAAGTGGAGGGGTTGCATTTTTAAGCTATGCATCTGAAATATTCCAGATTCATATGAAATAACAAAATACATGTAAAATCTGGTGTGTATAATAATATCATTAAATGATTTGAATCAAATTCTAAAATGATAAATCATCTAAATGAAATTCTAAAATTCAATTATCAAATGATTTTAATAATTTCTAGAATACTTAATCGGATTCTCTACACACCCATCCTCTCTATTTTGGACTCGCTTCGCTTGTCCTGAGATTATGAAAAAAACCTAATTTATAATTAAACACATATTTAGTAAGGCAACACAGATCAGATTTAGGCTTAGCGCCATCCCATCCGTCTAATGACAACGCTCGACAGTTCTTAACAAAAGTGATCGAACAAGAACCGTGTACGTACAAGACGTATAGAAATTAACCTTAGTACACCTGTTTATTATATAAAATAAATACGCCCATACCAAAAACAGGTAACTACTAAAACATGTTTTCGGACTCACTTCGCTCGTCCGCAAATAGTAATAAATTCGTTTCATCCTCAGCGGTCACCCATCTAGGAACTGACCATGCTCGATGCTACTTAACTTCCTTGATTCAACAAAAATCATAGATATACTTGTCATATTAAAACGAAACTTTAATATACTTATTTATTACGTAATGTAATACGCTTGTACTAAATTTAAACTCGATTGGATTATTTATGAATTTTCGAAATTTTTGCGGAGTCATTATTGCGGGTTAATGACGTCATACAAAATTATTTTCAAAATAGCACAACTACAGCAGTAGACTGATTTATGTACAAAGTTTCAACTCTCTTGCATAAATAAACTGGGGGCAACGACGATAACAGACACACACACATATACAGACAGACAACTTAGTGAAAACCACTTAGGAGGCCTTATAAACACCTGAAACGGATAATTCCTGTGACACCCCGGTTTCAGATTTTTTCGCTAACGCAATTCTTTTCCTATATACGGTAGTATATAAGGAAAAATAGAAACGTAAAGGGAATGTTACATATAATTGTCAGGGTAGATCGATGTTATTTTATTGAAAGCGGAAATCGTTTTGAAAGAAATCTCGATTGAACAGGTAAATATGACAGAATGCAATATTGCCAACCATTATGTATTTGATATTTTTATCAGATAAAGTCAGCCACAGATGTGTTAGGATGTGTTAAACAAATGTTTAAATGAAAACCCTTTCCATATGAGAATGGAATGTAAGATCTCTAAAAAGCAAACCTCATTCTAAACCTGGTTTTAAGATCAAATATTCGCATTGTGCATTGGCTTCTCTGCGTCTTATAAGGATAGGAAGTATAGCTTGAGCGAAATCCTAAAAATATATATATAATATATATATATATATATATATATATAATATATATATATATATATATATATATATCTCAGTGGGTGTAGGTATTTCATGACACTTCCTTTTAAACACCCTATCTTTCGCACTGATATTTTTTTTACTACATTAAGAAAAATTAATAAAACGCAATGGTATTATTTTTCATCTTGGGAAAGGTCGGGATGAAGGCGCTGAATCGAATGAAACCGGTCTGAAGGTTATGCGACGACTCTAAGTGACTAAAAAGTCAAATAAACTATGATAAATTACGAAAAAACAAAATTACGGTCGATAAAATTTGAGTAGGGTGTCGTTTTTTATGTATTTTTGTGCATTGAATCGAATAAAACTAGTTCGAAGTCAACATGACTACTCTAAGTGACCAAAAAGTTAAAAAACGGGGTTGATCACCAGAGAAACCTAAAATACGGCCGGTAAACCACACCTATTTTAAGTGGGAGGTCGTTTTCGATGATTTTGGGCCTGTGAGTTGAATGGAAATGGTCCGGTGTCGATAAGAGCATTTACGGTACTCAAAACCAGGGTACCTGGGTTCGATTCCTGGTAAGGACGATAATTTTTTGTCCCTTTTTTCAATATAAAAAATAATAACTACAAAATAAATCTGACCGCATGCCGGGCGAATTTCTTAGCAATTCTTGTTTTCGGGCTTGGCAATACTTTTTTTGCTTGAAGATTACGGTTCGTGCTTTATAACTTAAGCAGTAACTCAACTGATTTTATCTGTATTTTCCAAAGGGAATGCGCTAAAACCTTAAAAGAAAAACACTAATTGAGCTTTTAAACTAGAGCGAATAATCGGCTTTAGTTTTATGTAACCAATTGGATAATGATTTACATTTCGTTAGAAAAATACGAAAAAATGAGTTACGAGCAGTGCTTGATAATTGAGTAAATGCTCAATTTTAAAAGTATAAACTAGAACCTTAAGCAAGAAATGAGTTGTTAAGAACGGAAACACGCATCCCAAAGAAAATTCTCTCAGTATGCGGACTACTGCGCCAGAATTTTCATGATAAGAGACCTCTGAAACGGGATTTGGGCACACTCACGGGTTCCACTTCCACCATGACGCCAATCCTATTAGCGATTTTTTTCTAAAGATAAGTACGTAAAAGTTTTAGTAAACCCAAAATAGCATTTTCAAGAGTCAAATATACATTTGATAAATGTTTAAAAGGCCAAAACTAACATATAATTTTCCCTAAAACATCCAAATATCCCATTAGGCGAATTTCCAAAGGAAATTCGCTAAAAGTACAAGTAAACATAAATTGAAATATAAACCGAAAAGAGATAAAATTAAACAGCTTAAAAAGAAAATTATTTCCTGTTAGGATTAATAAAGGCTTGAAACATGTAAACTCTAACAAATAACATGACTTTGCAAGTCCTCTGCGTTTCATTTGATTGCGTTTATTTAAAATTACTGACATGACACATAACATCACAAATATTTACATTACAACTATTTAATACTTTAGATTGAATATCACTTAGTCAATCTAATAATACAGCTTGTATTAAATTTATAAATAACAACTTTTAATATCAAATGTTGTTGTTTCGACCGAGATTTTGTGACAATGCACATTTTATAAAATGAATAAAATTATAACATAGAAATAAATTAATACTCTTTCCCACCTATTACCAGAGGTGCGAGGAAAAGTATAGTGTTCATCCTATAAATCCTAAACCAAGGTTTCAAAATTTACCCGTGTCACGCATTTGCATGACGGTCTGAGTGGTAATCATTATGCTATCTATGTGTGTGTGCGCGTACATGCTCGCGCGCAGGGGCGGACTGGCCATTGATGGCGAAGCCGGCAGCCCTCCTTGGGCCCCTCAGCTCAAAATAAACTTAAAGAAGAAATAACGAAAATTAAAAAAATGATGTATGTATAATGACATATGTAATATTTGATATATTCATAACACAAGAGTCAAAGGGGCTCAATAATCTAAAGTAGGGCCTAAAAAGCTCCTAGAGACAAATGGTTTTTAAAATACTTAAAAATATTCTCAATTTGTTTTGTTTGTTTGGTCCCTATTCTTTTACTTGGGCCTTTAAAGGTCCCAAACGGAAGACAAAGGTCTCAAGGGGCGCTTAACACACTTGATCAGGGCCCTAGAGGAGTACTAAAGGGCCCTTAAGATTAAACATAAAATATTTTAGTTAAAAATTTCACATAAATTACAAAACTTAAGTTTTTTTTATTTTTTCTTATTTATTTTAGTCACTTATGTTTTTTTTTAATTTATTCAAAAAAAAAAAAAATAATATAATTTGATTTAATTTGATTAAATATGAAATTAAAGTTAAATAAATTATCATTAATACTGCTCTAGTTAAAAGTAGACCCATCTACTAGGGAAGTAATATAGACACCCCCACCCCTCTTAATTGTGCCCTTCGAGATGTGTAGGTTTGGGCCCTTTTAGGTCAAACCCTCCTCGGGCCTATTTGGCTCAGTCCGCCACTGCTCGCGCGTGTGTGTCTATCTGTCTTTGTGTCAGTTTCACGCGTATCTCCCGCTGGGTTTATGATAGAGTGTTGAAATTTGGCACAAAAATCAACCTTTAGGTCAGGTTACGCTTAGATAACTACTTCTTTTTGTTTACTTCAAATTGAAACAACGTTTAGCACAAGAATCAAGATCATGAGCACTCAGAAACCTATTTTGTTTATCGAAACAAGTTTCCTTTACCTCAAGTTTGCTAGATTGTTTCAAATATTCAAAGTATTTATGTATTTGATATTATGTTTGCTTTGCATTAAAAAAAGCTATTAAAATTCTCAACATAAAATGGAATTTTCTGAAAACAAGATATATAAACCAAGACGGATTGGAAGAAAAAGTATGAGGCACTTAGCAATACGGTTTATTCTACAAGAATTATTCAAATAAACATACATAATTCAAATCTAATTCGAGATACAATGATCATTCAAAAGATAAACCCCCTCTGATATTATGATTTTGTTTTATTTATAACTTCATTGCATTTTAACAAAACAAAAATACTGAAATGATTATATATACTCCAAGTTCTACAATAGTTTTTAATAATTCTTTATTTTAATATAATTTCGTAAACCTATGTTTACATCAAACAACAAAATACAGTTTACATCTTCAGACAACTAAATATATAATCTTTAATTGTTATAAACATTTATGTTTCTACAAATTTATTACAATGTTTAAATGGTGATTAAAACGAAATGCCATAGTTACAAGCTATAATTTGGGCAAAGCAATTAAAATGAAATTAAAATTAAACTTCTAAAATTTCCTTTTTTTTTTAAACTAAATGTTAATCTTGTTAAGAAGTAAACAATGATTGCCCAAAGGTAGAGGTTTTCCTGGTTTTAAACAAATTAAAATGGACTGCATGAAATACCAATATTATATATAGGTATTGTAATATTATTCAATGTCATCAATGACATTATTGGATTTTATTATTGTTAAAAGTTATGACAATTAAATCAGTCTGTCTTGCTACTTAATTCGACTATTTAATAGGTATCATGTTGAGACAAGCTTATGAGCCCCAATTATAAAATAAAATAAACTGTTGACTTTTTCTACATTGTGAAGGGATAGGAAATCATAGAAGTTAAGTTCACTGATATTTGTTATATGGATATTGGATCTGAGCTTAAGGCTGGACAGGTGATAAAAAAATGATATTTTGAATTGGTTGCTATGTTACAGAAGTTGCACTTCTTGTCAAAGTCTATGGCAGGGGGGGTTAACTTAAATGAGGAAAAGTTTGGACTCGATTATCGCAAGCTACTAAAAATAACGCTGCGGCGGACCGGTGCGGACAACTTATGAACTAACCCCAATAACTTTCCAAAAATGACTGATTACATTTTTATATTTAAATTTATGAATACCATGACAATTCTTGGTTATGACAGCTACATTTATTATTATTATAAAATTGATTGTTTTCTGTATGTATTTTTCACAAAAACGGTTCGCCGTTGCATGTTCTGTATTTCCAAAATTCAAAAACTAAAAGTAAATAGAAACCTTTTTAAAACTTCCAGAGAACGCTAATGATGGCAGATAAGTATATTTCATTTAATTAATTTATTGATTTAGTCGATTTCATCAGGTAATTACATTTAATCACATGTGCGCATCTCGCCGATGTAATTAAAAATACAGGCTGTATTAAATGCCAAAATCTATCTTTTAGCACGTGTAAAACTTTAGCCACTATTTCATTATTACCTGATTGAATCGATTAAATTAATAAATTACTTAAATGAAAAACTTAAAAATAATCACAAGTGTTCTGTGTAAGATTAAAGTGGTAGGGTTAGTTAGAAGTATAATTATACAAAGTATAAAAATTAAATTTCAAACTGACTGTGGGCATAAAGCAGGAAATTAAGACACGCCCACTCAATTGAAAGGTAGGTCCGCCGCAGCGTTAGCGTCGAATTTTCTCACCATTGAGTCGACAGTCTTACTGTTTATGTATCTATAGTCTCTTCTCTATGGATTGTTTGTGTTTGTTAATGTAAAAGTTAAGATCAGGTAGGTTATTAATTCTGAGCTGAGAGCATACTCTTTTTTTTTAAACAAGTTCTTTATTGGCAAAAGTTGAGAGCATACTCTTAGTTTGGTTAAAATACATCTAAATTTGAGATACTGTTCAGACAACTGAAACTGACAGCTAAATAAAGCTTAAGTCATATGTTATTTTTTTATTTAAAAAAAATCCAAATTAAATTTAATTTAATTTAAAAAAAAAATAATTAACATGTTTACACCAATTATTAGAAATAACAAACAGAATGTTAATAAATAATAGTTAAATAAATATGGTTCCCTCCCTACTAAGGAGCTCAAGCTCTGTGCCGTAAAGAGGGAGCTCATTTGCGTTATCACTGCCAAATCTGTAGTGATAGGGGGCAAATACTGCCGTTACGTCAGGAAACAGGCCGTTTCCTGACTTTTAACGATTAACCGTACGTTAATCGTGGAACGGCCGGACGAAATGGATATGTTAAATAAGGCTTTTACAAGGCTGGTAAAGGGTAGAAGGCGATTATTAAAGCCGTTTTGCATATGCCAAGGATATAGGATAAACATCATAAACATGAATTAAAGGCTAATTTTAAAAAAACCAAACTTAACTAAATACTTAATATACCGGGAACGCGGGGGCCGCATTCGAGGTCGACTGCTTGATTCCCGAAATTTCTCACAACTCTAGCGCCTCCAGGACAGAGCTACCAACATACTAACAGGAAAATTGACAACAAAATGCTGACAAGACGGAAAGAAAACACAAGAATCAAAACAGAGTTTTAAATAAAGACCTACAACGCAATGAAAATCTTTTGGGTCCCCCTTTACATCACAAATATAAATATGAAATTTAGTCTATCGAATCACCGTATTTGTGTCAAATTTTCGACTTTAGTAGATTCTAAATAAAATAATAATGGCTCCAAGTTTCGAATCTCTAGTATTAACACTGCAGAATTTATGGGTTACACTGACACACAGACAGGATTATAAAAAATACTCCAAACATCATAAGAATTCTAGAAAAAGATGATTTCGAAGAAATATCGGTTTCGGAAAACATATTCGGGCGTGAGGCTATCTTCTTCTAGCTCATCACCAACAAAATAAACCTTTTAATTCAAATTTTTAATTGTTACCTGGTGCTTCATACTAGGTGGAACATTTCAATTCAAACAACAACAAGATGGTAAATAATAGATCTAGACACTGAAAAATAGTCTCTACACCTATTAAGACGACCCCCAGAGTTCAAATATACCAAAATATTTTGGGTAATTATTACCCAAATTTGTTCATTTAAAAACCACTTTTTGCTTTTTATTGGTGACGATAAGAAGTCAAATTAGAGCATACCATATAATAGACAATTTTAGAACAACATTATATCATACAAAAATTTGTGACCAATAACACAAAATACCGATAATCGTAGGTGAACAAACATGACTTTATACATAGAGATATTACTAGAGGTTAAATTTTCAAACATCAAAAAAGTAACCTGACCACCTTCGATTATAAATATAATCAAATAATCAGTGCAAAATCACAATAAGTTTTATAGTAAAACGTTAAAAATACAAATCAAAACACAAACAATGTGCGGGACACAGAAATCAATTTATTAATTATAACCTTATCTCACTATTGACGGAGGTTTCAATGAGGTTACACAGAGCCCCTGGGAGCCCCAAAAAGATGTTTCAGGCTTCTTAATGTATTTAGATAGTCTATGCCCCCTCTAGTATATATCTCTATGACTTTATACATACACATATTCCTCATTGATGCGCGGTTTAATATAGAATCTCAAAACCACTTAACGTTATTTATAAAACAAATTGAAAAACATTTCTCATTCTCATCCCCCCCTTTTTCCCCTCAGAAATGAAAGCACTGCAAGTTAATATAGCGGGAATGCTTCATAACATTTATCCGGTAATTGAATATTGAATTTTCCAACGTTTAAACGTTTAACATGAAAACTGCTAACTTGGTGAAAATACATTATCCTATTTGGTTTTTAATAAGAATCACAAAAGAGTTTTATTAAGTATTCGCTTGGATGATTGTAATTTATTGCTATGAAAACAAAGTTGCGCTACTTCTAACTAAGCGCCTCCTACCCAAAAAAAGCATACATTCATTTATCAAAGGTTCTCCCACAATTTGACCTAATCACAAAGAGGTTAATTTACATCATGAGGACATGTAAAGTATACGTAGCATAAAAAATTAATCTATTTAATTAAAATCGGGTATGAGGTACCTCAGAACTTTATCGCAATTTCAAATTCGCTGTGCTCATCCTCACAACTTCTGACTCGCTTTGCTAGCCCTTAAAATATGTAAATCACCATGTTGTCTATCTTTTGACTCACTCCGCTCATTCTGTGAGTGTTTTCTCACTCAGAAAACCTGTGGATGCGTTCTGTTGAGATGAGGAAGTCCAAGCTGCTTAGCAAAGGATTTTTAAAAATCATAGCAAGTCACTCTTTGCCCTGAATGAAGGTACCTGGCACTCAATAACTGACGGCATTGGCAACTATTCCTAAATGCAAGCATTGTCAGGAGAACGAGAAAACTCCTTCACATATCCTAAGCATATGTCCTGCATTGTCGTGTCTTAGCAAGCAGACCTTTGGTCAGGCCAGCGTTCCTTAAGAGGAATTAGTAGAACTACCTATAAATCAGTTGATAACTTTCTGCATGTCAGTAGACTTGTTTAGAAGATAAAAGGAACTGTGGGGCTTTTTTTAACCTTCCCGATTTGCACTAAGGACACACCTGAGTGCTGAATGCTGTGATTTATACCCCCCGGTCTTAAAAAAAGTCTCATAACACATTAAGAACGATACTCTATTCGACGTTTGTTGATTACCAAATAAACATTTCCAAGTTATTTACAACGGTTTTTGAAACTCTTTAGTCACTTAATATTCTTTATACTTAATATTCTTAATATACTTTAATATTCTATAAATTATTTTAATTTTAACTTTTTTTTGAATTACTTTTTTATTTATGTTTTTTGAACTTAGTAATTAGGTATTATAGTAAATTAAAAATAAAAATATATGACACATCAAAAACTAAAATGATACTATTTTGAAACATTATAAAGAATAATTAGAAAATTCTATAAATTGATTAAATTATAACACATAATTATTTATGTAGGACATAGAATTATTAGAAATAGAAATATTTAATAACTAAAACTACATCTCCAGGTTCAAGCAGTATTGCTTTTTGGAGACGTAGAAAAGGAGCAGTTTTTCATAAATTAAATTTATTGTAAATAAAAATTATTCAAAAAAGATTATAATAGAACAATAAAAAAAAATGTAAAATGTATTAATTTTTATTATATTTGTAATGTAATAATTTTGATGAAATAAAGATATTATTATTATACTTAAAGTAGTTATATCGAATTCGGACAGGTTCTATTCAACCCAGACCCATCGAAACGTCACCCTAATTGACATTTATTTCTTAATGATTGTAATTTAGATGGCCAGCTATTTACCAAGGTTTTTGACTTATTGGTCACTAAGAGAGGTAATGTCCACTAAAGATTTATAACCTTTAAATTTACCGACCCTTCAATTACGATGATTCAGCAAATCATGTTAATGAAGCCACAAAACCCCGGTTTTCAATAGATTCCTTTTCTTAATAAAGTTGTTTTTTTACCAAAGTTCATTTAACCATTTGAAAATGTTAATCCTTAGGAAAGGTTTCGAGAAAACAAATGTGAAAACAAACAACACACATATATATATTATTTATTAATATATATATATATATATATATATATATATATATATATATATATATATATATAATATATATATATATTAGGCCACCTCCGTGGCCGAGGTCGTTTAGGCGTTAGTCTTTACACTGACCTTTGACACCCACGGAGGTCTGGGGTCGCATCCCAGGTTACGCACTCAGTTTATAAAAGATTATTGTTTAGATAAATTATCGCCAACTTTAGATACGGTTGCTACTACCACCCAAAGTTGTTCCCGCAGGGATTATCCTTGATGAGGCGCAAGGCTCTAAACGGGCATTATATATATATATATATATATATATATATTAATTATATATATATATATATATATATACATAGTATAAACTTTTTTCGACATGTATTTTTTGGTATCAGGAACCAAATCTGATCCTCACTCCTCTCCTCAACTTCATTCATCCGAACAACCTCATAAGCGACATAGCAAATGATGAAAATTCGCTAATATACGTAATAGAAATATATTTGTTTATTTTTATCTGGTTTGCATTTTATACATGGAAAAATGTGTAGTAATAAACCATATATAATAATTAAACACTTCTACTATTTTGTAAAAAAAAAAAAATCCTACTTTTTTCCCAAAACTTCTAACTTTCCTTCTTCTTTGCCCACAAAAATCACTGAGCGCCCTGAAATATGCTATTTAGCATATTTCAGGGCGCTTTCTATACAAAATTCTATATTCTATATTCTATCTATACAAAATTTTTTAAAAAAAATTTTGTATAGATGATTTTATTTTGTTACTGACTTGGAATGAAAGAAGGGGTTTCCTTTTACTAATAATACAATTATTTCACTGCAAAATATTAATAAATACCTGAAACAGATTAAACAAATAATTAATTTTTAAATAACATAAGATAAAAAAAAATGTCCTGTAACAAAGTAAAGATTCATAAAGTTACTTTGTAAATATGAATGTTAAGAAAAAAAATTACAAGGGTCAAATGAATTGAATACAATAAATTTGAATATATATTTACATGTGAGGTTATGTATTTTATATAATTAATCCGCTTAATCGGTTAACTACACCAAAACATTGGTTGTATCTTACAGATTCTAGTTAACTAGTTACCAATATAGAGATATTATTACTAGAGGGGCCGTATAGGATCAATTTTCAAACATCAAAAAGGTAAGGCTGCAAATGTATGTATAGATGTGCACTTTTCTTGTATTCTTATGTAATATTTTTAGCACTTTTTAGACGTTTTTTAAAGTTTTCCCAGACTTAACAAAGTAGGTTGTTATTCGGAGTAGGACTACATGACCTATAGATTACTTTTAGGTCAAGTGTACTAAACTTCACTACTAAACTAAAAGACAGCTAGTTATGCGTGACAAAGAAAAACATCTATACAATTATAATGCGAAAAATCCCAGTCATAACATCTGAAAAACGCCTAAAACAGATCATTTTTAGTGAACCTCGGATTCAGAATGATTTAAGTTTCAATAAATTATAGAGCCCGTATAAACCATTTTCCATGAAACTTAATTAAAGACTAATCATAATTTACGTTGATAAGGAAGATTGTATCCATTAGGGTTAATAAAAACAAAGATTTTAGAGAAGAAATACGGAAAATAAATTTATTTCATTTATTTTCCGTATTTCGCTTATTATATTTATCTTACTTTCTCTTCTTATAGTTTTCTTTTTTCCCTTCATGTGGATTATTTTTAACGTAATTTGTAGAATATTCTTCATTTTTTATAATTACTTCACACCTTTTCTCAGTACCTTTCTTGTTGACTTAATTCTTCCTCGGAATGAATTTATTTTTAGTATTTGTTTGATTATGACCAGAATGGTCGAAACGTTACTCTAAAATCTTTGTTTTTATTAACCCTAATGGATACAATCTTCCTTATCAAGATATTATTAAGGGTACAACCAACATCAATTTGAATCATAATTTACAGAATAAATTAAAATAAAACTACATTTATAACATCGCTTAGCAACACAGAGTATCATTATGACACAATACTTCTTACATTTTCCAAGGGTTGAGAGGGGAAGTAAAAATATCAAAGATTTTATTACACAACCCATTCCAATCGGGTAATAGATAAAAAAAGATTTTAAATATTTTGTTTGACCTCTGAAAAGCTTTTTAGAAAGATAATAAAAAGTTAAATTCTCAGAAAAAAGCTGACTTTGCTGAGGAAAACCACTGCCATAAATTTCTCCCTTTCCACAGTCAGTTAAAGGAAGCTATCAAGCGTGTTGTACACGCCGTACTTGCTGCAATATATTACATGCATATGCTGAATAAAGTTGATACAAGCTGTGTTCAAACAGATTTGTTTGAAGCATAAACAAAACTAACTGCTCTTAGATTAGCAACCTAAACGTTTTCAGAATAACTAAACACCGTTTTACATTTAGTAAAGAAAATTTATTAAGTTTTCTAAAAACGTCGAAACTAGCGTAATTATAGATTTAAAATCACTTTTTCTAATAATAAATAAGAGACAAGGTAGAGAAGAATAGAAATTACTTTAAACAGCTTTATAAAATAAGCAGTGTAATTATAAGTTTAAGTTATGTGTCAAATATGGGTAGTGTTATAAAGTAAGAATAATAATACCTATGGGATAGCTACTGAATTATTTCTTCTTCTTTACATCTAATGCTTAAAAGTGTGTGTAGTACTAAAGTAGAACAAACTTAAAAAAAAAAAAAAAAAAAAAACTACTGATTATAAAGAATTAGACGGGTAACAGATTTTTCCTCTAGCAGAGAGTAAAAAGTAACTTTCCGGCCTTATTTTTAGGGAGGATAAAACCGTATTACGGCCTGTTCGTGAAAATATGGGAGGAAAAAGAGAACAAAACCACTGTTAGTAAAATCCTCTCAATAAGAGAGGAATCAAAAATCAGGGCGGAAAGTAAAGCACTTTCTGTCTTACTGTTTGGCGCAATCGGTTAAACATTTGCTTGGAAATCTAAAGAACCATTGTTCGAATCCAGTCCAGGTAACATTGTTTTTATTGTTTTATTATAAGCCGGGGGATTAATTAATATTATTATCAACACATGCATGTATGACAAATATAATTGTTCGAGAGATACCTAGGAAATGTAACAAGCAAATAGCAATGCTGTTCCATCATTCGATATTCTTCATCATTAATGATGTATGAATGTAGGTGTCTCTCGCACAATTATATTGTATCAACTATTCATGTTTTGCAAAACACGGTAGTATCAAATAAAATAATACATGCATGTATTTTTATGATATTTGCTACTGTTTTAGAGTGTTTTTTATAATGTTGCAACGTCTAAACTAGAAAAAAACGTATAATTTTTAACTTAAATACGGTAGAAATAAAAATGGCGTCAGTACTTATCTTACCTTATCTTTAGCGTGTTTTAGGTAAACAACGTAGAAACTACATCAGCTATTACAATTATTATGGCGAAGTAAAAACAAATCATACTTATTTTGTATGATACAGTTAGTTGGAACACTTAATTGACAAGTTAGTGTTTATGATTTAAGTTGGGGGCCTCATCACTAGAGTCTTGAAGAGCGCTAGTAGTAAAAATATATTTGCTCTATTCTCTACTAGATTGTGCTGTAGTATTTTTTTAAATACAAACAGTTGCCAATCGTTTAGTAAAATAAAATAAAAGTAAACAAAGCTCAATAGTATGCTGTAGTATTCGCGATGTATTTCAAAACTTGGGGGCCTCATCACGCGAAGCACCATCGTTTTCTTAAAAAAATAACAATAATTCATTTTTAGAGTTTTAGACTTAACATTTAAATTTGCTATCTGAATATAACATCTCGGGTTGGCGCAAACGGATAAGTAAAGGAAACAAACAAAAATTGAAATTCTGACATTAAAGGTTCAAATCCAAGGGAGGACGACAGAATGGGTGAAGTAAGAGTGAAAAATTAATTTTTTTCACTTTTTACCAATTTATACGAAATTCTTATAGAGCTTTCTTGGGATCACTCATCCATCGACTCCTCATCATTCTAGCGCTGAAAAGCGGATGGAAAGACTTGATTACCCTCAACCAGAGACTATAGATACTTAAACAGTAAGACTGTCGACTCAATGGTGGGAAAATTTGGATTCCGGACGACGCTAGCGCTGCGGCGGACCTACCTTTCAATTGAGTGGGCGTGTCTTAATTTCCCGCTTTATGCCCACAGTCAGTTTGAAATTTAATTTTTATACTTTGTATAGTTATACTTCTAACTAACCCTACCACTTTAATCTTACACAGAACACTTGTGATTATTTTTAAGTTTTTTCATTCAAGTAATTTATTAATTTAATTGATTCAATCAGGTAATAATGAATAGTGGCTAAAGTTTTACACGCTAAAAGATAGATTTTTGGCATTTAATGCAGCCTGTATTTTAATTACATCGGCGAGATGCGCACATGTGATTAAATGTTTACCTGATAAAATCGACTAAATCAATAAATAATTAATGAATTTTTATCTGCCATCATTAGCGTTCTCTGGAAGTTTTAAAGAGGTTTCTATTTACTTTTAGTTTCTGAATTTTGGAAATATAGAACATGCAACGGAGAACCGTTTTTGTGAAAAATACATGCAGAAAACAATCAATTTTATAATAATAATAAATGTAGCTGTCATAACCAAGAATTGTCATGGTATTCATGATTTAAATATAAAAATATAATCAGTCATTTTTGGAAAGCTATTGGGTTAGTTCATGAGTTGTCCGCACCGGTCCGCCGCAGCGCTATTTTTAGTAGCTTGCGATAATCGAATCCAAACTTTTCCTCATTTAAGTTAACCCCCCCTGCCCTCAACAGCTCGTTGTTTGGTTAAAAAAAAAAATATATAAAAATGTCAGAAATAAAAATATCTGACAGATTCACGCTGTCACCACTAGACTGTACTACTTGAGCCTCCTGCATCCCATCAACTATTTTTTTAAAAAAATCTTTGAGTGAGCCATCTATGTTAATATTGTTTATCTATGGTTTTGATTTAAACTGTATTTAACTTTTAATTCAAAAGTAAACCAAAAAACTAGTAAACAATCAATTAGTTTCGTTTGTTTCTTCTTATTGTTTGTTTTGGTCTAAAATAATTATGTCTGACAGGGTTGTAGTTATTCTTTGACTAGAAACTTTAAGTCAAAGAATTTTGATAATTTAGTTTATCAAAGAAGCTTGATAAATTGGTTCGGGAAGTATTCTGGATAAAAATCATAGTTGTCTTTAAGTTAAAAGTAAAATTTAAGTTGGCATTCCTGTTAATTTGAATTCAATGACTAAGCAAGCCACCCTCTACATCTTTTCATTTATCTATGATTCTTTTTTCTTATTAGTTGGGTAAATAACAATAATCATTTCATCGTTGTTTTTATGAGTATTTAGTGTTATTGTTGTGAGTACCTTAAATGATTTTAAATAATGCAAAAGCTTGTATATTTAAATAAAATAAAGTTTTATTTGGAAAAATTTTTCTCCCTTCTAGAGGAAAAATCTTGTACGTAACACGGGAGAAAAAAGGTCATTAGACTCCTCTTTAATTTCCTTTCTCGGCTACGCTTTGGGAGTAAACTTGCTGGTTCCGTCGGCTACGCCTAAATCACCAACCCTATAAACCCCTCGGCTAGGCCTCTGGGTCAAAACATAATAGTTCCCTCGGCTTACGCCTCAGGACTCAACAAAAAACCGGGGCCTAATGACTCTGTTTCCTCCCTTGGTACGTAAATAACTATTAACTGCCTTGGAATTATCCGTTTTAGGCGTTTTAAGGCCTCCTGAGTGGTTTTCGCAAAGTTGTCTGTCTGTCTGTTTGTGAGTGTATGTGTGTGTCTGTTATCATCGTAGCACCCGTTGTATTTATGCTTGAAAATTGAAATTTTGTACAAATATCAGACTACCGCTGTAGTTGTGCTATTCGGAAAATATTTTTTATGACGTCATTAACCCGCAATAATTACTCAGCAAAAATGTCTAAATATTTAGGAAGGAGATTTGGGACGCATGTGACTATGTATAAGACTAACGTTTTTGCCAAGTTTCATCTCATTATCAGCATTAGTTCAATTTTTATTGACTGACTTGAGTACGTTTTTTAAACAAATGGGAAATGGTCTGATTGAGTTGAAGTTTGGTACAAGTGTATATTATTACCTAATAAATAATTAAACTAAGCTTCGTTTCAATACAAGCATATCTATGATTTTTGTTGCTCAATTGTCAGGACCATTGAGCTTGATCAGTGCTGTATGGGTGACCACCGAGAATAATACATCATTCTCGGCATTTACTATCAGAAGACGAGCAAAGCGAGTCAAAAGGCGTGTTACAGTATAAATTTGGCAAGTGAGTCAAAAGCAGGGTGGATGAGCGTAGCGAATCCGATGTAATGAGGAAAAGTACCGAGGTACCCCGTACCCGATTTTTTCAATATAATACCTTATATATAATACCCTAATACCTACCTACCAATATAATACCTTCTTATTATCACGGTAAAGACTTCAATAAACTAATTTTTCTCACCTCAAAACATAAAATTATTTTTGCCTCAAATATTATTCAAACAACTCAATTAAAACTTTTCTTATTTAGGATTCCTTCTTTAAGTCACTCAAAGTTAACAAAGATTAACTTAAATGTAAGCTTTATCCGTTTCTATAGGCTATCTGTGTCAATGTAAATAGTTTGAATAAGTTTCATGTGTGTGAGTAGGTTTATAAGTGTTAAATCCTCTACAACTTACTTGGACAAACTGAAATCATAAAATTTGAATTTAAAATCTTTTTAAAACATTCAAAGAGGGGATTGAAGATAGTAGATATAAAGGCTTAAATCTATCTAAAAAGCAATCAGCTTAATAACTAAGCATAGCTTAACTTCATGCCATATCTTTGCTCAACTTTTCCTATTATAACATTAAACGAAAAAAAGAAGTAAAGAAAGTTAGCAACACTTATATTATAAATTCACACATTTTAAAAGAAAATATAAATACAAAATAATACATTTATATTAAAGATGAATATAAAGATAAAATGAAATAACAAATAAAAAATATAAAACAAACAAATGAATAAAGTAAAGAAAAGTTTTAAACTCTTAAACCCGGCAAATGAAATACGACTCCTGAGCAATGCTGAGGAAAACAAATACAAATTTATTTAGTTTTAGAGGTAACAAGAGACAAATGATAATTGTATCTTTTTATTTTAAATTGTAAAGACATTTGTTAAGTCTTTAACAAACGCGATACGCGAATGCTGCGATAAAGTTAATATTTAACAAAGATTAAGTTTATCTTATTAAAAAATAAAACGTGCAGATAGAAAATAAACTAAAAAAGCAACAAAGTGATTGGTTGATTCTACAGTTTTTTTACTTGCGTATAAAAATCAACCAATAATAATGTTTGTTTACTCACCGAGCAACCAAAATCACAACACTGCGATTAGTCGATTTTTTGCTGCTTGCATATGAAAAACAATCACAGTAATAATTTTCGCCTTTCTTACCAAGTAACCAAAAACATAACACAGTGATTGGTTAATGTTAAAGTTTATAATATTACAGAAAAAGATCGATCAATGACAGTCATATGTTTCCCAAATTGCCCTAAATATAACAAACATATATATATATATATATATATATATATATATATAATATTATATAGAATTCAGGGTATTCACCCTGTGGGAACCACCTCAGGTGGGTTGCATCTACTACACTCTAAGAATTAATTAAAGTTGGCGAAATCATTTTAATACAAATACTATACATAAAATCTTAGAGCATAGCCCGGGCTGCGAACCCCGGACCTCCGGTGCGAATCGAACGCCTTTACGATCACGGCCACGAAGGCAGACTCATATATATATATATATATATATATATATATATATATATATATATATATATATTATTATATATATATATATATATATATATATATATCCATAAAGCCTAATGCAAAGCAAAACATAGAGAAACATAAAGCCTTCAAACTATTTTTTCAATGATATCAGAAAAACCTAGGTTTTCAATAGAGATCTTATCCTCAAAATGTTATATCCGTGCGGATGCTATCGTGCCCATTCACTCAACTTTATTGGTGTTTTTCCAAAAGGAATTTGTTAAATTCTTGATTCTAACTCTAGTAGTTAATATCTACTGGGAGTCGAGTTTTCGGAAATTTTATAAGAACAAGGGAATCTATTTATATTTCCAAGAAATGAAAAAAATCTAAGGTATTCTATTTAAGAATAAAATTGTATTGGAATTCCGGAACACCTAAATTCCATTCTAATGCGAAATTTGTTTCTATTTTTTAAAAAGGAGAGATTCTTGAAACGAGTTTCTAGATAAAACTTTCCTCAAAAAACCAAATTATAAAGAGAAAATAAATCGATTTAATAATGAGATACTGAGCAAGTATCAGGAGGCAAACAATAATTTATTCAGGTAAGAAAATAGCATCCTCATTTTATATATTTTCATAAAAAAATGTATCTTAAAATGAGTTATTAGTATTCAATGTATCGATTTATTTTTAGTAGATTAATAAACTTTAATCCTTTTCAAAAATTGCCAATGAGGAACATGAATAAATTTTAATCAATTTTTACTTTTCTCATTTATACCGTAGGTATATAGGAAACGTATTGTGTTTCCTGGATGAAACTGGAATTATCCGTTTCAGGAGTTTTTAAGGCCTCCTGAGTGGTTTTCGCAAAGTTGTCTGTCTATATGTGTGTGTGTCTGTTATCATCATAGCGCCCAAGTGTATTTATACTAGAGAGTTGAAATTTCGTACAAAAATCATTAGTAGTGCAACGGAAAATATGTTTTTTATGACGTCATTAAACCGCAATAAAGACTCGGCGAAAATTTCGAAATATCATAAAAAATGGAAAAATGATGCGATCGGATTGAGATTTGGATTGGATTAAGATTAGCCTTATACATGTGACTATGTATAAGGCTAATCATTATCAGCATTATTCATTCATTATAGCATTATAATTTTTATAAATGATATGTGTACGTGTTTTAAAAAATTGTAAAAAAATAAGAAATCGTCTAATTGAGTTGAAATTTGGTATAGGTGTATATTATAACTTAGTAAATAAGTACACTACGTTTCGTTTCAACACGACAAGTATAACTATAAAAATTAAAAATTAAGTATATCTATAAAAATTGATGTGGGTGACTGCTGAGAATGATACGGATGCATTTACTATCTGAAAACAGCCAAAGCGAGTTCAAAGGCATGTTGCACTATAAATTTAGTGAACTGTATTTCTGAGGACGCGAGTATCAGAATTGTAGACTGAGCGAAGCGAGTCCGATGTAATGAGGAAAAGTACCGAGGAACCCAGTACCCGATTTTTTTAGCTTAATCGAGAAAATAAAATATGTATTTTACAGATAAAAACAATTAATTTTTATCAGCAATTAAGAAAATATAATATTTAAAAAAGTAAGACTCGCGGCAAAAGTTACAAACTATTCAATATTCGACCAATTTGTGAATTAAAAGCCATTCACGAATTTAGAAAAGAAGTTGACTTATGGTTGAGAGAAAGTCAATAATAAAAAATTAAAATGAGATAACAAAAATTTTATAAAATGTATTTAATTTATTTATTGAAAATTAGCATTGTAGTTTTTTGTTTTGTTTTTTTTTTTTTAAATAGTTCTAGTTTTAACCCTTACTAAAAATAAAATAATATAACTTGTAACTAAACCAAAAATAGTTCCAAATAATTTGACTATATCTGCCTCCGTAGCCGTGGTCGTATAGTACTGGACTTCGGCACCGGAGGTCCGGGGTTCACAGCCCGGGCTATGCTCTCAGTTTTTATGAAAATAATTTGATGTAAAAAGATTTCGCCAACTTTAGCTTTACTTTGAGCATAGTAGATGTGACCCACCCGAGGTGGTTCCCGCAGGGCGAACACCCTGAAGGGCCGAAAGGCCCTAAAACGGGCATTATTATTATTATTATTATATATAATTTGACTATAGTATAATAAATCAAATAATAAGTAAGCGCCTCCAGCTCAAGCTTTATGCTTATTGGAGGCGTAGCACATACTAAGCATACCATTTTTTTTTTAATTATAATAATATTGTACACTGTTTTATGTTTAGACTTATAATTAAACTTATCTTAAATCAAAAGAACCAAATTTGTTTGATCACACAACAAGGAATGAATATTTATTTTCTCTAACAAACAAAATCAAAACATAGTTACCATAGTAACCAAATATGCAAATATAATAAACAATTGAAACAATAATATAACATATAATTTAACAATATATTAATAATTAATGTAAAAACCATTTTTTTGTAAATTTAAACTATGTATTGGCAAATAAAGTTATATATATTATATATAATAATCAATTTGTATTATTTGTATAATTTTGTATAATTTGTATTATTATATAAAAATTCAATATGTACGTAGCAATATGTCATGTCTCTCGTGAGAGAAAAGAAGTCAGAAGTAGGAAGGCAGCGAGGCGAGTAAAGGCCACGGGCCCTGGTGCTGTAAATAACCTGCAGAACAGGTATTAAATACTAGGATACGTCAGTTTTACCGTATTGAATAACACTAGTCATACGTAGAACAATGAAATAGTTTAATACAACCTTAGAATAATACTATATATAGAAGGAGCACAGGACCGTAAACACAATATAATTCCACTGATAACACGAAAGCCGGTTGACTGGTGCACTTAAGTAATGCTGCCAACCTGACAACAAAACATTATTTTAAATATGTGTCATAAATATCTATTAATGAAGAAAGATCGTAAAGAACAAATATTATAACTTAAAACACCTGCTGAGTATTTAATAAAACTGGTCTTAGATGGCAAAAGGGCGGCGGAATACAAGAATCTACATTTAGTTGACGAGGACTACTTTTAATATAATTTTAATAAATACGTTAAACTGCAATTTAAAATGCTTTAAATATTGTAATGCACTGATATTTACTTTAGTATTTTATGAATAATCAATCATTAATTATTAATAGAACATAATAATTCAGCAACCGGAAGTATCGCCAACTTTTTTGTTAGAAAATTGTATATTGTTAGGGTGGCAGCATTATAAGTGCACCAGTGAATCGCCTTTCGTGTTATCAGTAGTGCTCCTTCTATATGTAATATTATTCTAAGAATACAACTTATAGGTTTCAAAGATATACTAAGAGTTTACATTAACATATTATGATAATGAAACTAAACACAACTAACTAACAGATTTTATATTAACACCAACTTCGTCATTCCACCAATAAGCTTTAATTACCTCTGAGCAAAGCCGGCTTTCGGCTATAATGCCATCTACAGTGCCTAAACAAGTAACAATCATAACTTAATATAAATAACCTAATCTCAACACACTAAATAAAAGGTCCAAAAAAATAAAACACCAAGTTAAAAATTAAAAAGGTCAAAGCTAAAAGACTCCATAAAGAACAAATAAAAATAAATAAATAAGTATATATAAATAAATTAAATTATTTATTTTTTATTTACATTTATCATATTTTCCTTTCTTTATTTATTATTTTACTTATTAATTATTTTATTTGGTTATTATCCTATCATTATTTTATTTATTTATATTTATTTGTTCTTTATGGATTCTTTTAGCTTTGACCTTTTTTTAATTTTTAACTTTGTATTTTATTTTTTGGACCTTTTATTTAGTGTATGTTAAGATTAGATTATTTATATTAAGTTATATTGTTAAGTTATGATTGTTACTTGTTTAGGCACTGTAGATGGCATTGGTAGAAACTGTAGGCAGCTTATTGGTGGAAAGACGAAGTTGGTGTTGTTAATATTGTAGATCATTCCACGGCGCTCACTAAAGTTATAACAGATTTATCATTTTATTACATTTTCTAATAATATCGAGCAAGATATGAAGTATTGTATATAGCAAACCATCGTTACCGAGCAAGGTTTTTAGGAAGGTTATCGAATGAGAAACCAAGAATTCAGTAGAAATACCCAAAATATTTTGTTGAGAGAGAGAGAGGTATCTGCTTTCATATCGGATACATAATCCAATATAATATAATAGAATAGAGTATAATAGAATGTAATACACGTTATTATTTGTTACAAATTAAATGAACACCAAATTATATTTCATAATATCCACTGTATATAATCTTTCTTGTCAATATTATTATATTATATATATATATATATATATATATTATATATATATATATATATATATATATATAATATATATATATATATATATGCCTCCTGGTGTTTTCGCAAAGTTGTCTGTCGGTGTGTGTGTGTGTGTGTGTTATCATCGTAGCTCCCACTGTATTTATGCTAGAGAGTCTTTTATATATATATATTATATATATTTTTAAAGTATTCGTTTCAGGCGTTTTAAGAGCTCCTGAGTGGTTTTCTCCAAGTTCTAAGTCTGTAAGTGTGTGTAATGTTATTATCCACTTCACATAAAATTTGTCGCATATCACACTTTAATTATAATTAAATTTTTAATTTTTAAATTAAAAATCACTCGATTTCGGCACCAGAGATCTGGGGTTTGCAGCCTGAGCTATGCTCTAGATTATATGAATAGTATTAGTATTAAAGAATTTCCCCAACTTTAATTCATAACTTAGAGGATAGTAGACGCCCACTTGAGGTTATTCCCGCTGGGTGAATACTCAAATGAGCCTAAAAGAAGAAAGAAAAGAAGGCATTAAAATCAAATGCCTAAAACGGGCATTTGATATTATTTTAAATAAAAACTCTGGTACTGGGAAATCTTGGAGAGAATTTAAAACAACTTTTCCGTATTACATACTTAGCATTAGTGACACGATACTTAGCTCACTCATTGTCACTTCACTTATTTCATTATGTCCATTCACTTCATTATTTCATTATCGCCATTGTCACTTCATTATTTCATTATCGTCATTGTCACTTCATTATTTCATTATCGTCATTGTCACTTCATTATTTCATTATCGTCATTGTCACTTCATTATTTCATTATCGCCATTGTCACTTCATTATTTCATTATCGTCATTGTCAATTCATTATCGTCATTGTCACTTCATTATTTCATTTGTCACTTCATTATTCATTATGTCAATGTAAATTTCATTATCGTCATTGTCACTTCATTATTTCATATCGTCGTCATCCTCATTATTTCATTATTTCATTGTTACTTCATTATTTTATTATCGTCATTGTCAATTCATTATTTCATTATTCTCATTGTCACTTCATTATTTCATTATCCTCATTGTCACTTCATATGTCATTGTCACGTCATTATCGTCATTCCCCTTGCTCTAGGAGTTTTAACTCCTACTGTGGGCCCTTGCCAAATTATTTATTGTACATAAATATAATAGTGCAATATGTCTTAAAACAATCAAACAGTATAAAAAAATATTTTTGTAATATGTATTTGAATCATTTTTTGGTGGAAATAAATAATTTTATTATTTGTATTATCATTGCTTACATAATGGGGTTAACGGATGATTCAGGTCAAATCCAGGTCTTAAACATTTACTACAAACACAATAATTTTCTTATACAAATAAGATAGAAATGAGGAAAAGTTAAAAGTTGTTCGATTTAAAGCTATCAAAATTTCCACTCATAAAAACAGAGTAGTTTTGAATAATATAAACACGTCAGTTAATTTAAATAAATAAAACCATCAGAGTGCTGCCATCTCTTCTTTAATTCAAACAATACAATGACACTATTTCCTTCAAACTCGCCTTTAAGAGTTGTGCTAGAATGCCCCTATTGTTGTAAAATTGATAAAATGTTTAAAGTACAACAAGACAGGATGACTTGTAGTTTTATTCCGACACCGTGATAATTTAAACTTCTTCGTTAGAGTGGAAACTCGATATAAACCAATTGTATTTAAGTTGGATCCTAAGTAAAGAGAGAATTCTCTGTGATTCCCACAAGTCAGAGTTATTCCCAACTCTCTAAAGCCAGTTTTTCTCTTTATTTTCTAACTCTCTAATATTCCCAGTATCCTGAGTACTTTACAATGTTTCCGGTCATTCCTTTAAACGACCAAGTTCCCAGTTCACATAATTGTCATTAATATCACAATAAAATTGTCAACCAAGAAATCCTACCCTTTGTCGTAAATAAACAAAGATAAAACAAAATATTATTTTCAATGGCTGCGGATTTTAATACAGCGAATAATTCATTCTATATGCAACAATTAGTTTAATTTAGTAATGAAGTTTTAATTAATGTATATCGGGTAAAACATTTCAGTTGTACTTTTAACTCATTAAATATGTAAATAACATGGTCCTAAATTTTTGAAAATAGTCTCTCAACCTGGTAAATTGACTTTTAAATTGAGTAAAATTTACGACTATATACACTCTATCCCATAGAAAGAAGACAAGAGGCCTTCAGCCTCTTTACCGCTCCAAGGCCCAAGCATGGGGGCCGCTTCGCGGCCTCCATGCCTCCCTGTTGTTGTACTTTCGTCATATTACATAGACCAAGAGCCCAGGGATGTTTTGTTAACAAAAAGTGTAATGGCTAGAACCGGTCTCAATTTTTCGTAAATACCCTAAAGTGTGTTCTGCCTGGGACACCCATCCGATACGAGTCGGCAGAATTGTAAATCCTTGTTTAGGAAGGTATTTACGAAAAATTGAGACCGGTTACAGCCATTACACTTTTTATTAATAAAACACCCCTGGGCTCTTGGTCTAACAGGTTTATACAAGTGGCACGCTTTTCGAATTTTCATGTATTAGTCAAAATACGTGATTTTGATTTTTGTTTGACAAATATATTTTGCAAGATGATAGAAATTTATAAGGTGATTTAAACAATTAATTTGATGTAAACAAACCAAACATATAGTCGGAGAATAATAAAAGAAATGAAGTCTCTCCACAAAACAAAAACTTTATTGGCAAAGCGCTTTCAACCTAACTAGAGCCATCATCAGTGCAGAACCGTTGAGATGTTAAAGAAGTAGAGAAGTGAGTCTATGTTTTCTATTAGGTATTAGTGTCTGACTCTAATACCTAATAGAAAACATAGACTCACTTCTCTACTTCTTAACATCTCAACGGTTTTGCACTGATGATGGCCTCTAGTTAGGTTGAAAGCGCTTTGCCAATAAAGTTTTGTTTTTGTGGAGAGACTTCCTTTCTTTTATTATTTATGATGGACTCCATTCACGCTCATTCGACTAGTATATAGGAGGTTGTAACTGGACTTTTTTATAAATGGTGTGACGTCATTACAGGAATCGGTATACGCGACTTACCTTCGTAGGTCTCAGAGCATTTATGATAGAGAGTTATAACTTGTTACAAAAATCAACCTTTAGATTTAGTTGTGCTATTCGGTAAATAATGTAAAACACTCTTTTCTATAGGAAAAAATCAAGAGGCTTTGTCACTTAAGGGCCGGCAATAGATGCGAACCGCTAACCTTCGAAAACCCAAGCGATCCTATATCCATACAACCAAGGAAGATTTCGGTAACGGGTTTGCACCGATTAAACATAAAATTAAAAAGGTTGTATTTACCGCAAGTTGAAGAAGCAATCGAAGAATCAGCTACCGTCGATACTTGCTGTTGGATATAAATATCCCTGGACCGGTTTCGGCATAACGCCATCATCAGCAGGCGGGGCAACACTCGAGCTCTCAACTAATAAAGTTAAATCAGTGATTAACTTCTAGTCTCAATGAGCACGACGAGCCCTCTGAAGATGCATGAGTGTTGCCCCGCCTGCTGATGATGGCGTTATGCCGAAACCGGTCCAGGGATATTTATATCCAACAGCAAGTATCGACGGTAGCTGATTCTTCGATTGCTTCTTCAACTTGCGGTAAATACAACCTTTTTAATTTTATGTTTAATTGGTGCAAACCCGTTACCGAAATCTTCCTTGGTTGTATGGATATAGGATCGCTTGGGTTTTCGAAGGTTAGCGGTTCGCATCTATTGCCGGCCCTTAAGTGACAAAGCCTCTTGATTTTTTCCTATAGAAAAGAGTGTTTTACATTATTTACCGAATAGCACAACTAAATCTAAAGGTTGATTTTTGTAACAAGTTATAACTCTCTATCATAAATGCTCTGAGACCTACGAAGGTAAGTCGCGTATACCGATTCCTGTAATGACGTCACACCATTTATAAAAAAGTCCAGTTACAACCTCCTATATACTAGTCGAATGAGCGTGAATGGAGTCCATCATAAATAATAAAAGAAAGGAAGTCTCTCCACAAAACAAAACTTTATTGGCAAAGCGCTTTCAACCTAACTAGAGGCCATCATCAGTGCAGAACCGTTGAGATGTTAAAGAAGTAGAGAAGTGAGTCTATGTTTTCTTATTAGGTATTAGAGTCAGACACTAATACCTAATAAGAAAACATAGACTCACTTCTCTACTTCTTTAACATCTCAACGGTTTTGCACTGATGATGGCCTCTAGTTAGGTTGAAAGCGCTTTGCCAATAAAGTTTTGTTTTGTGGAGAGACTTCCTTTCTTTTATTATTTATGATGGACTCCATTCACGCTCATTCGACTAGTATATAGGAGGTTGTAACTGGACTTTTTTATAAATGGTGTGACGTCATTACAGGAATCGGTATACGCGACTTACCTTCGTAGGTCTCAGAGCATTTATGATAGAGAGTTATAACTTGTTACAAAAATCAACCTTTAGATTTAGTTGTGCTATTCGGTAAATAATGTAAAACACTCTTTTCTATAGGAAAAAATCAAGAGGCTTTGTCACTTAAGGGCCGGCAATAGATGCGAACCGCTAACCTTCGAAAACCCAAGCGATCCTATATCCATACAACCAAGGAAGATTTCGGTAACGGGTTTGCACCAATTAAACATAAAATTAAAAAGGTTGTATTTACCGCAGTTGAAGAAGCAATCGAAGAATCAGCTACCGTCGATACTTGCTGTTGGATATAAATATCCCTGGACCGGTTTCGGCATAACGCCATCATCAGCAGGCGGGGCAACACTCGAGCTCTCAACTAATAAAGTTAAATCAGTGATTAACTTCTAGTCTCAATGAGCACGACGAGCCCTCTGAAGATGCATGAGTGTTGCCCCGCCTGCTGATGATGGCGTTATGCCGAAACCGGTCCAGGGATATTTATATCCAACAGCAAGTATCGACGGTAGCTGATTCTTCGATTGCTTCTTCAACTTGCGGTAAATACAACCTTTTTAATTTTATGTTTAATTGGTGCAAACCCGTTACCGAAATCTTCCTTGGTTGTATGGATATAGGATCGCTTGGGTTTTCGAAGGTTAGCGGTTCGCATCTATTGCCGGCCCTTAAGTGACAAAGCCTCTTGATTTTTTCCTATAGAAAAGAGTGTTTTACATTATTTACCGAATAGCACAACTAAATCTAAAGGTTGATTTTTGTAACAAGTTATAACTCTCTATCATAAATGCTCTGAGACCTACGAAGGTAAGTCGCGTATACCGATTCCTGTAATGACGTCACACCATTTATAAAAAAGTCCAGTTACAACCTCCTATATACTAGTCGAATGAGCGTGAATGGAGTCCATCATAAATAATAAAAGAAAAGAAGTCTCTCCACAAAACAAAACTTTATTGGCAAAGCGCTTTCAACCTAACTAGAGGCCATCATCAGTGCAAAACCGTTGAGATGTTAAAGAAGTAGAGAAGTGAGTCTATGTTTTCTTATTAGGTATTAGTGTCTGACTCTAATACCTAATAAGAAAACATAGACTCACTTCTCTACTTCTTTAACATCTCAACGGTTCTGCACTGATGATGGCCTCTAGTTAGGTTGAAAGCGCTTTGCCAATAAAGTTTTGTTTTGTGGAGAGACTTCCTTTCTTTTATTATTTATGATGGACTCCATTCACGCTCATTCGACTAGTATATAGGAGGTTGTAACTGGACTTTTTTATAAATGGTGTGACGTCATTACAGGAATCGGTATACGCGACTTACCTTCGTAGGTCTCAGAGCATTTATGATAGAGAGTTATAACTTGTTACAAAAATCAACCTTTAGATTTAGTTGTGCTATTCGGTAAATAATGTAAAACACTCTTTTCTATAGGAAAAAATCAAGAGGCTTTGTCACTTAAGGGCCGGCAATAGATGCGAACCGCTAACCTTCGAAAACCCAAGCGATCCTATATCCATACAACCAAGGAAGATTTCGGTAACGGGTTTGCACCAATTAAACATAAAATTAAAAAGGTTGTATTTACCGCAAGTTGAAGAAGCAATCGAAGAATCAGCTACCGTCGATACTTGCTGTTGGATATAAATATCCCTGGACCGGTTTCGGCATAACGCCATCATCAGCAGGCGGGGCAACACTCATGCATCTTCAGAGGGCTCGTCGTGCTCATTGAGACTAGAAGTTAATCACTGATTTAACTTTATTAGTTGAGAGCTCGAGTGTTGCCCCGCCTGCTGATGATGGCGTTATGCCGAAACCGGTCCAGGGATATTTATATCCAACAGCAAGTATCGACGGTAGCTGATTCTTCGTTTAATTAAACATAACCTTACAAAACTAAATTGTCTAAGTTAACCATAAAATATCTGTTATTTGATTTCAAACATGTCTAAATCAATATTGACGTGTTAAAACTCGAGTAATTTATCCTGAGGAATAATTTCTGGAAAATGTATTCTATTTTTTTCTTTTTAAAGTAGTAATGCTCTAATTAGTTAGTATTATAATGTAAGTTGTCTATACTGATTCCTGCAATGACGTCACTATAACTTAACATGTCAAATATTGTTTTCATTTATAAAAACCCTCCAAGTAAATCACCTTATACAATCTATTAGCTTGTATGTTTTGGTCATGGTCTGAGGTCCGATTCCCGCCATGACGGTTATCCAATTAGCAATTTGTTTGCCAATAGAAATTCACTAAAATTCAAAACACCCTAAGAATAGAAATTAATGAGTAAAAGGTTATATTTTAGCAGGTTATTGAGTGAATTTCGGTGTTATTTCACAAAGGAACAATTAACACCCACCAAAAAACTCCCCGCAATGTCTCTGGACCAAAAAGTAAGGAAATTAATATCCCTCTAAGTCACGTCCGTTTCGGTTGGAGACGGTCATTGACATTACTTAAATTGAGAGGCAATCATCAGCTTCTTCTCCTTGGCGGCGAGCATAAAAAATAAAGGTATTGAACTACATAGGTAAATTACAACTGCTAAATCTGTTATCATTTATCTCCCCGAACACCTATGAATTGTATGCTATCTCATAAAATAGCAGAAGAAGCAATAAAACACTGCTGGCACGCCGCCAAGGAAAAAAAGCTGGTGATTGCCTCTCAACTCATACCAGGCCAACCTGACAATTTCACTTTGTTGTTTAATACCAATGACCGTCTCCATCCGAAACGGACATAACTTGGCGAGACAAAAAAGGTTATTTCCCCTACTTTTTGGACCAAAGACTTGACAAGTTTTTACCACGCAAGAGCTTTTTAGTGAAATCAATTTCTTTTCTACTCAGTTAGAGATTTACAACGATATATTACTTGACCTATTTCAGGAAATTATTTGTTTTCAGGCACTTTAAAACGTTTTTATCGTGTGCGACAGTTTCGTAGTTTGTTTCTGTCGGCAACATTAAAAGAGTTTTTTACTGTCACTGGTGAAGTTCCTCAAATGTTCACTACGTGGGCGCTAGTAGTTTACAACAAGGATATAATATTACATCTCTTACTCTTCTCACTTTTATTTTTTATTAAAAAAAAATCGAACGTTTTTGTTAACCAGGGTTAGTAATTTTCGGAAAGTAAGTTATGAATTATTTAGTATTACATGTTTAATAATCATGGATAGTGATTCAGACATTGAAAATGCACCACCAGAATTGAAAAAACTTTTAGCCAACAAGGCGGTCGAAAGAAGTGTACTGGCAAAAGAAAAAGAGAAACTATAATCAAGGTAAATCACATGTTTTTTTTTTAGATTTTGAAAAACATACAGACGACAGTGCCCATACAACCTAAATAATAAATAAATAAAGTCTTTATTTTATTTAAATTATTACAATTAAAAAAATACATTTGTTTGCCATTTTTAATTATGGTGTATAATTTTTTTTTAAATTGTCTTCTAAAGAGTTGCCATTACCTACGCCTCGGTAAAAAAAATACCTTCTTCCTAGTCTTGTTGTAACATAATATACTATTTTTAATCTCCGCCATTTTAAAAATGGGTAGTTCTTTTAAATTCTTTTTCACGTGTTATATGTTTTATTTTTCTACTCTTCATGAGCTTTTAAACAATATATGACTTAACTTTTTGACACAAAATATTTGGGAAACACTTTTAGATTTTTTTTTTAAAAATCTATACAGCTCTTACATGTAATTAGTACTAAACACAAACCAAATTTAATCAAAGTCAGTCAATTTGTACGACAGTTATCGCAAGACGTATAAACAAACAATCAAATATCAAGTCATTTAGCCATTAGCCATCTAGTAAAAAACTCACTGACGTTTGTTCAGTTATAAATGATTCTATATTATGCAATCAGTTATGTTTATAAATATTTCTTTATAACTTAAAAGCGCATCTCGTAATATTATGATCTCATATTCAATCATATCTATAAAAAATCCGTCAAAGTGCTTGCTTTGCAAGCATTATAAGGGTTCTCAGATATTTGCTAAATATAATGTATTAATACTATACAATCATACTTATACTTAATATTCTACGCCTCGCTTCAATAGCCTATATGTTAGTATTTGTCGATACCTAATGTTAGAAAAAAATAAATAAGTTATAACAAAATATTCCACAGCTCGCTACGCATGCGTTTCTGTGTATCAGAATCAGTACCTAATTAGAATCTACACAAAATATATAAGTGCTCGTATTGCTCGTTCATTTGATGTTTGTTATTTGCAAATTTCGCAGAGTAAAATAAATTATAACCAATTTCACTAGGGCTCGTTTGTCGCCTATATGTCTGTTGGCACTGATTTTGGGAAAAATAATTATAATACAACATAAATTTGAGTAAACATCTGCTTGTTTAGTACTAGCCAATTTCAAACTATAGAATCAAATTTTTACACAACAATCTAGAGCTCGCTTCCCTCGCCTATATATATATATGTTTGTCAATACCTAATTTTTGAGAAAATTTAAAACACAAAACAAAATTTTAAGGGCTCGCTTCACTCGCCTTTATGTGCTGTATGTCAATATCTATTATAAGAGAAACATTTTAAGCAAGGCATAAAATCATGGGCTCGCTTCGCTCGCCCTTTTTGTATGTTTATCAGTACCTTCTTAAGAGTATAAAGTAATAAAAATAACCATGCAATACTAGGGCTCGCTTCGCTCGCCTTTATGTGCTTGTTTGTCATATCTATTATAAGAGAAACATTTTAAGCAAGGCATGAAAATTATGGGCTCGCTTCGCTCGCCTTTTTGTATATGTTTATTAGTACCTTCTTAAGAGTAAAAAATAAAATAAAACATACAATACTAGGGCTCGCTTCACTCGCCTTTATATGCTTATTTGTCAATATCTACTTTAAGAGAAACATTTAAAAACAAGGCATAAAAATCATGGGCTCGCTTCGCTCGCCTTTTTGTATATTTATAGTACCTTTTTAAGAGTAAAAATTAAAAAATATACAATACTAGGGCTCGCTACGCTCGCCTTTATGTGCTTGTTTGTCAATATCTACTTTAAAGAAACATTTTAAGAAAGGCATAAAATCATGGCTCGCTTCGCTCCTCATTGTATATGTTTATTAGTACCTTCTTAAGAGTAAAAAATAAAAAAAAAAGCATACAATACTAGGGCTCGCTTCGCTCGCCTTTATATGCTTATTTGTCAATATCTACTTTAAGAGAAACATTTAAAACAAGGCATAAAAATCATGGCTCGCTTCGCTCGCCTTTTTTGTATATGTTTATTAGTACCTTTTTTAAGAGTAAAAATTAAAAATAACTATACAATACAGGGCTCGCTACGCTCGCCTTTATATGCTTTTTGTCAATATCTACTTTAAGAGAAACATTTAAAACAAGGCATGAAAATCATGGGCTCGCTTCGCTCGCCTTTTTGTTTATGTTTATCAGTACCTTCTAAGAGTTTAAAAATAAAATAACCATACAATACTAGGGCTCGCTTCGCTCGCCTTTATGTGCTTGTTTGTCAATATCTATTTTAAGAGAAACATTTTAAAAAGGCATGAAAATCATGGGCTCGCTTCGCTCGCCTTTTTGTTTATGTTTATCAGTAAGGTATAAAAATAATAAAACCATACAATACTAGGGCTCGCTTCGCTCGCCTTTATGTGCTTGTATACATATCTATTATAAGAGAAACATTTTAGGCATAAAATCATAGGCTCGCTTCGCTCGTTGTAGTAACCTTCTTAAGAGTAAAAAAAAAAAAAAAACCATACAATACTAGGGCTCGCTTCGCTCGCCTTTATATGCTTATTTGTCAATATCTACTTTAAGAGAAACATTTAAAACAAGGCATGAAAATCATGGGCTCGCTTCGCTCGAAAGCGATGCATATTTGAGTACTACCCATCGATACCTACAATTTGATACCCCACATGATTTTTCAAAAAAATATTTTTTTTTGGCGCGTGCGCGTTTGGCGATTTTGAAATTGCTAAAATTAACTTTTGAAACTTTTTTTCCGAAGAATTTCTATGGCCCGGAAGTGCTTTTATTGGCTATTGGTCCCATATTTTAGGGCTTCTCCTTATGCCTTAAAAGGGGGGGGGACAAGCATTTTTTGTGGTTTTTGAGATTTTTGGCGGGTGTAATAGCCGCCATTTTGAAAAAGCGATGCATATTTGTGTACTACCCATCGATACCTACAATTTGATACCCCACATGATTTTTCAAAAAAATATTTTTTTTTGGCGCGTGCGCGTTGGGCGATTTTGAAATTGCTAAAATTAACTTTTGAAACTTTTTTTCCGAAGAATTTCTATGGCCCGGAAAGTGCTTTTATTGGCTATTGGTCCCATATTTTTAGGGCTTCTCCTTATGCCTTAAAAGGGGGGGGGACAAGCATTTTTTGGTGGTTTTTGAGATTTTTGGCGGGTGTAATAGCCGCCATTTTGAAAAAGCGATGCATATTTGTGTACTACCCATCGATACCTACAATTTGATACCCCACATGATTTTTCAAAAAAATATTTTTTTTTGGCGCGTGCGCGTATGGGCGATTTTGAAATTGCTAAAATTAACTTTTGAAAACTTTTTTTCCGAAGAATTTCTATGGCCGGAAAGTGCTTTTATTGGCTATTGGTCCCATATTTTAGGGCTTCTCCTTATGCCTTAAAAGGGGGGGGGGCAAGCATTTTTTGGTGGTTTTTGAGATTTTTGGCGGGTGTAATAGCCGCCATTTTGAAAAAGCGATGCATATTTTGTGTACTACCCATCGATACCTACAATTTGATACCCCACATGATTTTTCAAAAAATATTTTTTTTTTGGCGCGTGCGCGTTTGGGCGATTTTGAAATTGCTAAAATTAACTTTTGAAACTTTTTTTCCGAAGAATTTCTATGGCCGGAAAGTGCTTTTATTGGCTATTGGTCCCATATTTTTTGGCTTCTCCTTATGCCTTAAAAGGGGGGGGGACAAGCATTTTTTGGTGGTTTTTGAGATTTTTGGCGGGTGTAATAGCCGCCATTTTGAAAAAGCGATGCATATTTGTGTACTACCCATCGATACCTACAATTTGATACCCCACATGATTTTTCAAAAAAATATTTTTTTTTGGCGCGTGCGCGTTTGGGCGATTTTGAAATTGCTAAAATTAACTTTTGAAACTTTTTTTCCGAAGAATTTCTATGGCCCGGAAAGTGCTTTTATTGGCTATTGGTCCCATATTTTTAGGGCTTCTCCTTATGCCTTAAAAGGGGGGGGACAAGCATTTTTTGGTGGTTTTTGAGATTTTTGGCGGGTGTAATAGCCGCCATTTTGAAAAAGCGATGCATATTTGTGTACTACCCATCGATACCTACAATTTGATACCCACATGATTTTTCAAAAAAATATTTTTTTTTGGCGCGTGCGCGTTTGGGCGATTTTGAAATTGCTAAAATTAACTTTTGAAACTTTTTTTCCGAAGAATTTCTATGGCCCGGAAGTGCTTTTATTGGCTATTGGTCCCATATTTTAGGGCTTCTCCTTATGCCTTAAAAGGGGGGGGACAAGCATTTTTTGGTGGTTTTTGAGATTTTTGCGGGTGTAATAGCCGCCATTTTGAAAAAGCGATGCATATTTGTGTACTACCCATTGATACCTACAATTTGATACCCCACATGATTTTTCAAAAAAATATTTTTTTTTGGCGCGTGCGCGTTTGGGCGATTTTGAAATTGCTAAAATTAACTTTTGAAACTTTTTTCCGAAGAATTTCTATGGCCGGAAAGTGCTTTTATTGGCTATTGGTCCCATATTTTTAGGGCTTCTCCTTATGCCTTAAAAGGGGGGGGGGACAAGCATTTTTTGGTGGTTTTTGAGATTTTTGGCGGGTGTAATAGCCGCCATTTTGAAAAAGCGATGCATATTTGTGTACTACCCATCGATACCTACAATTTGATACCCCACATGATTTTTCAAAAAAATATTTTTTTTTTGGCGCGTGCGCGTTTGGGCGATTTTGAAATTGCTAAAATTAACTTTTGAAACTTTTTTTCCGAAGAATTTCTATGGCCGGAAAGTGCTTTTATTGGCTATTGGTCCCATATTTTTAGGGCTTCTCCTTATGCCTTAAAAGGGGGGGGACAAGCATTTTTTGGTGGTTTTTGAGATTTTTGGCGGGTGTAATAGCCGCCATTTTGAAAAAGCGATGCATATTTGTGTACTACCCATCGATACCTACAATTTGATACCCCACATGATTTTTCAAAAAAATATTTTTTTTTGGCGAATGTGCGCATTCGCTCATAAATCGACAGATGCGCGCGTGATATAGTTGGCTATATTTTTCCTGTTGTTGGATAAAATAGTTACACATGTATACCAAATTTCAACTTCCTAGCTATTGTAGTTCCTGAGATGAGAAATCGGACAGACAGACGCTCGACAGAAAGTATAAGGGTTTCGAAGATTATCTTCGAAACCCTAACAAGCTAAATAGATCTACGCTGGTATCGGACCACCTTGCTATTATCATTGTGGCCCCTACATTCCTTCCTTTCAATCAAAGTAATATCTACACTATATCTGCATTAAAATAGAAGCAGAGGTCATACAAACTAAAGACATAGCTTCATAGAAAAACAAAGATAGTACAATTAAAGATTATACACTTAAACTAAATATTTTAAAAACTACGTAGTTACATATTAAAACAACACATGGCTCCTTGGCGCGGAAAGGTAAATATTAAGTAAAATTAGAATAACTCGTAAACGCAATAAACCACTTAAAAAGTAAGTGAAATGATAATTAAATAAGAGTCAGGGAGGTCTAGACAAGAAGTGATAAGTAAGTAAAATAATAATTAAATGAGAAACAAAGAGGTCTAGACAAGAAATGATAAGTAAGTAAAATAAAAATTAAATGAGAAAGAGGGAGATCTAGACAAGAACTGATAAGTAAGTAAAATAATAATTAAATGAGAAACAGGGAGATCTAGACAAGAACTGATAAGTAAGTAAAATAATAATTAAATGAGAAACAGTGAGGTCTAGGCAAGAACTGATAAGTAAGTAAAATTAGAATAAATTGTGAATTAGAGACGAGCTCAGAAGACATCTCCATTTATACTAGTACTAGTATAAATACATTTATAGATTTTACAAATGCGAAACATTAAGATCAATACAACTTATAATGACAAATGTGCGAATGTTACCAAAGATACACTTGTACAGAGGTAGCATTTTCCTAATTAATACGGAACATTTTCTTGTTAAGAAGAAACTTAGTTTTAATCGCTATGTTACTTAGCTTATTAGTAATTTAGTGGTCAATATGAGTTTGTATAACGTTTTTTATTTTATTTATAAAATAATACTTCTTGTATTTCAGAAATAATTGCATTCGAAACAATTTACTCACATCAATTAAACTTATTGATTCATATACGTATTGATAATCTAAGAGGCCTAGATAAGACTTGATAAATAAGTAAAATTAAAATGAATTGGGAATGGGGTGGGGGATAAACAAGACCTGATAAGTAAGTGAAGTAATAAGAAATGTAGTTGAAATGCACATGGAAACAATAAAGTTGAAATGCACAAGAAAACAATAAGGATGTAGTAGAAATGCACATGGAAAAAATAGGAATGTAGTTGAAATGCACATGCAAACAATAAGGAATTAGTTAAAAATGCACATGGAAACAATAGGAATGTAGTTAAATTGGAAACAATAAATGTAGTTGACATGCACATGGAAACAATAAGGAATGTAGTTGAATGCACATGGAACAATAAGGAATGTAGTTGATGCACATGGAAACAATAAGGAATGTAGTTGAAATGCACATGGAAACAATAAGGAATGTAGTTGAAATGCACATGGAAACAATAAGGAATGTAGTTGAAATGCACATGCAAACAATAAGGAATGAAGTTGAATGCACATGCAAACAATAAGGAATGTAGTTTAAATGCACATGGAAACAATAAGGAATGTAGTTGACATGCGCATGGAAACAATAAGGAATGTAGTTGAGATGCACATGGAAACAATAAGGAATGTAGTTGAAATGCACATGCAAACAATAAGGAATGTAGTTGAAATGCACATAAAAACAATAAGGAATGTAGTTGAAATGCACATGGAAACAATAAGGAATGTAGTTGAAATGCACATGGAAACAATAGGAATGTAGTCAATTGCACATGGAAACATATAAGGAAAGTAAGTTCAATGCACATGCAAACAATAAGGAATTGAAGTTAAATAATGCAAACAATAAGGAATGTAGTTTAAATGCACATGGAAACAATAAGGAATGTAAGTTGAAATTCATATGCAAACAATAAGGAATGAAGTTGAAATGCAACATGAAACAAAGGAATGTAGTTGAAATGCACAAACAATAGAATGTAGTTGAAATGCACATGGAAACATAAGGAATTTAGTAGAAATGCATGGAAACAATAAGGAATGTAGTTGAAATGCACATGGAAACAATAAGGAATGTAGTTGACATGCACATGGAAACAATAAGGAATGTAGTTGAAATGCACATGGAAACAATAAGGAATGTAGTTGAAATTGAAACATGCACATGCAAACAATAAGGAATGAAGTTGAAATGCACATGCAAACAATAGGAATGTAGTTTAAATGCACATGGAACAATAAGGAATGTAGTTGAAATGCACATTGGAAACAATAAGGAATGTAGTTGAAATGCACATGGAACAATAAGGAATGTAGTTGAAATGCACATAGAAACAAAAAGGCACAAAATAAATAGTCTGTGAAGTACAATACAACCCCACACGCTTAGCGGAAGCTGATATTGCTAAAAAGTAATAACCTTTAGAATATTATTCTAAAGAAAATTTCTATATATTTCTTTAGGATTGGTGTGCTAGCAGCGTAGCCAATGAGAGAGAAATGGTTTCAACATACAATACAGAGAAAATTATTTATTAAGTTCAATGCCTCTTGAATAATGGAAAGAGAAATTACTGGGAAAAACCAGTGAATATCTCTTTAAGAGATGATAGAGCTGATTTGCCCCATTCTATTATAAACGCTTTTTAATCTTCCTCGCTAGCCACGATGGTTATAGCGAAGTAATTTGTACAACCAATATAAACGAAACGGTGTTCCGCTGTCTGTGAATAGTTTTTATCTCACAACTCTCGATTTCGTCGTGATAGCAGTTTAAACAATGTTTATGCGAATTATTCGCGCATTTTCTTCGAAAAATACGGAAAAATAAATAATCTGTTGTGACACTGCTCGGTTTGCAATGCATATACCAGAAACTTCAGTAAGAAATCGATTGTTAAGCAAGAGAGTACGTTTTCTTCTCCCGATTGGCAGATCCCTACGCAAGAATATTTTGTAGTTAATCACTCATATGGAGTATTTACTCCGCCATATTGATAACGATAAATATTTTGTAGTTAATCACTTATATGGAGTATTAACTCCATATGAGTAGTTCACTTATATTGAGTATTAACTCCATATAAGTAGTTAACTCATATGGATTATTAACTCCATATATGTAGTTAACTCATACTGAATATTAACTCCATATGAGTAGTTAACTCATACCGAGTATTAACTCCATATGAGATATGAGTAGTTAACTCATATGGAGTATTAACTCCATATGAGTAGTTAACTCATACTGAGTATTAACTCCATATGAGATATGAGTAGTTAACTCATATGGCGTATTAACTCCATATGAGTAGTTAACTCATACTGAGTATTAACTTCATATGATTAGTTAACTCATATAGAGTATTAACTCCATATGAGTTAACTACTCATATAGAGTATTAACTCCATATGAGTAGTTAACTCATATGGAGTACTAAATCCATACTCATACACCGTCATATATATATATGACGATAAATATTTTCCCAGGTACAAAGATTCGAACTCATTAACACTGGCTTTGAGACCGTTGAGTGGTCGCATCAACCCCAATAATAAAATCGGTCCGACTTCATTTAACTCAGCGCCCCTAAAAACGACAATCTACTGGACATTTTTTGTTTACCTTTAATAGGTAAACAAAAATGTGTTTAATACAAACGGTGTTTGTTTACGGTGTTTGTTTAATACAAACACCGGTAAAAACGAAATTGATTATAAACAATTAATTATTTTTTTAACAATACTCAGTAAATACCTGGCAGTTATTTTTACGGTTATTTTAACCGTAAAAATAATCTGTAGACGGTGAAACATGCAATTTATTGCATTCATCACAAATATGGGAATTGCAGAAATGGGAAAAAACTGGGAGTCTCAGGCAGTGCTAAGGCTCCACTCGAAAGTAAAGATCTGTTCCAACCTTCCTGAAAAGATCCTTTAACCCTCCACGCCCGGCCAAAAGATTTATCACCGTCTGCAGCAATGCATTAATACTCCAGCTTTAGTTTGCATAGCTCTTAACCAATTATTGGTAGCTGATCATCATCGTGCATTGCCCATTCGTTACTTTTTATATTTTTATATATATATATATATTATATATATATATATATATTATATATATATATATATATATATATATATATATATATATACATATTACTTTTTCGGAAATATATCAGGAAGCTAAACAGAATCAATCGCACCTTTCTACTCCCTTCTTAATTTCCGTCAACAGAACAACCTCGAAAGCTTTATTTTCATGATGTATAAGCGAATTTCCTTTAGACATTTTTTTAATAAAGTGTCCATTCCTGCGGGAGAAGGAAACCTCTTAGAGGTAAATATTTTGTAAAAATATTATTTATACAACAAAGTTGACAAGTATTAGGAGGACTTTTAATTTTTTCAAATATTCAATGAAAATGTTCTTAGATTCACTTAAAATTAAGTGAAGTTCCTTTATCTAATAGGCTGTGAGAGCAAAAATACCTTAACTTAACTATTATTAATAGTTTTGTGCTGTTTTCAATAGCAAATTTCCTTACTATTAGAGGCAAGTATCGGAAAAGCATTATGTTCACATGACACTTTGTCATTCAGGTCTGGTTAAAGACAACGTCGACTTGTGACTAAGGTCTTTTGGAAACTGTTTCTAGCAGCGAATTTGTCTTTATCTCCCTTGGGTGGAAAAGCCAATATGTCAAGCCTGTATAAAAGAGTCGATTCCACGCGGGAATAAGAAAATGATGTCAGAAATAAAAGCATTATAATTTATTTCTAAAACCTTGAGGAGGAAATAAAAGAGTAGCAGTTTAAATAAATATATCAATCAGTTCTACGAGTCAACTGATGAATGATTTTCGATTTGTATAAGTCTCATCTATGTCTTCGATTTCTATGTAAGTTAAATTGAAGTCATTGTCGTTAAGAGCGGGAAGTTTAAATCAATTATTTCGGCCTTGGTTTGTGAACACGTTGATAAAAATAAAAATGTATATTAAAAATTAAAATAATAAAAATAAAGTGATTAATTATCCCAGAGCTGTGATGTTGCATCGTCGCAGTAATTTAATAAAACAACAACATAAAATATATTTTTTTTGGAACCTGATGTATGTTTTTGTAGAACTAAAGCCTAAATAATTTGTTGTGGCTTATTTTTTTTATAAATCAGTTCCTAGATGTAGAAGACATATAATCGAGAAAGAAGAGAGAGAGAGAGAGGACGGTTAGTAGAATGAGAAAGTGTTTTGGGCTACATTAAAATACTAAATAGTTCTGTTAGTGTGTGTATAATAATGTATATGTCTGTGTGTGTGTAGAAAAAAGAAAACACAAAAAACTAATGTGCAAAAAATAAAAAAAAAAATATCTAAGACTATAATTCATACTAAAATTCATTTTCTTGACTTTTTGAAAATATTAAAAAATACAATTCGCTTAAAAAAACAAGTTTTAAACGAAACAGAACAAAATGTTATTAAAAACATTTTGTTGACAAGATAAAAATATGTTTTTTAGGTAAAATATCGTCCGGCATTTTAATTATTAAAAACTTTTTAAATGGGGCAAAAAATAAAAGTTTTTTAGATAAATGTTGATAACTGTCAACTTGACAGTTTTACTTCCTTAATGTGGCAAGAATGAAAAGTTTCGCTACTGTTTTTTTGTTATATTAAGGCTATTATGCTTGAAAGGAGACAGTTAAACAATATTATCCTCGGTTCTGAGCAAAACATCAAAAATCTATAAAAGTGCTATTCTTTGAATATTGAAAGTAGTTCAGACATTCTGAATGATTAAAAGAGAACAGTTGAAAGTAGTTCAGACATTCTGAATGATTAAAAGAGAACAGTTGAAAGTAGTTCAGACATTCTGAATGATTAAAAGAGAACAGTTGAAAGTAGTTCAGACATTCTGAATGATTAAAAGAGAACAGTTGAAAGTAGTTCAGACATTCTGAATGATTAAAAGAGAACAGTTGAAAGTAGTTCAGACATTCTAAATGATTAAAAAAGAACAGTTGAAAGTAGTTCAGACATTCTGAATGATTAAAAGAGAACAGTTGAAAGTAGTTCAGACATTCTGAAGGATTAAAAGAGAACAGTTGAAAGTAGTTCAGACATTCTGAATGATTAAAAGAGAACAGTTAAAAGTAGTTCACACATTCTGAATGATTAAAAGAGAACAGTTGTAAGTAGTTCGAAATAAAAACGGCACTAGTCTTCGAGTTTTAAAAGTAGTGCCGAAATTCTAAGCGGTTAAAAGTAGAACAGTGAAAAGTAGTTCCAAAGAACTTCGAACGGCATTTCTCTTCGAGTAATTTGAGCTTGGTTCATTTAAAGCTTTGTTATAACTGGAGCCTAAAATAGAGGTATGGTTTGAGAAGAACTTTAAGATTATAGAGGTAATACGTTAGGGCCATAGTTCTGCATCCGCTAATCATATGTTAAATAGTTATTAGTGTATTGTTATTTTTATTAATATTATTTTTAATATCATCATTTATTATTTCAGAACTGTAACACTTTCCACATTTGTCAATTTCCTGGATTTTTAAGCAAAGTAAATGCTTAATCAGTTCTGAACAGCATTATGAACAGTGATACAAAGCCCATAAAATAATTATTTAAACGTTTAAATTATCTAAAAATATAATTTGCAGTTGGTGTATGTGTATATACATTAAACAGGATAAATACCTAGAGCCACAGGATTCACATTTGGCTTAGGCCACTCATTAGAGAGCCCAGAGAGCAAAAAATATCTTTTCACATTTTGTGACTAGGCAGTTAAATGAGATTTTATTGCTACAAAAATTTATCTATTGACGAGGGATGCGAGTCAATAATAAATTTCTGCATGCACAATGTTTTTAGTGGGCGTAGTTAAGAATAAAAATAAATATTTTACATTAATTATTAATTTCCGAAGGTAATAATTAAAAATAAATTTTGCCTAAGGAATAAAATCGTTCTTAACTGACTTTGAGGCAATAAAGTAGACACTTTGAAGACGCCCTTAAACTTAACGGAAATTTTTATAATGTAAAAATACCCGGGGTTTTTTATGCAAATTCACTATTTTAATTCTTAAAACATTTACTATAATTAAAATTTTAATTGCATTTTTTGTGCTTAATCTTAGGAAGTCTCTATATTGGGGTTTTATTCATTTATGTTTAATTTTGTAAGGTATATTCAGAAAGCGTTAATTTTCACTTGTAACCAAGGTTTGCAAATTTTGGGTCAGGAAAGATGATTCCAGTGGTGGCCTCGACTTGGCCGAGGGCTATTCCCTCAAAACTTCATATTATAAGTTTATGAAGTTGATTTTGAAGTTTATGATTGTTTTTTACAAGTCACAGAGACCCTTAAAATGAAAACAATGTCCGAAAATTCATAATTAAAAGCCTATCTTTCACAATATTGCTGTGGTAAGATACATTTTCTAATAGTTTCGAGTTAATTTCCTTTTGAAAGTTTCTAGTTTTAGATGAAAAAAGTCAATAATATAACACACAGCTAAAGACAATTGACAGCCCGCCAAAATCTAAATGCTTGTAACCCTCTTTTTAACGAAAAATCCCTTCTTTTAAGTAACAGAAAAAAGTCCCTACTCTGGCAACACTATAAGTCAGGTTATGTTTTGAATTTAATTATTTGTTTTTATTTGATATCTTTTTTTTATATTTTGAAAAATTATTCATTTACTTTTTGAGTAGGAATATTGTTGTATCTTTTATATTTACTAAGTGTTGCTTTAACTTTGTTGGGAAGTACGAATTAATTGGAGTTAAAGTTGTTAATTACGTAATTCAAAGGATCATAATAGTTCTTTGATAAAAGTTAAATTAAATTGTCAGCTATAATTACTTTTTTTCCAAAACCAACTGCTTTTATGTGTCAAGTTTGTATAATTGAATGCGTATTGTTTCATATTATAGAAATGATATGACAAAATACGCATTCATGACTTAAAGATTCAAGACTGTCATCTATTAAAAGACATGGTATTTTGAAAAAACAAATGCTGTCTCTTGCTTGACAGAGCCTGTGCTGTACTCAAAGAGAAAGAAATGCTTGAAGAATACCTCAATGTCAAGAATACTATGAATGTGACAACTATTCATGTGTTACATAACATGGTAGTCTCAAATGATATATGTTTTGCTTGCCATGCATGATGGCAAGCAATTATACTGTGTCAAATCCTTTCCTTCATTTATACCTTCAATATAAATAAAGGAAAGTAAAAATCGTACTTTTCCTTCCTTATACTGTAGGGTGGAAAATTATTTTTATTTTTTCTAAAGGAAAAATTGATTAGCCCAATTATCAGATCCCATTTAATCCCTTTAGAAGATAGAATTGGATAAAATTGGAGACGCGATATTCGATCTCATGATGCTAATTATACTTTAATTATAAAGCTTTGTAGGGTTGTTAAAATTGTTGAAAGCTTTTAGAAATTCATTACGAAACAACTCGAGGATGTTATTAATATTACTTAAAAGCATCAAGTGTTTAGAGATTGTAAAAGAGATTTCTAATATTTTTACCTCCAATCTGAATCAAAACAAAGGTTTTGAGCCTCAATTCCAAGAGTAAAGATACAATTCCAAAAATAATTCCTTTTATCTTTGAGATTTATTTGATTAATACGTATTAATAAATAGAAAGTTTATAACACATTGTTTTAGTGCCCAGCTTAGTCTGGATTTCACTTTAAAAAATATGATGATCAGAAGGATCATTCGAGTCCATAGAATCAATTTATTTTGATTCTTGTCAGGTTCAGATGTATTTACTATCTGAGGACGAGCTTAGCGAATCCGACGTGATAAGGAAAAGTTTCTCTAGGTAACCCGTACCCGAGTTTTTAGTTTTTTATAACTGAAATAAATGACTTCATAATTTAGCCAAGATTAGCTATTAAAGATGTTTAAGCCAAGAGGCCAAAGGCCTTATGGCTTCAGTTTCGTCAGCGCTTGGCGCCGATGTCAGTTTGCCATATTTCTAGCATATATATGTGGCATACTGCCACGATAAATGTAAATTTTCAAATTTATTAATCAAAAACGTGATTTGTTTACATTGTTTTATATGTCAATCGGTAATATAATGATAACCGGTAAATTTTAAACTTTGTGTATGTGATTACCACACTTAGTAGAAGGGACCGTGGTGGTTTAATGGTTAGCACGTGCGCCTACCACACAGATATTGCGGGTTCGATCCCGGTCGGGGCCTCTAGGATTTTCATGTGAGGGATAGAAATCCTTTCACGTGCCGTCCTTCGAAAGGGACGTTAAGCCGGTGGTTCCGAGCCTCTGCGATGTCAGGTACTCGTAAAAGATCACTAACCCTAATTTAACCTGGGTTGAAGAAAAATTTAGGACTCTCAATAGTAGTTTAAATTAAATTTATAAGTTTCTGTCTTATGGCTTCGAGAGCAGGAAAACTTGGTATGGCAGTGGGACACGTGTTGTTTCTAGTTAAAATTAAAAAGCTTAAAGTAAAAAGTCCCGGCTCTTCAGTGGATTAGATATAAATACCTGCACTAGGACTCATAAGGTATAGAACACTATCTTCTATTTAAAGGAATCAGCAAGAAGGGCCCAATAACGCAACCTACAAGCTAGGTGATCTATCACCTCTTTTTAATTACTATCACAATTTATAACCACACTTAATAGTACACGTGTATCAAAATTCAGCCCGATCAGACAACTTGTTAAAATTTTGTGATTTATTTATGCAAATTTTGCTGATTCATTACTATGGGTCAAGACGTCACACATATTTCGTAAGCAATATAGTTCGATACATTAACAAGGTCGATTTTTGGACCAAGTTTAATTTCCGAAGATGAGCACTTCGGTAGCTGATCATCGTGCATCGTTCTGTGATTCTGTTTTTTTTCTTTATGAATTAAGTTCTATATGATCGCAGTACAACTTGAGTTTTTTTATGTATTATATACATACATACATAAGTAGCGGCAAACACCTCCTCTAGATAATTGACTACCCACTTACCTTAGAACTTTATTATTTAACTTCATAACATTTATTTGACCATAATTAACTTGAACAAATAAATATTTCAATACTTGTCTACAGATCGCCGCCGGTATCGGCTTTCGACTTGTTGACATTATACTGTTTGAATTTTGTAATCAATACACAAAAACAGAATTGATTCAATGTAAAAACGTACCAAAGTATAAAACAAACAATTCAGACAATGCACAAAGTATGGAAAACAGATTCAGTATGACAATGCATCAAAGTATGGAACAGAACAGATTCAGTATGACAATGCATCAAAGTATGGGACAGAACAGATTCAGTATGACAATGCATCAAAGTGTGGAACAGACCAGATTCAGTATGACAATGCATCAAAGTATGGAACAGAACAGATTCAGTATGACAATGCATCAAAGTATGGAACAGAACAGATTCAGTATGACAATGCATCAAAGTATGGAACAGAACAGATTCAGTATGACAATGCATCAAAGTATGGAACAGAACAGATTCAGTATGACAATGCATCAAAGTATGGAACAGAACAGATTCAGTATGACAATGCATCAAAGTATGGAACAGAACAGATTCAGTATGGCAATGCATCAAAGTATGGAACAGAACAGATTCAGTATGACAATGCATCAAAGTATGGAACAGAACAGATTTCAATGTAAAAACATACCAAAGTAGATGAACAGTACAGACTGGACTTTCAGGTAAGATTCAAGTGTAGCGTACATGGACTATTACTCCGTGACAGCGTACTCGTATTTTCAGTACAGATTTTCTTTGCACTCGGGCTATGACTTTTGGGGACGAAGGAGTCTGCGTGCGTATTAATAAGACCTCAAATTATATATTTTATCAGCTTCATCTTAGACTCGCCGGACAGTTCTTCTAAGCTTGTGGCACAGGTTTTCTACACTTATCTTATGCTTCTAATGAAAATATAATCTTCAGTATGACTAACAGTGTTAGACTGTCGACTAATAGATCCGTTAAATCGACGAGAGATCAGGGTCGACGAACTATGCAAAACAGGGTCCGAGTAACAGTACGCGGACTCGCGCCTAAGTCTTTAGGCCACAAAAAGTATTTTAAAAATGTTCGATACATTTATAAGCTCGTAATATCTTCTTTTCACAAAAAAAATCCAAAAACTAAATGAGAATACAATAAAAACGCCTAGATTCACAATTTTGGTTTACGTTTCTATCAATAGTAGTAGAAAGGAAAAATAATAATATAAAACAATAATAAAATAATAACTTTAGTGAGCGCCGTGGAATGATCTACAATATTAACAACACAACTTCGTTTTCCACCACTATTGGTGGAAAGACGAAGTTGGTGTTGTTAATATAATAATTAATACCAATAAGTAATATATATTTAAAAAAGAAAAATAAGAAAAACATTAATAGGTTGGTTTTAGGGATCAAATAAAAAGCAAAACAGAGACAAAGTAATTTTAATGGACTTCTCGAGTTTTAAACAAAAACTTTTATATAAAGAAAATATATAATAACTTGAAATATCAAGTAGAACAAACTTTTAAATAAAGTATACTTAAAAAAGTATTTTTTATAATTATACTTTCCACGCTATTACTGGTTAAGAATAATTAATTTCATACTTCTAAAAGGTACGTCATTGTATAATAACGAAAGCAAACTGTTTTTAATATGAGTTGACAGAATATATTTGAGAATGTAAAAAGTAAAACCCAAAGCAACATCTGGGAACTGTTCCATCATTCGGCCATCGTCGTTTTAGATGGCTCGAAATAATGTCATGTCCCACTCTGTTTCGTTACTTCTAATTCATCAGGGCGCCGACGTGAGTTTTAATTCACTCTGATCTTCAATGAAATTCTCGAAGAATTTAATGTGACGTATTTACCAGAGACATGCGGTGCTCTCTTACCACCATCATGCTTGGCAATGTTCTCGGTGTTTTTCTTGCTGAGCATGATGGTAGTTAGATAGCATCACTCGTCTCTGGTAAATACTTCACATTAAATTCTTCAGATTTCTATTTGAAGGTCAGTGTTAGTTCAGGTTCTATTGGCTCCCTTATGATTTAGATGTCCGTGTGGGATATGACATTATGTCAAGCCATCAATGATGACGAATTTCGAATGATGGAACAGTTCCCTGATGTAGCATTGCGTTTCACTGGTTCAATCCCGGCCGAGGCCTCTAGAAATCACATGCGAGGGCTGAAATCTATAAACGTGCCGTCCCTCGGAGCGTTAAGCTGCAACTATCCGAGCCTCCGCGATGTTTGATACGCGTAAAAGATCCCTAACCCTAAATTAACCTAGGCAAAAGTAAGGACCTTCAATATTAGTAAGTTGTAGCTAATATATAAAGTTTGTATTATTGCCTTGATATTTCAAGAGCAGGCTAAGTTTTACAAGTCAATCAAGGCTCGTCTGTGATTAGGCACAAAATGCCTTCGCTTGGGCACATAAAATAGAACACTGTTTTCTATCTAATGGAATTAGCAAAGGCCTAAAGGCGTAACCTATTTGCTAGGTGATGTACCACTTCTATCTAATTACTATCACTGTATGCAACTGTCTCCATTACTCTAGTACATAAAAAGTCAGGTACGAGAAACTTTTGTACTTTTCCTCACAACTTTGGTCACTTCGCTCGTCTTCAGAATGTCATAAACATCCAGCCCAAGGAGGTATTACTTCGGCCTCGCTACGCTCAACCTCAGAATAATATATCGGTACAAACTCTAGGGTTTATAACTTTGGACCAGCTTCGCTCGTCCTTAGAATGTAAACCTGAATCTTAAAATGGAATAATTCAGTCTCACTGCGCTCAACCTCAGATTAATTAAGTAACCAAATTTTTAGCTTCAGACGCAATTTTGAGCCATGATTCAGCGGGGATGGTAACTTTTTTTTGTAAAAATATTCCTCATTTTTGACCGTTTAAAAATGAGTTGGTAAATGAATACCGTTTAAATGAATACTGTTGGTTACCAGTATTCACATTTTTAAAATGACGAATTTCGTAATTCAAAACTGTAACGCTATAATATATTGGCCTGGAAAATGGCAAAAACGGGACAGTGGGTCAAATTAAGTATATAGCCTTTACGATCCTCTTGGTCCTATTAACTTGGCACTCCGATTTTGGCCCCAAATTAATAAAACGTTATGTAAGGTAGAGAAAAGGGACGTGTTAGAGGTAGAACTGTCTACTCCTACCGCCATTGTTGCTGAGGGTGGGGATAATGTATAGCCCTGTAGATGTAGACGGAATTTCAAACCTAGTGGTGGACCAAATATTTGGCTTTTACCTAGTCTTAGTCAATAACTAACTAAACTTGAGTGAATTTAGTGCCCGTATTGTTTAAGACAGCTATGTGCTGGGTCATTCCATATCAAATCAACACAAAAACGGTACATTTTTGGACTCGATTTCTCTGATTTCAATATAATTTGGCTGACAGGTAGGCACCATGGAAGAAAAAAAATCCAGAGTTTTGGCTCATTTGGTGCGGCCATATTAACGTAGTAGGGTAGTGAATTTTTCAAAAAATGTGATTTTTCAACATTTCTTTGACTACAAAAATGGCTGTATTTAAAATTCTGCAAGGGCTATGATTTTTATTTTGGTGGGTTTTGAAAGCTTAAACTTGGTTCTTTTCAATAGATTCTACATACTTTTGGATAATTAGTTACACATTTTTATTATGAGCAAATATAAAATAAAAATGCTAATATCTCAAAATTTTAAATACAGCCATTTTTGTAGTCAAATAAATGTTGAAAAATCACATTTTTGGAAAATTCACCACCCTACTGCGGCAATTTGGCTGCACCAAATGAGCCAAAAATTTGGATTTTTTTTCTTCTAGGATACCTATCTGTCGGCCAAGTTGTATCAAAATCGGACATATTTCGTGGTTTACCTGTGTTGATTTCATATGGAATGACCCTCCTGATACTTAAGGATATTAATATTAAATAGTAAAATTCGCGTTGTTTAGATAATTTATTATAGTTTTTCTAAAACTTCCTCTATAGGAGTTTTCAAGATTTAGGGTTGAGTGTTGCTTCACTCAATATGTTGGCGTTTAGCCAAAACTGGGATGCATATATCCTACATCAAGTATCAATAGTAAGTGGTCCTTTCATTAAAATTTAATCTTAAATTGTCTAAACAATCTTAATAAATAATAATTTATTAAGAATATAATCTTAATTTATTTATAAAAGAGTACATTTTTTGGACTGGTATGATTTATTTATTTATTTTATTTAAATAATTTAATTTATCAAGATAAATTAATTTATTTTTCTTGATAAATAAATAACTTTGGCGCAATGGTCCGCAAACTGGGCGAATTTTATTTGAAATGCGTGCTTCCGTGTTTAATTATTTATTTTTCCCTAAAGCCATTAGTTTATGCTTTATATCTTAAGCAGTAGCACAACTACTCGATAGTCAATTTTTTTCTCTAAATTTGCCAATCGAACAAGCTCAAAAGCGACATTTTATCTTTAAAAATCACTAAAACATTTCAAGTTAGTACATTTATCAGCACATGTTTTATAACATGAGCTGTAGCATTACTACTAGCAACTCGTTTTTTCTAGATATTTCAAACAAATTCGCATACTTATGTTATTGGTTAAACCAAGCTATGCCCATCCTACCCAAATTTGCAGTGTACAACATTATTTCCACTAATTTAAAGATCAGGAAATTCTAATTTTAAAAATGTTTTAGCGCGTTTACTTTGCAAATTCCTGAAAAATTGAGTTACGAGAAATAATGGTACAGCAAGTTATGAAGCATAAACTAATAATTGTAATAACTCGTCACATTTTAAACTAATTTAAAAAATAAAATATCGATTATGAGCTTGTTTGTTTGGCAAACGTAAAGGGACTTCAATTAAATTTTTCCTGATTCACTATAAATGTATGTTGACCATTTACAAGAAAAAGAGCTAATAATAGACATTGGAAAAGATGAGAAAAAAGAAATTCATTGATTTTCCTATCTGAACCACTTTCTTACCTTAAGCACATCAAGGAAAATTTCCCAAGTGGATTTATAAGATAAAAGACTTCAGACTTGTTTTACGGACCATTAATGGTCTTAAGGAAAAGTAGGCCAACGTACCTAGAGCTACTAACAGAGCGACAAGCATATTTCTTACTTCTGAAAGCTTTATAAGAATTATTTCCCAAGTTTTCCTCTAAATGTAAACTTAACTAGCGATTCACATCTCTTTTAGCGCATTTCCTTCGGAAAAAATTCACTTCTAAGGCAGGAGTCGGACCTAGAATAGTATTTATACACCACACAACACAACACACACACCACACACACCACACACACACACCACACAACACACACACAAAACTATATATATATATAGTATATATATATATATATATATATATATTATATATATTATATATATATATATATATATATATATTATATATATATATGTATAATATATATTATCTTGTTTGAGATGGGCCCGTCATGACAGGTACCTTTGAAACGAAATTAGTGCCAAGAAAAATTAAAGATGAAAGCAAAATTTTCAAAAAATTATTTAAATTAAGGGTTCAAGTTTAATCCTGGAAAATACTCTAGCTTATGTTTTTAAGGCGCTAAAGTCGATTCGACAAGTCCAAAAAACCCTGGTAAATTATTGGAAACCTAAATTACGTAGTGTCGTTTTTTTATGTTTCTTCTGGATGATGAATTAAATAAAACCGGTCTGAAGTCAACACGACTACTTAAATTGACCATTAAGTCGAAACAATTGTGGCAAATAATCAGAAAATATAAACAACAATAGATAAACAAAACATGTCAGTAGGGTATTTATCTGAGTCCTCAAATGACTCAAACCCAAGAGGGGTCATTCGAATGGCGGTTACATAGATGATTCTTTAAAGGAAAATCAAATCAAATTGTTTGATATTGTGCGCAAAAATATTTATAATAATTGCAAACACTGAGCTTTGTATGAGAGCCGGAAATTATAAACAAAACGGATTCAGATAGGGTGAGCAAAAATCTAAAAAGCCTATGGAACAAAAATGCGAATTTTCTATAAAAAGTCTAATTGACAAGTAGTTAGTGGTGTTAGTCTTTTGACTATGAAGTATAAATGGAACCATGAACAAGAACTGCACAACTGAGCAAAATCGCAAGCATTTTAAAGGAAACATAATATAATTGTACGAGAGACACCTTGGAAATGTAACATGCAAAGTGCAATACTACATTTGGGAACTGTTCTATCATTCGACATTCGTCATCATTGTACGTCTAACTCACTTAAGGAAACAGAGTGGGACATGACATTTTGTCCAGTCATTAATGATGACGAATGTTGAATGATGGAACAGTTCCTAGATGTAACATTGCATTTTGCTTGTTACATTTCCTTGGTGTCTCTCGGTTGATACAATTACATTGTGTCAACTAACCACGTTTTGCAAAACTCGGTAGTATCACATGATATATGTTTTGCTTACCAAGCATGATGGCGGTAAGAGAGCACCGATCGCATCTGGTAAATACTTCACATTACATTCTTCGGAATTTTAATTGAAGGTCAGAGTGACTTCAGGCTCTGTTGGCGCCCTGATGAGTTAGACGTAACGAAACAGAGTGGGACATGACATTATGTCGAGCCATCAATAATGATGAATCTCGAATCATGAAACAGTTCCTAGATGTACCATTGCATTTTGCTTGTTATACTTCCTAGGTGTATCTCGCACAATTATATTGTGTCATCTAATCATGTTTTGCAAAACTCGGTAGTATTAAATGATATATTTTAAAGAAAATTCGCCCAACTTGCGTACCTCCGCTCCAGAATTTTTCAGTCTTGTTTGTCGTTTCTATTCAGAGTAGATAAAACCAGAGAAAAAGTGTAAACAATAATATTTATTGTTGAAAGTTTTTATTTTAGCGAAAATCCCCCATGAGAAAACTTTGATTTTTACTTTTCCTAATTTATACCGTAGGTATATAGGAAAAGTATTGTGTTTGCGGAAAAAAAAATCGAAACCGGGATGAAACGGGAATTCAGGCGTTTTTAAGGCCTCCTGAGTGGTTTTTGCAAATTTGCCTGTCTGTTATCTTCGTCGCGACCAGTATATTTATGCTAGAGAGTTCAAATTTGGTACAAAAATCAGTCTACCACTGTAGTTGTACTATTCGGAACATATTTTTTATGACGTCATTAAACCGCAATGAGGACAAAATAAAAATCGAAAAATCATAAAACACAGAAAAATGATGCGATCAGATTGAGATTTGGCACGCATGCGACTGTATATAAGACTAACCACTTATCTGTTCGACAAGTAATTAGTGGTGTTTAACCGAGTCCGGTAGCTCAGTGGTAGAGCGCTTGCCATTTGACCTGGAGGTCGAGGGTTCGAATCCAGCCGGGGGAGGACCTCAATATGAGGTTATCCCTTGTACTGTACACCTTGGAGGTCTTGAATTCAAGGCCGGCTAACCCATCAAGGGTTTTACGTGGTTTCCTTGGCTACTAATACTAAATACAAATGCGGGGTTGGATCTAGTTTCATCTGAGACAAGTCTGGATCCACGTTTCCGTTGTCTCCAGCCCCCGAAAAGTTAATTTTCTGCGAGCTGGGGGAGATGAAGGTCGGAAAGATATACTGAGCCTTTGTATGTCCGAAAACTTAGTCAGTGAAAGTGAAGACGGTGACACGAATAACGTAAGTGACTAGGAACGAAGTGCTCGGTTCTTGAAGACAGACGTCACTTAATAGCTCTGTGGAGCTTTGACTTTCAGGTCAGGGCAGGGCTAAAGAATGAGTTTGTGCACGCTGACATCTAGGTGCTAGAGAACTCTGTTGAGTGGCACTAGACTGGCCAGAGCGGTGAGCCTAGCTAGAGTCTGGTGATACTAGAGGAATTGATGTGGGGGCCAAGTGAGACTAATGTGATCAGAGGAGCTAGTAAGACTAGATGACCCAAGCACACAGTGAACTAGTAGTCGACGCTAGCCAGAGCGGTGAGCCTAGCCAGAGTCTCGCTGGTCTAGATGTACTAGTAAACTAGTCGCAGACACTAGCCAGAGCAGTGAGTTTGGATAGAGTCTGGTAGGGCTAGATGAACTAGACACACTGTGAACTAGTCATATGTGCCACCATGTACGGAGGGTGTGCTTCCTTGATGATTGGATGTGTACAAACTCTGGGGTGGATTAGTTGAGTAAGATTTGAGAGAGGGGAAAACGCTAAAATGACCCTAAGGGTTATATTTTTTTTACCCTAAGCGTAAAATTTAGTGGTGTTAGTCTTTTGACTATAAAGCATAAATAAAAGACTTGAACAAGAAATGCACTGGCAAAAAAGCACAATTATCCGTTCCAGGCACTTGTAAGAAGTTTTGAGTTGTTTTAATCATGCTGTGTGTGTCTGTCAGTCTGCATAATTCACGCTGTGTTTGTGCGAAAAAGTTTAAATTTAAAAATGCCAGTGAAAACCGATCAATTCGGTCGGTGTCGAACTTCAGTGTTTGATCGATCAAACACCGAAGTTCGACACAAATGTAAATCTATATGTGGTCAATAGATTTTCAAAATTTCATTATGACACTGGTCGACATTTTAAAATATGGACTTTAGAATTTTCAAACATTGACGGCCTCTAAGTTATAATTTAGTCACATAACTTATTCGAACATAATGAAAAGAAAAAAAACCTTTTTTGTAATAATACTTTATAGGCCGATACTCTTTCTAGAAAAGTCGTACTACAGTAGACTACCACCAGTTAGAACCACTACGTAAGCAAAATTCCCTACCAGCTAACATGCCTGAAATTCTTAAGGACGGCGAACAAAATGTGCAAATACTATTACGATACCTCCATCAAGCTGAGCTAATTACCGACCATTAAACTAAATTATTATTTACTACTCATCTAACTATCCTTATTATTTTATACCTTAAAAACATCTATATCTACTTAAATCTAAATATTATTATTCTATAATCAAAAATATCAAATTTTCTTTTAACTTTATTAACTAAACTCCAATGGAGGAACATAACCCTGCAGTTAACCTCCAAAAAAAAAAAAGAGAGAAGGAGGAAAAAGAAAAGATGCTGCAAAACAATGTTTTATATCTTGCTAAACAAGATACTATATTTACTATTTCTCCAGTGACAAATAATGAAACCGATATAGAAATTGGTTTCTACTTTGGTGGCATTGTTGGCAATATTTCGGGGAACCAGTTAAGATCAGATGCCGAATCAGTGCTTAAAGTTGAGGATGAGATGATGAGCCATTATTTGCAAATACTGATACAAAAGCCGCCTCCGTGGCCGATGTCGTTAAGGCGTTAGTCTTTACACTGACCTTTGACACCCACGGAGGTATAGAGTTCGCATCCCAGGTTACGCTCTCAGTTTATAGAAGATTATTGTTTAGCTCGCCAACTAGAGAAGATTGTTGTTTATCGCCAACTTTAGAATTCACTTTGAGCGTAACGGTTGGTTACTACCACCTGAGGTGGTTCCCGCAGGGGTTATCCCTGATGAGCCGAAAGGCTTTAAACGGGCATTATTATTATTATTATTTTATTATACTGATACAAATATAGAGGAAAGTATTTATAAAAACTTATATACACTTCAATTAATTTTACAAGGAGTTTATTCATAATTTTCACATTTATCTTTGTAAAAATTATCATATTTATTTTAATTAAACATAACAATTTTAAACAATATTGACATATTTCACACTTTTTTAATAGGAGGATTTAACTTCGAATTTAAATTTAAGAAAATCTACAGTTGAATCAAAATGTAAAGAAAATACTCGCTTTTCACCGGTGAATGAAAGTAAGAGGAAATTGTGGAAGAAAGTAATCTTTCCAAAAAATGATATTTTAATATCTTTAACTTCTCCAGATTTTAATATAACCCAACAGATGTTGATAGACCTTTCAGCCCTTGAGAGGCATTAGATGTATTTCTAAATGATAATTATCTAGAAGAGGTTGTAAAGCCAAGTAAGTCATAAATCTACTCGAAAAAGAAAATTCAATTTTAAAATTTCTGTGTCTTAGCTATATTTTAAGGTGTCCTTATTGTTAGTGGTTATAATGAAGTGTCTCGATGTTTATCGCATATCGATAGCATATCAGATGCTATTAGACGAAATATGTTAGATGGAGTTATGAGCTATCTTCATTTAGGGTTTTTTTTTCCATAACGGACATAATACAAAATTAGGTAAATGTGATAAATTATCCAAACTTAGACCCCATTTTTAAAGGGTCTAGAAAGGGGTCTTACTTTAACTAAATGAAATCACCACTTCTTAGAATATGCTGTTTCAGAATCAAGAATAGATAAGTCAATGATCCCATACTTTCGACGTCATGACCTTTAACAGTTTATACGGGGTGGAACCAACAATGTTTGGCTATAAGGCTTGGTGCAATAATTAAAAATTAGGCTATCTAATAAACGTTGATGTATATCAGGGAGCCGCCTCCGTGGTCAAAGGTCTTTACACTGACCTTTGAAACCACGGAGGTATGGGGTTCGCATCCCAGGTTACGCTCTCAGTTTATATAAGACTATTGTTTAAATAAATTATCGCCAACTTTAGATTACAATTTGAGAGTAACAGTTGCCACTACCACATGAGGTTGTTCCCGCAGGGTTTATCCCTGATGAGCCGAAAGGCTCTAAACGGGCACTATTATCATTATTATTATAATATATCAGTGAGCTACAGGTCGAAAAACAGTTATTAACAAGATTTTGGCACAGGCTGAAGCATTTCCTTAAATATGGTTGAAAATTGGGTCTAAAGATAAAAACAAGCTTCATCCATACCATCTTTTTGCTGATGAATTCATTTCATCTCTGAAAGTCCTCTTAAATTTCACTGAAATTCAATAGGTTAAACAAGAACTGTGAGGAAGAAACAAAATACCAAAAGAGTCCTATTAGCTCCTCTGCCCTTGTTCAAGAAAGTAGAGCTCACTTGTCTCTCTTGGCAGAGAGCAAAACTGTTGAACTTAAGTGGGTACCAGGCCATATGGGTGTCGTTGGTAATGAGGAAGCAGATAAACTTGCTAGACTGGGAGCAGAAACCCCATTCATTGGACCAGAACCTGTCCTTCCCCTCTCAGCAACACATGCTAAAACACTCTTGGATAGCTGGCTAATGAACACCCTAAAACTTAACTGGCATTGCCTTTGCTGGTTGCAGACAAGCAAAAATGTTCATTACTGGGCTAATTGTAAAAAATACAAATTTTTTAGTTAACCTCAGCAAGCCTTGCCTTGGGAACCTAGTTAGTGTTCTGACCGGTCACTGTAGATTAAATAAACATCTTAATACTTAAAGCATAATCTCAGAGGCTAACTGCCCCATGTGTGGGCATTATGAGGAGACAGCCTTTCACCTGCTTGCAGAGTGTGAGGCCTATACTTCTCTTCGTACCCGCATATTTGGCGTAGGCCTCTTGTATGAAGAGGAGCTTTCTTCTCTTAGTTGGAGAGATATCCTACAATATATCAACCTTTCCAAGAGATTTTTGGTAGAGGTGGTGTAGACTAAGGAATCGGGGCTGGCAAGAAGGGCCCAACAACGTGGCCTATTTGCCTGGCTTTGCCCCCACCCTATTACTACTACTACTACTACTACTACTACTACCAAAAGAGTGTCCCATCAAAGACTTAAGAATAATAAAATCATCTCCTAGGAGGGCCTACATAAGCTGCTATGAAAAATAAAAAAATCATTCCTTTCAGATGGAACGACAATTCATTAACCAAGCCTTTTAAATGTTCTGGTGTGCAACTAGTGGGAAATTCACTAAAACGTCGAGTAACTCGTACATACACAAGAAATACGACATACATATTTTAAATATCTATGTCGTATTGCAATTGATGTTCAGATGTAACATACGAACAATAGAAGGCAAAAAAATCAAATTAATATTATTAGCATTAGTTTTGATTTTATTGTGGTCTTATAAAATAAAATGCCCGTTTTAGGGCCTTTCGGCCCATCAGGGTATTCACCCTGCGGGAACAACCTCAGGTGGGTTGCATCTACTACACTCTAAGAATTAATTAAAGTTGGCGAAATCATTTTAATACAAATATTATTCATAAAATCTTAGAGTATAGCCCGGGCTGCGAACCCCGGACCTCCGATGCCAAAATCGAACGCCTATACGATCACGGCCACGGAGGCAGACACATTGTGGTCTTATGCTATTAACAAAAATTAGTTATACGTCAAATTGATAAAGGACGACAAAAAAGTAGCCGCAAAATGGCGTTCCCAATGCAAGTCGAGCCAAGAGACCAAAGTAGACCACTTTTGTCAACCGATTATAACCGTGTGCTATACTTTAAAAGAAGCTTATGGAACTCACCATCTACATCTCAACAAGAAATAATACCTATTAAGGAACTCACCATCTACATCTAAGAATACATATTATGAACTCACCATCTACCTCAATAAGAAATAAGACCAATTATGGAACTCACCATCTACATCTCAACAATAAATAATACCTATTATGGAACTCACCATCTATACATCTCAATAAGAAATAAGACCTATTTCTTATTGAGATATAGATAGTGAGTCCCATAAGCTTCTTTTAAAGTATAACACACGGTTAGAATCGGTTGACTCATTATCAAAGGTTGAATAGAGTTAAAGAAGAAATGAGGTTGGCCTGATATAAAATTGTGGGCGTGGTTTAACATCCAGTACTAACCTCATTGGCTCCCTCGCATTATTTTCCCAATCTATCAACTGACTATAACCGTGTATTGTGGTGTAGCAACTCGAGCTCCATATTTGTTTGAAGCCTTAAAGCATAGCTTTATAAATATGAATGAGTGTCTAATGCAGAAGACTGGAATTAGCATATGAAATAATAAACAAATACAACAGGTGGGTGTGCAGTGTGCAGTCACACTGTAATTATAGACTGGGTAATTTGGACAACTGCGACCAATTACACAGACCTTGGGCTTAATACTTAATAACTTAATTTCAAATAAATATTGTGCGTGCTTTGTCAAGACCCGCCAAGTAAAGAAAAGTAAATTACGTAAATGTGGTATCAGACTGTTATTCAGTCTACAAAACAAAAAAGTAGTCTAACATTTTTTTAAAGTGGACAATAAAACATTTTAAAAGAAAAAGTCGTCCTACAGAGGCATAGACCTTATACAGAGACATAGAAGTCCCATAGAGACATAGACCTTATACAGAGACCTAGAAGTTTCATAGAGGCATAGACCTTATACAGAGACCTAGAAGTCCCATAGAGACATAGACCTTTACAGAGACCTAGAAGTCCCATAGAGCATAGACCTTATACAGAGACCTAGAAGTCCATATAGACATAGACCTTATACAGAGACCTAGAAGTCCCATAGAGGCATAGACCTTATACAGAGACCTAGAAGTCCCATAGAGACATACAGAGAAGTCCCATAGAGACATAGACGCCTACAGAGGCTCAGATGTCCAACAGACACATAGACGTCATACACGTAGTATTATATAAGACTAATATATGTGCTAAGTTTCATCTTATTATCAGCATAAGTTCAATATTTATTGAACGTATGCTGTCTAGACATGCTGGAGTATAAATTTGACGAATTGTATAATCTGAAGACGAGCGATGCGAGTCCGAAGGAGGAAGGATGAGCGTAGCGAAATCGAAGTGATGAGGAAAAATTCCGAGGTACCCCTTATCCGATTTTTTAAGACGTGTATTTAAATTTTACCTCTTTTTATCTATAAGAATTTACAAGAGAAATAATACTGGTATTTTATAAAAAATATAAGTTATTATGTTGTCGACAAAGATGTCTTTCTTTCAATTTGTATATAGAAGTGTTGCCTCTTTCTCAGATACAATAACCTATTTAGCCTCACCTAATAATAACCAATAACCTAATAATAACACAAAAACCTATTTAGAAATTTATTTCATAAACCAAGGATTCAGTGGTCAGGGTTTGTTTTAACCCTTATCCCAGAAATGAATTGTTCTAACAAGCAAGTAGCTACATGATTGTTTCTAGTGTTAGTCTATTGCTGCTTGTTAGCTGGGAATTGCCAGTAGTCAGGACTATATTAACAATAATACCACTGCATCGCTCCTCTTCTTGTACCCTCTTCTAAGCGATTGTCTGATTAGTATAACGATTACTGTCTATTTGATTTGGTGAGGAAATCCTTAGTTGGTCTCAAATAACAAGCATTTACGAAAAACTATAGTGTTTCGAAATGTAACGACTTTTTGTTATCAATAATACGAGCTATCAATGTAGACATAATGCCTCTATTTGTGATTCAAAGAGATAGTTGTAAGGTTGGCAATACCAATGGCGGGAAAACGAAAGGGTGATCAAATTTTTTTTTATCATAGGATTTGCATGGGACCCGTTGAAAATTCTTCTTTTATTCCTTTATTGTTCGTTAATTTGTGATAAATGAGGTAAAAATTAATAGAACGACCATCGGTGCTAAAAAAAAGGTCTCATGTTAGAGACCTTCGAAACGGATTTTGGTTATGATGAGTTGTTCAACTCCTGCTATATGACACCTATCGCATTAGTGAAATTTTCTAAAGGAAATTCGAAAAACCGAAGTAAAAAAATGATAAATATAAACTTAGATAACGACAAATATAAATATACTTTATGTACTGTCATAAATCAGACATAATTGTTATTACATAACTAAAGTTACCATATTATAAATTGATAATAAGCTCTATAAGTTTCATAAGTTTATGAATTTATTCAGCTCATAAGTCTATGAGCTGTCAATATTTCTATTTTATTTCATATTTTTACTTATTACCTACTATGTAGGTATATAGGTATGTAGGAAATGTATTTATTTATTATTGTTAGTATGTATTTATTTATTTATATATAATAAATCGGGCACCTCGGAACGTTTTCTCACCATATCAGATTCGCTTCGCTCATCCTAATTGCTTCGGACTCGCTTCGCTTGTCTTCATAATATATAATTAGCCAAATTTTTACTTTAGCACTTCTTTGGACTCGCTTCGTGGGTCCTTAGATAGTAAATACATCCGTATCATTCCCAGCAGTCACCCATCTGGACTTCTGCCTTTACCAAGTTTCTTTAGTTTTTAACACTAACTATTTATTATACCTTACTCCATCAAAAAACGTTTACCCACAACAATCATTATGATTAAATAACAGAGATATGTTACAAGCATATATATATAATATATATATATATATATATATATATATTATATATATATATATATATAATATATATATATATATATATATTATATATATATATATATATATATATATATATATATATATATATATATATATATTATTTATTTAGAAAAACAATTTAGTACTCAGACTTAGTGTCAGTAAAAATGATTGACAACATCCAAATAAATGTTAATAATTTTTTTAATCTTTATAAAATTATTAAAAACAATAAATAGGGCTGCTCAAGATAATTCTAGAAAATCAGGTAATACATGAAACCTGTGAGGCGCCGCGGTCTATTGAAAGGCTGAAGGTTTACGAGTATTTCTCTGTTGTACTTTTTTGCGCTACCTAGAATTGCAGTACACTAGAAAGGATTATTTTTAAGGCTTTTTCTCGTAAAAAGTCATCTTTCAGGAAATATTTATTAAATAAAAATAGTTCGTAAGCATAATTTTTTTTTAAATATATAAATTATTATAAACAATTTCGATAAACGTAGTGCCTATTCTTAAACATCGGAACAATCAATCGCCCCAAAGAAGTCTTTCGGGAAGCCGGGATTTTTGACGGGATGTTCCTCCAATGTTCCCTGGCAACCCTAACTTACCTTGTCATCATAAAAAATACATGCCGTGATATAATAAATAGACATAAACTTTAATTAGAACATTCCAGGGTTTCTCAGTGATTAGAAACATAGTTGTATAGATAGAACTGTTTATACAACTTAGTTGATATGCTAATTTTTTATTTTATAATGTATATTTATACAACTTTGTACAACAAGGTTTCATGACAACTTTGTACACAAAGTAGTTACATTTATACAATTGTACAACAAGTAGTTACATTTATACAACTTTGTACAACAAGTAGTTACATTTATACACTTTGTACAACAAGTACATTTACATTTATACAACTTTGTACAACAAGTAGTTACATTTATACAACTTTGTACAACAAGTAGTTACATTTATACATTAGTATACACACTTTGTACAACAAGTGTTACATTTAACAACTTTGTACAAAGTAGTGTACAACAAGTAGTTACATTATACAACTTTGGTGGGACCATAAATGGAAATATTGTTACAAGAGGGGCCCTAGGGCACTGCCCCCCTGGAAAAAATTTGGCCCCCTCTGACGAAGTAGTTTTAGTGGAAGTCCCTATAGATGTGTGAATATTGCCCCCCTCTTGGATGGGTTTCGCCCCCTTACAAATTTTGGCTGGATACGGGCCTGGATCAAGATTGTAATTTTCCATTATTATATTGATAAGTATACCCAAGCTACTTTTGGTATCGTTGAAAAGTTAAGTAATAGTAAACTGAATTCTTAGAAAATTTATATTAATATCACTCTATTTTGGTAATTTTTTCATCACGCTTTTGCTCGACATATTATAGATGTTTGATAAAAATAATTGTTTAATGTAGGTTTGGACAAATATCTATGACATATGACATACATTACTTAATACAAATTATGACGGAATATGTAATATTTATTAGTATTTATTTTTATAAGATTCAAAGCTGTTCCCTTAATAAACAATATTACGATATCCTATAACTTAACTTTTTGAATTTATCAAAATTAGTATCAAAATTACCATACTGGGTAATAGTCACAAAAATATTAATGGTAAATTTAAATTTGCAAGAGTTTATTTACTGGGGTAGAGAACATTTACGAAAATCTAGGACCATGTTTTCCCCTCATTTTATAAGGATTTAATATTGGATTTAAATATGGTATATCTAAATTGTTTCACCCTGTATATAGCCTTTTGAATGGTACCCCATAGAGATATATAACAGAGGGGCCCTATTGGTTGAATTTTGAAACAACGAAAAGGTAACCTGACCACCTTTGACCACAGGGGAAGCATAAAGGCAAAAACGTGTCGCCGCCGTTTTCAAGGAAAATAGATGGGCATGGGACAACTTGAATATAGAGGGTAAAAGTATTAGAGAAGCATATAAAGCAAGAATGGAAGACTAGAACAATTCTAGTTCTAGTCTTCCATTCTTGGATATAAAGGTTGTGTTTTTTACTTTTAAGGTCTAACACGCTTAATGTCGACACACTTTAATTCTCGTAATTTCTTATTATCTTAGGACTCATAACTTAATAATCTCAAAGAAGGTTAGAATAACATAAAATATGTAAAATTAACCACAACATAAAAATAAAGAACTAAAATTTTACTTGACATGTTTATAACCTGACGATAGGAAGGCTGTAGTAGTGCTACAAGTGTCCAAAGGAGTAGTGGTGGAGGTTGGCGATACTATTTTACATTGGGAAGGCCTGATATGTTCATTCCCCTTCATAGAGATATATACTAGAGAGGGCATAGCCTATCTTAATACATTGAGAGACCTGAAACATTTTTAGTGGGGCTCTCAGGGGCTCTGTGTAATCATTGAAACCTCCTCCAAGAGGGAGTTAAGGTTATATAATTAATCAATTGTTTTCGGCTTCCGCAGATTGTTTGTTGTGATTTGCATTTTAAACATTCTACTATAATTTACTGTTTTTTTGTTCGGTTTATTTGGTGAAAATGATAATCGAATGTGGTCAGGTTACTTTTCGATGTTTCAAAATTCAACCAATAGGGCCCTCTAGTAATATATCTCTATGTTCCCCTTTATATAATAAATAAACTTTTTTATTTTCACCATTTGTGTTTACAAAAAGCATTAAAAAAATATCAATGTATTTACAATTTCCTAAATTATAAACTTTTAAAAGTAATAATTTAAAAGTAGTCATGGTGAAGAAGGCCCTCAATTCAGAAAAGAATTGATTTATTATAACCTTAACTCACTCTTAGAGGAGGTTTCAATGAGGTTACACAGAACCCCTAAGATGATGGTTCAGGCCCAGAATTGAAGATTATAGGACTTCTTATACAATTCTTGGTTTCAGGCCTCTCGATGTCTAAGGGTAACCCATTTTATTATTGGAATTTATTATTGATTTTTGTGCAATTTTAAATATATTTAAAAAATACTTTGTATTTTGTTAATTGCATTATTTTGTTATTGCATTCCCCCCGGTCAAAAAAAATTTACCAAATTGTATACCCACCAAAATTTTGAGATCCCCCGTGCGGGAATCGGAACACAATTTTGTTTAATTATAACCCTAAGTCACTGTTAAAGAGATTGTAATAAGGTTACACAGAACCCCTGAGAGCGCTAAAAAGATGTTTCAGGTCTAAAGATGTTTCAGGTCTCTCAATTTGGAGGTTTGAAACCTTCAAATGTATTGATAAAGGCAATGCCCCCTCATGTCATATATATCTATGATATCATATAACATTTGTTTTTATAAAATGGCTGTATGGCTAATAAAGGCCAATGCCAAAAAAACATTTGTTCTGAACAAGTTTCGGTTAAAAGTGTTCAAAAATTAAATTAATTTTTCGACAACAAAATATATATAAATAAATGCAATTACTAAATAATAACGTACCATTATATTTTAAAGTTCAAAACAGTTTGAAGCTGGAAAAAACAGTCGAACTTTGAAAAACTCACTCTACCAACTTGTGGGTTTTTTAATCAGCGGCCGGTATTAATCATCGTTGTTTTAATTTGTACCACAGTTAATTCATTAATAACAACACTCTCAACGATGAAATCACTCAACAACATCTTATAAACATTTAAATCAACATGTTTTAATTAGTTAATTAAATTTAAAATATTATTAAATAAAATTATAAGTTTATAATTTACGCGAGTAGGAAGCCGGTGGAATGAAAATTTTTGTTATAACCTCTATTAGCGAGTGCCCGGGATCAACTGAAGCTTGGTTTGGTTTACTGCCCGGTAGCAACAAGGGGGGCGGGGGAATCAGTTTGGACAACCTCAACATGTTGATTTATGCACTCCCATTCCATTTTCGACTTTATTGAATCCAAATTTCTTAATGAATAGTTAAGAATCGTAAAAAATTGGAAATAAATTAATGATTTGATAAACTTTTGGAAGGATTTAATATATAATTTTCACCTAATAAATAATAAAAACTTCGTTGAATTTGTAAGCGACTTACTGTAAAACAGACCACGCGGACCCGGGTGGATTTGACAATACTGGTGGATCCATTAGACCAGCTATAATAAGTCTAACTTACTGCTCAAAGGCCCTATTTTTTAGCAAAATAAACGAGTAATGGACTGTTGAGTAAATAATATATGATAAATAGGAGACTTCAGTCCGAAAGATTTATTTGTATACTTAAATAAATGTCTTTTTAACGTTTTTATAAAATTGGCAAAACGTTTTCACGTAAGTTTTCTCAGCGGAGTTTTCGCATTTTTCTGAGGGGGGGGGGCTAAGCCCTAGGGGAAAATTGTTGAAGGTGTTGTAGATTTAATATAACCCTAATCTATTATCTATATTAGTTTTAGTATCAGATTTTAGAATGTAATCATAAGTGCTTATTTATTTTTTTTTAATTATTTATAAATAAATTAATTTATTATTTATTTAATTTCCACAGGACAGTTAAATTAAATAAATTATTTATTAACTTAAAAGAAACAGTTATGAACATATTCATACAGCATACGTAATTTGCGGATTGTATTAAATACAAAAAAGTTAAATACGGTTAATTACGCTGTAAGAACCATGCAGATAGAATTCAGTGGGATACGCAAGAACTAGAGAGTTGGAATCTAGATCGATCCTTGTATGTACCTTGAGAGGCGATCGTACTTAAGTAAGACCGTTTTTCAACCATTTATTTAATACCGTTTTATTATATACTTTAGCAATTTCGCGAGCTTATTGCATGTATATTTATAGTAATATAGCTAGCCTCTTTTCCTACATGAACGTATATATGTATAGCAATTTAGCGAGCGAAGCAAGCTTTTCCTCATTTATACCGTAGGTATATAAGAAAAGTATTGTTTGCGAAAAATCCTTAACCGGGATGTCACCGGAATTATCCGCTTCAGGTGTTTTCAAAGCCTCTTAGTTATCTGCCTGTGAGTTAAAGTGTCTGTTATCATTGTAGCTCCAAGTGTATTTACGCTAGAGAGATGAAACTTTTTACAAAAATCAGCCTATAGGAGTAATTGTACTGTTCGGAAAATATTTTTTATGACATCATCAATCCGCAATAATGACTCAGCAAAAATTTCAAAAAATCCATAAAACCTGAAAAATGTTGCGATAAATTTAAGATTTGTCACGCATATATAAGACTAACATATGTACTAAGTTTCATCTCATTATCAGCTTTAGTTTAATTTTTATCAAATGCGTGCTTCCTAGCTTAAGATTCCATTTTTGCTAAAATTACCTTACTTATTTTTTCTGGCTTTTTCAAATAAAATATATGTATTTATCACATTGATTACACACTATGCACACCATTATTTGCATTGAATTAAAACTGAATTAATGCTTAATTATCACTGAAAAGGGTAAAAAGGTCCCTTTATCACTAAGCTGATTTCCTTTTGTAAATCTGAACTTGGAATTTTTTTACAGAATTTTTTCTATTCAACTTTATATTCTAATATGACCCAAGTCAGTTAGAGATGAGCTCACACAGTTAGGTTTAGTCACAGTTTAGTCAGACAGTTATTTTGCTTATGAAGGCTAGGAATATAGATCTTATTAAAAAAACTACTTTAAAAATATTATTTTAAAATAGGGTTATAACCCTAACAAAATAAAAAATCCCACTTTTGTAAATAATGCATAACCACTACAATTGTCAGGGGACAGCAGTGCTCTCAGATAAACTGCCTTAAGAGGAGCATACAAGTAGGCAGCTGATGTTTTTGTTCCATGTAAAGATTACTTAGCATACTAAAAGTTATGATAAAAATTGTGTTAAAAAGTGATAAAAGTACTATTTTAACCTTCTCTGTTGTCAAAGTCGTTAATGCGTCAGTATTTTAAATACTGACCTATGATACCAAGGAGGTATGGGGTTCGCATTTCAGGTTAAGCTCTCAGTTTATATAAGAGTATTGTTTTAAATGATGCTATCTAAATTAGATGGTGCTAACTTTAGATAGCACCTTGAGCATACAGGCTGTCACTACCATCTTAGTTGGTTCCCCCCTGGGATATGCTCTAATGGTTTACAAATCATCAAGGGTATTATTATTATTATACCCTCGGAGGTAGGTTTGATTCTAGTTTGTTCCAAGATATTTTAGTTTTCCTTACCCCACCTCTAATGAGACGTAAACTAGAAAACCTTTTTTTACCACTATTGACAAGTGCTTCGTCAAGTAAATAAAACATCATTATCAAAAAGGTAGAACAAAACAAAACAAGATATTTTTTTTATTATTAATTTCTTTTATTAGTTATTTTTATTATTATAATTGAAGCGTATGTTTTATAATTTTTTGTTTTTTAAATTAATTTATTAGTTTCGTTTTTTCCTACAAAAATCAGTTATTAACAATTTTTTTTCGTTTTTTTGTTTTTAATATAAAAATCAAAATGTACAGTGTTTTAACATTATAATTTCTTGACCAGGTTGAAAAATGGAACAATTCATTGAAGGAAATTGGTTGCACATGGATATAATAATATAGAGGGCCTAATGTGGATATCTCTACCTATGTCAAAGATATTAGTAGCATGGTCAAATCAAAACTTAACTGATGTAATATCAGTTTTTAAGTAATCAGTATATAGATTTTAACTATGCTTCCTAAATTATTAAGAATGGCGTATAAATACAGCTTAAAGAAGCAACAGTTTCAAGAGAATTTATAAAGTAAAAGGAATATGGTTCAGGCCACTGATGGGGGGTTGTCAGACTTGAATGAAGGATACTCCCTTCCCAAAACAATATATTTCAAATTTTATCAACAAAAAATCTATCAAAGTCTTATAAAAACTTAATAGTACTACTTTCAGACAAAAAAACACCACTATTGTTTTTTTCATCATGGTCAAAAAATTATTGCAAAAATATTTTTTAATAAATTAGAAATAACAATAAAACATTAATTTGATTAATACAATATAATAATAAACAACAAAAAAATAAATATAAGCGACAAAACTAAATATTTACAACCAACCATTTTTATTACCTGGCAGTATTACTTTTTATTTATAAAAATGTCAAGAAATTATTATAATTTAAATTTTAAAATTTAAAGTAGGGGAAGACTTAGTTCAATGTTAATATTGAAAAAAAAATCATAGATCTTATTTAATTTTAATGTTAAGGAACATATTTTTAAAGAAACTAAATAATATCATTAAAAACTAAATTAGATAAAAAATTAACTAAAAAATATACAAAGAAAACTAAAAAAAAAATACTGAAAATGGTGTTATTTCCAGCTAAGTGTGACGGTACGAAGGTGAAAATATCATCAGATTCAGTTGTAATTTTTCCGTGGCTTGAAGGAACCACAAAGGGCACAAGTGCGAAAATAATAAGTGGACACAATAAACCCAAAGATATGGAAAAGGCAGTGCAATAATTTCCATTACAAGTGAATGATAAAAAAATATGAAAAAAGGTCTTTAATAGAAAAAATAATTAAAAATTAAGGAATGTTTTTTTACAATTAAGTAGGCAGACTTTTTTTTTAGTAAAAATAAATATAACCGGGATTTTGTTTTTGTTTTTAAAATATATCATTGACTAGTAAAAAAATTGAAAAGGGGATATAATAATTAAAAATAATAAAAATAATAATTAATAAATTGAGTCTTATAAAAAAATAATTAATTTTTATAAAATCAGTTTTAGTTGACAGTATAAATTGGATTTGTTTTTTTATAAGATAATTTAACTTGACATGATTTTCTTAAATAAAAAAAATTAAATATAGTTTTATTAGTAATGTATTTTTATTGCTATTTTTATTAGTTTAAAATTAACTTAAATGTATTTAATTTATAAAAATTGACTCAAAAATAATGATATAGATTAGTTATTAGTTAAAAATAAAATATATAGTGATAAAATAAATAATAAGATGAGCAAATCAAATAGAATAGAAAATGGAAAAATAAACATAATAAAGGAATGATAAGTAAAATAAATAATTAAAACTCTTCAGACAATATTAATGCTTAAAGCTTAATAAAAAAATAAAATAAATAAAAATAATAGTTTTAAAAATATGACACATAAAACTAAGCACTAATATCTGAAGAACAACTATAAATTAAACCTAAATATTACAATGAGTGAGCCATTTACCTCTTTATTTACTAGATCTATGATTTTCAATAAACATTTTCTTGACATTTTTTATACTTTTTTAAAATAAATAATTTATATGGGCAGTATTATATTAGTCACTAGAATATAAAATAATTAAACTATGTTAAACAAAAAAAAGATAAAAATAAATAATTATTTTATTTTTTTATTAATAGATTTTATATATTACTATTTATTAATATAACCTGTTGAACACTTCATTAGAACTATAATATTTATACAATTCGAACAGAAATGGACAGTTATTAATATTAAGAAAAAAATGGAAATGGAACCCCCGGTAATAAAATAAATAATTTAGATGGAACAGAATATAAAAGATAAAAAAAATGCTCAACATATTTTTATTACAGTCAGGAGGAAAATAAAATCAAAGGAAATATAAAAAGTTTAACCACACAGAGAATTTGACTTTTTAAAGGAAAATCATACAAGTTTATATTAATAAATAAAAACACAATATCTAAAAATAAAAATAAAATAAAATTTATTTATGTCATTAAGTGATGTAATCACTTCTCAAGACGATTTATTTGAAAAAAATGTATTTTCAAATATAATTTATTTATCTAATCAAAAAATATCATAAAATGTACAAAATATATATATACTTATATCACACAAATTCCGTTTACATGAAAGTCGAAAGAAGTAAGCTAGACAAGAATTCAAACATAAACGTCCTCCTAACGCTATAAACATAATTTTTCATTTTATTAAATTAATATACATACATTTTTTAAGGGTGATATAAACAATATAATACAATAAAAAAGGTGGGTTTCAATTTTTCGATTCAACATTTAAGCGTTAGAAGAAGGCACGTTGTTTTATAAAGCATCATATGAAGAAATTAAATAAAGATTAATTTTGAAATTGGTTTATAGTTTGGATAAATTTAAACATTTCTTTTCAAAAATAAGCTAAATAAAGATGATTTAGGATTAATAGAATAATTTAAAGCAAAATTAAAATGTAGTAGGGAGCAGAACAGTAAAATTGGTTAATCTGATAAAATAAAATAAATCAGCTGTGTTCTTTATTTAATTTCTTCGTACAAAAAAATAAAAAGAGAAATTGAAAAAAGAAAAGAATTAAGATATTTATATATTATAGTCTCTTGGATGTCAATATTAGGGTCTCCACTGATAAGTCTATGTTAGGGTCTCTGCAGATAGAGATTTGGGAGTGAATAGCGGATTAGGGAAGTCTAGAGGATGAGGTAGCGGGTCTTATTGCTTGAGGAGCTCTGTGGTACGCTATCAACCAGCAGGACACTGCTACAGCAACAGCTACAAGAGCTAGAAGAGCTGTTACTACAATCGCTATTATGAAACCAGCTGTGCTCACACAAATATCTTCTACTTTCTCAACTGATGGAGCTGTAAACAAAAAGAAATAAAATATTAAAAGTTTAATTTTTGTGAGGAATTGCTTTACAATGTCATACTAAGTGATATTGTACTACTCAATGTCATACTAAGCGATGTTGTATTGCCCAATGTCATACTAAGCGATGTTGTATTGCCCAATGTCATACTAAGTGATGTTGTATTGCTCAATGTCATACTAAGCGATGTTGTATTGCCTAATGTTATACTAAGCGATGTTGTATACCTTAATGTCATACTAAGCGATGTTGTATAGCTTAATGTCATACAGCGATGTTGTATTGCACAATATCATTTTGAGGCTGGCCTATTATTTAAAATCATTACAAAACGCTCTTATCAGCTTTAATAACCATAATAAAATAATAAAAATAATAATGCCATTTAGAGCCTTAAGAGTTTAACCCTTGGCTTAAAGGGTAGTGGCAACCCTTACGCTTAAAGTGTAATCTAAAGTTGGTAACAGTTTATTTGAACAATAATCTTATATAAACTGAGAGCGTAACCTGGGGTGTCAACCAAAGACCTCCATGGTGTCAAAGGTCAGTATAATGACTGAGGCCTCAACAACCTTGACCACAATGGCTGCTATAATAACCATAAAAATTTAAACCTCAATTATTTCTTAAATATTTGTTTATTATATTTAAAATATTTACCTTCTATTGGGTTCGAATAAGGTTCTTGTTTCCTATCAAAGGTTATAATAGCATTAGACTGAATAGTAAGTTCCTCTCTAAGCCTGCCCTCTCCCACTGACTCTATTAGTTCTATCTCTGTGGCGTTCAGATTTGGTTCGGTAACATTAAACACATCTCTTCTTCTACGCTTGCCGAACGCATTGTAGCCTCGACAGTTGACCTGAACAAAAGCAACATAACATAGTAAATCTCAAAAACAATCAGAAAAACCAACTCATCAGGCTTCGTAATAACCTGTCTCTACAGGTGACAACAGAGGTGAACCTCTCTCTGTTCACCTCAGCCTAAGTGTGATTTGTGGAGAGACTGTTTATTCATATTTTAAATTAATTATTTAAATATTTTGTGACAAATCCAATATTTAAAAATACAAGGTGATTACAAAAATGCATTAGAATTTAATTAATAATTTGTGGCTGGAAACAACCAATTTTATCTACTTTCCAGTGCCAAAACTATATTACTAAATTCTTGAAGTTGGCAGCACTGACAGGTGATAAGGGCTATGACAGGTTAAGAGACCTTAATTTTCCAACAAAGAGACTAATACTTGGGGGAAGGATACAACAGCTCTTATCATTCCCTGAGTAGCGTGGTACCATAACTGTATATTGGTGATATCATTTTTACTTTTCCTCATTTATACCGTAGGTATATAGGAAAAGTATTGTGTTTGCTAAAAAATTTGAAACTGGGATGTCACCGGAATTATTCATTTCAAGTGTTGTTAGGCCTCCTGAGTAGTTTTCAACTAAGTTTTCTGTCTGTCTATGTTTGTGTGTGTTTCTGTTATCAAAGTAAGCTCCTAGTCATTTATGCTCGAGAGTTGACACATAGTACGAAAATCAGTCTACCGCTGTAGTTGTGTTCATTCAGAAAATATTTTTTTATGACATCATTAACCTGCAATACGAGCAGGTTAACGACTCAACAAAAATTTGGAAAGTCATTTTAGAATAGGATGTCGTGTAATTCTCACATCCTATATAGTTCGCATATCACCACCAGATATGTAAATAAAAAGTAATAACATAAGACTCACCGGTTGACACCTGCCGAAGCAAACTCTGATGTTGCACTGGAATCTGATATTATCACTCTGCGGGAATTTAAAAGCACTGAAAGAGCCAACAGGATCTGACTCTGGAATAATCCCATTATCAGATGGATCCGTGGCACATCCGTTCTCATCCGTAACTATGTACTCGTTCTCAACACTGTCTTCCATGGATTTGGCAACACAGCTACGTGCAAATCCACCATATATACCTGTGTAACAAATCATAGTAAATTAAATACAATGATGAATAATAAATAAATAATGAATACAATTATTTAAAAATTTAAAGTATTGACTGAATAAATAAATAATAATAAAATATAAAATAAATAAATAAAATATTTAAGTATTGATCTGAACACGACCCAATTCAACTGTAGAGTAGTGCTTTCAGTAGAAAAAATTAATAATAAATAAATTTATGAACCATAACTAAAGTTTTTTATCCCCGAGCCAGATCAAATACCTCAACCTTTATGTTGTTTATCTTGCTTTTACTACACGAGTTGCGTGGAGCTAATGATGTTTAATTAAGCTCTACAATAAATAAATATAAAAAAACTAACTAAATTTAAAGAAAGTTAAATTGAACAAAATAAATAAAAATGAAAATAATAATAATGATAATAAAATAAAAATATTTTATAATCTTTATTCCAATTTAATTTATCACCATTTCTATTTTAACCTATCACACAGTTTTTTATAAATCAGAATTCTATTTGAAGTTTAAATTCTACTCTATTTTTATCTAATATTGAGATATTTATTTAATACAACACCAATGTTGCAACATGATGCATAGTAACATTTTTTTGCTTTAAATCCCCAAACAGATCCAATATTTTTACCTTTATTTTTCTTTATCTTGCTTTGTTATTATTATAATCATAATAAAAATTGCGGAGAGCTAATGATTTTTAATTAAGCTCTACAATATATAAATGTATTGATTTTTATAATTTTACACAATACATGTAATTTTACATAGTAAAAAAAGATATATTCTTTTAATTAAAGAAAAAAATGTGTCCTACGTAATTTATTGTCCAACATTGGACATAAAGGTTTCTTCACGCAAGCTATCATTACTGTGGGCAAACTATAAATATTAAGTATGGACAGATGCATGAATATTTCACATTTTTTATTATTTTTTTATTTCAAGTATTAGAAAAGCTAATAATATTAACAGTGTCATAAAATAGTCTTAATAGACAACAATTTTAATTCTTTTAGCAAATGAAGAAAAGGAGAAAAAGGAAGCTTGGTCAGACAATTAAGTTTTGACATTAAAGAAGCAATAAAGAGGAATATCAACTTACTGCTTGGTTGTACTTCGACTTGCAACATGAGATTATCTCCTATCTCAGCACTGTTAACCTCTTGTCCCGTACTAGTCACTATCCTCATGACACAGGTAGGTGGTGGTCCTGTATTAGCTATTGTACCGGCTGTCGTAAGCATGGATACGTTGAAACCAAGCGTAACGTTCTGTTCTCCAGTTGTGTAGACACATTTGATATGATAAGCTTGTGTTTTGAATGTAACTAGCATGGGGTGTTTCTGTATAACCAGCACGAAGTTAGCCTGGCCCTACACAAACATATTTCAACTTCATGAAAATAAATAAAAAAAATATAAATACAGAAATAAAGCCAAAACATATCTTATATAAGGCTACATACGCACCAAATTTCAAATTGATTCTAATATTTTTTGCCATTTTAAGAATTTTAGTAATTCTTGCCAAGTCATGAATGGTGGTTAATGGTGTAATAAAAAAATTGTTTTCCCATGTAGAATAAGATTCTAAATATTGATTTTAGTATCCAGTTTCAACTTTCTAGCATAGACTCAGGAAGCTATGACGATAACACAAATACAGACATAACTTTTCCTATGTGGGGAAAAGTAAATATATATTGAGGAGCTTTGCTAACTAAAGATACAGCAAGCAGAGTAGTTAAGGATTACAACAACAGATAGCACCAACGATCTACAAGTCCAATTTATTTATTATTTAACTTTTAATACCTTAAAGCTCTCAGGCTTGATCAAGGTGAATTTAGTTCTATAAAAAAAGTTTGAATAATTTATTTTTATAGAACTAATGTTACCCCCCTTGGTGGTTTCCGCACATCTTTGAATTGTCCTGTTTGACTTAAATTTACAAATATTTTTATTCTGTCATGTCCTGTCATACTTAGCTCATTCAAGGTTTAGCAGTCAGGGAAAACTAGTACCCCTTACTTATATGATGGATTGAGCTGTGGAGTGCTATAAACAAATTTTCGTCTTTCCACTCATTATAATTACTAATAACAAAGCCGACTTTCAACCGTTAACGGTCATATAATGGTTTAATTTTATTTCTTTTTAGTACTCCTTATAGTTCTTTGATGTGAAGTTAAATATTTGTTATATGTTAAATAAACTTTTCAGTCTAGACTATATACCTTGTTTTTATTTACTCCAGCAACAAGTAAAGTCTTGATCAAGCAACCTTGATCAAGCCTGAAATAGAGTTTTATAAACTTTCAAGTGCCACAAAAACGAACTACTTTAAAACAATGCTAAATAACACCAACAGGCCCCACTAAATTTCTCATTTTATAAAGACCACTAATCAAGTATACTATTTTAAAATATAAGTTTCATTAAAAAATAAATCGATATAATTTTATAATTATAGCTTTTAATAACTATTCACCTTATATAATCTACACTCGCCAAAGTGCAATCAATAGATTCTTTATTAAATCTTATCAAGCCACAAAAACCGTATGAGACCTAATACTTGTAACACTTGAGTATTTAAAATGAATATAAAAATTCCAAAGAATATAATGTGAAGTATTTAACAGAGACAAACGGTGTTCTCTTTGGAATTTTAATTGAAGGTCAGAGTGAGCTCAGGCTCTGTCAGCACCCTGATGAGTTAGGCGTAACAGAACAGAGTGAGAGACATTATATTGAGCCATCAATGATGACGAATGTCGAATGATGGAACTGTTCCTAGATGCAGCATTGCATTTTGCTTGTTACATTTCCTAGGTGTATCTCGCACAATTATATTGTGTCAACTACTCATGTCTTGCAAAACTTGGTATCAAATGATAAACTATTCTCTTTACTGGTCCCCTATCACTAGTTCTATTTAGGCTTTAGTACTATTTTGACTCACGTTAACATGTACAAGTCCACACTCGCCGAAGTGGACTTTGAATATCTCTATCCTAGGAGCACTGTCAGTGGGCAAGTTCAGTATCCTCCTGCAATTCTCCTCCTTGCTATGTCCCTTGACATAGAGCACTCCGTTGAATCCCTTCTCCTCTATGTGAATTTCTGTCTGGACTCCGTCAGATTGGCAGCTCACCACCATGTCAGGTCGGGGGAAGTCGGTTCGACCCAAGTCTGTCTTAGATGTATCTGCAATTGCAAAAATTATTAGCACCTTCTGTATTTATAAACGAAATGTTTCATAATTGTATTTTTAAAACATTTTACCTTAACAGCAGTTAAGGTAAAAGCAAAACAGGATTAAAGCAATTAAGGAAATGTTATATTTTATAATATTTTCTAATCAAATGAGAAATGAAAAACACAAGTCCAGTTCAACAAAAGTTTAAGATTAAAATATAAATGTCTATATAACATTGCTCTCCATTAAACCAAATTTGAGAAATCAGTCTACAGATACTCAAAGACTTTATAAAAAGCTTTTTTCTGTAAAATGTCTTTTACCTTTATTTTAAATGTTTGGTCATTTAAATTCTTAACCTGAGCAGGTAGATGGTTGTATAATTTGACACCTATTGTATCTTTAATCTTCTTTAGGGGATGGCTATCTTTTAGCAGTTTCTATAGGCATACATTATATATATATATATATATATATATATATATATATATATATATATATATATATATTATATATATATATATATATATATATATATATATATATATATATATATATATATATATATATATGTATATGTTGATATATACATACATATACATATGTATGCCTATATTGCCATTGCCACTAGAAACTGCCAAAAGATAGCCATCCTTTAAAGAAGATTAAAGATACAATGCTCTGCCACCTCATATAACCTCACTCCATTAAAAGTTTATGAAAACAGCCTTGAAGGAAATTTTCCTTAGCTTAACACCATATTCCATTGAGGAATTCCTTATCTCTTTTCTTTAACATTATATATTCTGACAAAGTAATATACCAAGAGGCATAACTACTGCTCATCGAAGTAAGTATTGTATAAAAAATTAAGCACTTACTAAGTTTGCACTCCACATAAGGATTTCCATAGTAAGGGTGGGGGCAGGAGCATATAGCTATGTGTTCACGAGGAGTGCACAGGGCGTTCACTCCGCACGGATCAACCAGACAGACGTCTCTGCATCTTCCATTGGTGCACACTTGAGGATCAGGACAATCAGAATCGGTTTTACATTCTGGTTCTACAGTAACTGTACACAAACAGACAAATGCAATCATTTTAATGCGATATATTTTATAGTCAGAGAAGTGAAATAACTATAGTGCGGGTTGAATCTTCCTTCTACAACAGACTATCATCTGCTGTAGAAGAAATAGCAGGGAAATAACTTCAGGAAGAAATAACTTCAGGAAGAAATAAAAATACTAACAGGGGCTAAATGACATCAGTAGATAACCTTTCATGTAACTTAGTAGTGGGGGTTTCTATAACACTACATTATACATATTTTCTAAATATTTCTAAATCACTTAAAATTGATAATTAAGAAACAAAAAATACGAGCATTTCTGTGTCAATTTAGGGTGACTGTTTTTTTTAATTATTATGAATAGGTCAGGGATTTTTATTTATTATTATTATTATTATCAAAATTACCTATGGGGATGCATCTTCCTCCTGAAGTGGTGATGGTATCTTCTGGACAAGTGCAGACTATGGTTCTTAGTGGTAAAGTGGGGGTGACGGTACAGGCCTGATCAGGAGAACAGACATCTGGTAGAGTACAAGGATCAATACACTTCCTGTTGATGCAAGCCAGGCTACCAGGGCAGTCACCATCTCTTTCACACTCGGGAGCAATAGCAGGAACACACTCTATGTACGGGTTACCACCCATGTTAGGTTTACAATTACATTCGGGTTGGTGGTCTTGGGCGTGACATACAGCGTCTCTAGCGCACGTGTCGTCCTGACATACTGCCACACAGACTCTATTCAATCTAAACAAACAACAATATGATAGTAAGGTGAAGAGAAGGTGGAGTGTAAGCCAGAGATAAGAATATATAGATGTGGTTGAATCTTATGATATCATATAATTCACCTTCATCTACATACATTTTTCTCTCTGGCACTAATGATGACCGTTTAGGTCGAAAGCTGGTTTTGATTAGATTTAATAAGACAGGCTTTATTATATCGATTATAAACCTCTCCTAATACAATTAATAGGTTACTTAAATATAAAATAAAAATGCTAATAACTCAAAAAACCAATTTTAAAATTTAAAAAAAAAAATTCTAAAAAGAGCTTAAAACTGTTGGTAAAATGTCCGCAAAGTTTCATTTTGGGACCGCCTTGGGATTGGACACAGTAAAGCATAACGTGTGTCAAGGTATGTCAAAGTGTATAAAAGTTACTTTTTTACAATTTCTATCAATGATTATGTGATAAATTTTAACTTTTTCACAGTTCGACACCTTGACACACATTTTTATTCATAATAAAAACTTGCAACTAATTATCCAAAAGTATGCAGAAACTATTTAAAAGAGCCAAGTTTAAGCATTCAAACACCACCAAAATAAAAACTATCCCTCCTGCTTTAACGATCTAGAATATAGCTACAAGACAACATATGATCATCTTACCTATCACAAGCTTCATGATCAGCACAGTCCTCATTATAATGACACTGGACAGATACACACGAGACATGGGGATCACCCTGTGTACCAGGTGGACACACACAGATAGGTTGATGATACTGTGCTCTGCACTCTGCTCCCTTACCACACTGTGCTTGCCAACACGCTGAAACACAGCTGCCTTGCACGCATGACTTGTCGAATCTACAGTCAGCATCCACAGTACATTCAGCTGTAACAAAAATAGTCTTTGGCGTAAGTAAAAATGATTTCCAATAATTTTCAACTTATAGATATGCAAATTATTAAACAAAAATTGGGTGGGGTACATCGGAACTTTTCCTCATTACATTGGATACACTTCTCTCATCCTCCCTGCTTTGGACTCACTTCGCTCGTCCTCAGAATATACAAGTCGCCAAATTTATACTGCAACATGCCATTGGACTCGCTTCGCTCGTATTCAGATAGAATTTATTAGGTAATAATATACACTTGTACTAAATTTCAACTCAATTGGACAATTTCCCATTTTTTTTTAAAAAAAACGTGCACTACAGTGTATCGACGACTTTAAAAATCTTGACAGCTCAGTTTAGGCATCACCGATTCTAAAAAAAAATCCCTACAAAAAGGCAGCGGGGAAAAAACTTTGTAAACAAATCAGGTTATGTTACCCGTGTTTTCTTGGCGATGTTTCTACATTTCTTTTGTGTAGTTTTATTATTTAGGAAGTATGCAAATGTGAAAAAAAATGAATTGTGAAGGGAAATAATAAGTGTACTCATATGTTTTTACATTAAAAAAGAATTGTGTGTTTACTAGTTTTGACAGCTCTTAAAAATTGGTGCATAAAAGGCAGCCTTGAAATAAAAGTTTCAGTTATGCTTTTATTTACTTAAGTTATAAAAAAGAATATTTGAGTACAATAATAATGTTAACAGTCAAACACAAACACAATTCACAGAACACACACAACACAAAAACTCACAAAACGATGTAAACACAAAAAGAACCACAAACTAAGTGAACGAATGCCGGGAAGGAGGTTATTTCCCTACAGGGGTTATGGGGAGTAGGGAATTTTTTTTTCTCTTTCAAGAGAGGGGTTGGCAGCGGCTTCTCTGATTGGTCGATCCCCAAAATGCTTATGACCTTGGGGATTTTTAAACTTAACGATACACTGTAGTCATTCAATAAAAATTGAACTAATGCTAATAATGAGACAAAACTTGGCACATATGTTAGTCTTATACATAGTCATATGCATGCCAAATCTCAATTCGATCGCATCGTTTTACCGTGTTTTATGATTTTTCCAAATTTTTGCTGAGTCATTATTGCGAGTTTAAGACGTCATAAAAAATATTTTCTGAATAACACAACTACAGTGGTAGACTGATTTTTGCACAAAAACACATTCGTTTGCAAAAACATCCCGTTCTCGGTTTTTTTTGGAAACACAATACTTTTCCTATATACCTACGGTATAAATGAGGAATAGTAAAAAAGAATTATTAAAAAACAAAACATTATGTTTTTAAAAAATATTTAAAGTCTTGAGGGTCAGGCAAATACTTATCATGACCCACTGATACGTCAGCACAAGTACATATTTAAGACATACTTAAATAAGTATAATGTAATATCTTAGTGTAATACATATTTAAATATGTATATAATGTAATATATACTTAAATATGTATGTATGTGTGGCATTCTTGTAAACTTAGATGACATATTTATAAGAGCACTTTTAAGTATGTAATTAGTTTTTGATATTCACTTTTTATACAAGTAAATAAAGGTTTTGTTAAAAATAATAAAAAAGCCATCATCAGAGCTAGCCTGACACAATACAACACAGTGAAGCAGCAAAAATAAAAGAGATGGTCAAAATAATTACAGACAATTAGTATTAAAAAAAATTGTAATAGTTAACTAAAAAAAAAAATTAATCAGGTATATGATTAAATGATCTTAATAAAATTACCACTAAATCAAAACAAATAATTAATTAATATTTATTTTCCAGAAAAATTATTTGCCCGAATTAATGATTTTATTCATTTCTATTTTTTTTTAATTTCATGGTTAAATCTCACAGTGCATAGGAAAAGCAATTCTGAATCAACATAAGCTTTTTGAGATTAAAATATTTTGGTAAACGCAACTGCTATGAAAGAACAATAATGTCTTTAGAGTCATAAATAAATGTATGACCCTGTAAACTTTTTTTTCTTTCTTAGCAGAGACATAAAGGGTCATATTAAAAAAAGAAAACACCATAAAATAGAAATAGAAAAAAGATAAAAATTGCAAAGAGGCACTTACGTCTATAACACTTGAGATTCGGCTGACCAGCCCATCCATCCCTACAGGAACATATGGCCCTATGGAGGGATACAGTACAGTATGCATCATATCCGCATGGATTAGACAAACATGGATCCCTGCATTTATTGTTGGTACAAGCTTCTTTAGCTGAGCAATCATCATCAGTGGTACACTCTGGGAAGAAATCTGCTGTGACTGTACAAAAAAAATATATTAACATGTTAGATAGTACCATAACATTGTTGCATTCATTTTGTAATTAATTAATAATTTTAATTGCTTCTCAGTCTATAAGAAGGAAGGAAAGCATTAAAATATAATAAAAAGTAACCCCGACTACCTTTACCAAATGTTTATAACTCAGATTCTATGGAGCCCTAATTTCCTCATTTTTCTGTTATTTTTGTTTGGATTAGGTATGCAGGGTGGAAAATCTATTTAATCAGGGTCTAAATGAACAGAATTTAAAAAATATATAATAGGTGTCTTTTGACACCGATTTCCAAATACCTGGGCACTATGTCAGACTCCTTCTTTCTATTTAAAGGGAGTTTAAATATTTACAAGTCATGTAGAGTGGTGAAAACTTAATTAATGAGAAACAATATAAAAATTAAAGAAGATAGTTAAGTATATATGTATGATGGATTGAGCTGCGGAGTGCTATGATAAGAAGAAATATAACTAAACAAGTTTTTGTCTCTCCACTCATTATAATTACTAATAACAAAGCTGACTTTCAATCGTTAACGGTCATCATCAGTGCCGGTGATTATTATAAAAGTAGATCAGTAGTCTATTAGTGAGTCTAATGGTGCAAACTCTAATGGTCTAAGTTTGTCTAATGAGTGGAGAGACAAAAACTTGTTTAGTTATATTTCTTCTTATCATAGCACTCCGCAGCTCAATCCATCATACATATATACTTAACTATCTTCTTCAATTTTTATATTGTTTCTCATTAATTAAGTTTTCAGCACTCTACATGACTTGTAAATATTTAAACCCCCTTCCAAAAACTATTACTCTACTTCCACATCGACAGTTCTGATGTTTTAAAATGAGCACGAATGGAGTCCATAGTAATAGAACAAAAGAATAAAAAGTCACTCCACAGTTAAAGATTTTATTAAAACTCCATGAATGGAGTCCATCGTAATAGAACGAAAGAATAAAAAGTCACTCCACAGTTAAAGATTTTATTAAAACTTGTTAATAAAATTAGTGCTCTGCTTTAGTTTTAATAAAATCTTTAACTGTGGAGAGACTTTATATTCTTTCGTTCTATCAACAGTTCTGTTTAGTAGTTAAACATCTTCATAAAGGAAAAATGGTTATGATAATAATAATTTTTTACTTAAAGAATAAATAATAAAGATACACTTACTTTTAACACAGTGACTGAAAGGATCTCCAGTATGTCCCTGCGGACATGTACATACAGCTCTGTGTTCCAGAGGCAAACACTCGGCATTAGAAGCACACGTGTAAGGTAGTGTACACGGGTTAACACATCGTCTGTTTATGCAGGTCTCTTGAATGGAACATTCATCATCCGAAGAACAACCAGGCTCAGGTTCTGGAGCTGAAAATCCACCATAATCGACAATTAATCACAACAAACAAATCGTTTGATTTATTTGATTCTTTCCATTTGAAAATGTAAAGACTCCTCAAAATTTAATATTTGGAGACAAAATATTTCATGGAACGAGGAAAAGTAAAAATTTCTAGCTACCATGATTTTACAGAATGCTTGAAATTTTAATTTTCTCCACCATTTCAACTTTTTTTAGAAACTTCTATAATTTTGCAGTTAATATTTTTTAATTCTAAAGAATATCTTTCAACAAATGTTGTATATAGTGTTTGTGAGTTTCTAGATAGTAATTGTTTGTTGTAATTTATTTTATTTTACTTAATTAGTGAACTATTAATGACTTTAGTTCTATAATTATTATAATGACTAGCTAACAATTATTTTTGAGTAGCAATGACATTTCACCCATCACTGTGGGCATCTTCAGGCTTAAAAACTAAGTGTTTTTAATGTAGTTTTAGTTTTTAAGCCTGAAGATGCCCACAGTGATGGGTGAAATGTCAATACTACACAAAAATAATTGTTAGCTAGTCATTAAAATAATTATAGAACTAAAGTCATTAATAGTTCACTAATTTATTAAAATGTGTGAGTTCTATAAACTTAAAAGTGAGACTAAGGAGAAATTACTGAATTTATTTTATTTATTTTTTTAAATCGTTACTTTTTTCTTTTCTTCTCTTTTTGACAAGAACAAAACATTTGTAAAATGTGCCTGTTAATTTTTTAATAAATAAAATAAATATATTTTATTTATTAAAACTTGTTTAATTGGACTAAAACATGAGCCATGTAAATTTAGGCTTTCCGGCGGAGACTGCATTATATATCCGATGTTTCGCTTCTACTGTTGGAAGCATCTTCAGGGATGTAGGATATCAAAGATGAGTTTGCAATGCTCTACAAAACTAAACTGGTTCAGTTTCATAGAGCATTGAGAACTCATCCATAATGTCTTACGTCCCTGAAGATGCCTCCCACAGTAGAAGCAACACATCGGATTCATCATCTAAATCGACTCAGTCACCACTGAAAGGCCTAAGTCTTCATCAGTATACTTTTATAAACCTCTAAAAGATATCAGCAGATGTACAGAGCATTAGAAGAATTCCCGCTAAAATTTAAAGTAATTCCCCTCTACAATAAGCATTTTCACAAAGTCTTATACAAGTAACATTAATAAACCATGTCATGATTATAAAACCAGAAACAAACATATGCTGCGCCCGACTTCTTACAGACTGAGTAATCAGTATAAGCTGTGGTATCCAAGGAATAAAACTACAGAATAAACTAGATAAAAAAAATTCATTTGAACCAATAGGATTTAAAAATAATAATAATATTCAGTACTTTATTGATAACCATTTAAATTAATTAAACCATTTAATTCTTATAAAATTCTTAATTTGGTTGTTATGTGTAACTTTTGAAATATTTAAATGTATATTATTATAACAGATTCTATATAACAAAACTTAATTTAAAATGCATATTTATCTTGTAGCCAATTCTTTTCTTAGCATCCATAATTTATTTTTTACATAATCATTGTCTAAATGTGATAAAACCTACCTCGCTTGCACTCAACATCTGCATCTCCAACAAATCCAGGTAGACACTGGCAAGACATGGTCCTGAGAGGTAATGTATCCACTACTATACATTCTGCATTGGATCCGCAAGGTCTTATCTCATAGCAAGGGTTCTTACACTCGTTGTTAAGACATGCTAGCTTACTAGCACAATCCGCATCCACTACACACACTGGCATCTCTGCCACTGGAGCTAGAACATTATTTAATAGATACAAATTTAAATACACTTAAAAAAACAGTACATCCAACAGAAAATTTAAAAAAAATTAAAAACTTCAATTTAAATAAATTATAAATATTTTTTTTTTTTGGCATTGGTCGACTTGGACCATACAGCAAAAAATAAATAACCAAACAGTAAAGTTATAAATAAATAACTTTACTGGTCAAGACTTACAACGAAACATCCAAAAATAAATTCTAAAAATTTCAATTTTAAGAAAGATCATAGAATTCAAATTGGCTATTTTCAGATTTGGTTACCGAAAAGAAAAAAAATACTCGTGCATTTTTCCTGATTTGAAATATTAAAGCAGTTAAGGTGTTAAATATTAAAAGATTTTAGGAAAGGAAATATCAGATTTATCGCATACGTTGCTGGCGTTTTCACCAAAAAACCCATAAATCTTTTTTACAGTAAACAGGGAAGTCTTAGTGGTTTATTAACAAGTCTTATATATGTAATTCTAGCATAACTGAAAATACTTATTTGACTACAGGGAGGACTAGGGTTGAATAGCACAGTTATAAGGGGTTTGGAAATGAAACAATATCCATTAGGTACTCTAACTGTACTTATTCCTACCCTAGGGAGACTAGAAACTCCCCATCCCTGTACAATCCAATTCGGTGTACAAATTCATACTGCACCCTACAAACACCAGGTGTTTTTTCAGTAACGTCACATTAAATCACTTAATACAACACAGTTAATTAAAGAATATATCCAATAGATAATAATAATAATAATAGTTGGTGACAGTAAAAAAGTTTTTTTACTCTTATAATTACATTACTCTTATAATTCACATAAATATTATATAGTTAATAATAACTTTAGAGCTTTTGGACTCTTATAAATTGTATTATCAATTGAATTAATTAAGACTTCAGTCCTTTTTTATTAAAATTTATTGAAAATAAATTGTTGAAGAGCTTTCGCCCAGGGATCCTGAGCTTCTTTAGTTCTTAAAAATGACAATAATGAAAAAGTTTGAAAATTAATAAAATTTTCAATAAATTGTAATATAAAGGACTGAAGTCTTTGTTAATTTTAATTGATATTACAAATAAATAATGGGACGTTTTTATTAACAAAGGTTTTTTTGGAAAGTGAGCTATTAATTATTTATTACCAAGTGTTTAGATAAGATAAGATAAGATAAAATAAAACGACCAATAAGTAACTGCACATTACAATAGTCTTGTCAAACGAACAAAAAAAATTAAAAACTTTAAAATTTAAAATTGAAGTACTCATTAACATTATAAAACACTTCATTCAAAAGCAAGTTCTTTACTACTTTGCTAAAACTATCTGAATTCAAAATTCGAATGTTCTCTGGTAGGTGGTTAAACAGTTTTATTCTTAACACGCTGGCTCCCACCTCCGACTTCTTTAGTCTATGTTTTGGAATGGCCAACATACTTTTGCTTCTGGTAGGATAATTGTGGTAATTTTCATTTTTCAAAAAATTATTAAGATTATTTTTAACATAAATTAGCGATTGATAAATGAATAAATTCGCTATTGTCATTATCTTATACTTGATGAAGAGACCCCTACAAGACTCCATCTGATGACAGCCTTCTATGATGCGCAGAGCTTTCTTTTGTAGAATTAATAGTCTCTCCGTGTTGACGTTTCCCCAAATCAACAGTCCATACGAACAGTGTAATTGGATGAACGCAAAATAGATGTCTCTCAGACATTCTGCAGGTAAGTATCCTTTCATTTTTCTTAGTACATATAACCCAGTGTTTATCTTAGAGCTTATCATATCTATATGTTGATTCCAGGTCAATTTAGTGTCCAGAACCACTCCAAGGAATTTAAGATGACTATTGTTGACTTGAGGTTTGAGACTAAACATCAGTGTCTGTGTTTTATCTTTATTTAAAATAAAATTATTTTCTAAAAACCATTCTTCTATTGTTTGCAATCTAGTTAATGATCTACTTTCTATTTGTTCCAGATCTTTTCCAGAGCTGTACATATTGGTATCATCACAGAACATAATTAAAGCTTCATCCTCACTCTCGCCAATGGCATCTTTCAAGTATGCATCAAGGTCATTGGTTACTATTATAATCATTATATATCTATTATAATCAAGATCATTGGTTTAATATGCGCCGCAAGAATTAAAACTTTTAGCCAACAAGATGATCGAAAGAAGTGTACTGTCAAGTTTTTACACATTACACGGTTTTGTAATGTGTAATAGTTGTTTAATATTACTATGCTTGAAAAATAGCATATGCTACACCTCTCGGAATGTTTTTTTTATACTTCGGCTACATTTACTGCCTTGCTTTGCTCGACAGTAAATATGGCCGCCACGGTAAAAAAGACCTTCACAGACTTGTAACATGATATACTATTATTCAATGAATATCAACTATCCCAAAAGGGATCCTAGAATCTTCTATAACAGAGCTATATAAATTCAGCAATTAATATAACTTACAGAACAATACAAATTAATTATTAAAAAAATATACATGTAATCGTATATTACCTGGTGTACATGAGACATGAGGATTTCCGATGTATCCAGGAGGACACCTGCAAGCTGGTGTGTGATCTCTGACCATACACAGTGCCCCTGGAGCACAGCTGCAAGGGTCTATACACTTATTGTTGACACATGCCAGTCTGTCAGGACAGTCATGGTTAACTGTACACTCAGGGCGTGCACATAGACTGTGTGGATCTCCCTGTGTTCCTGGAGGACATATACATCTTGCACGGGAACCCTCTGATATGCACTGAGCTCCCTTACCGCACCATGTGTACTTGCACGGGTCCACACATTCTCGGTTCACACACGCTTCTTTCGGTGTACACTCAGTATCACTTCGGCAACCAACTACAAACAAAGTTATCAATAAATACAAACTAGGTTATAAGCAGAACTATACGTTAGAAGAAAACAATCTAATATCTGTGCGGAAGATTTTATCCAAAGTGTGAATATATATATAAACTACCTAATAAAGTATAAAAGCTAATGCTGATAATGAGATGAAACCAGACACTTTTAAACACTTTTGATTAGTCATTATTGACATTATAGAAAAATTAGTTCCCAGAAAGCACAAATAGACTTAAAGATTGATTTTGTACTAAGTTTCAAATTTTTAGTATAAACACATCTGGAGCTACAATGATAACAGACACACACACACACACAGATAGTCAACCTAGCTAAGCCCTCTCAGGAGGTTAATAATAAACATCTTTATCGAATAATGCAGATGAAAACTCGGTTTCACCAGTATGCCTACGGAATAAATAAGGAAAAGAAAGAAGAAACAAATAAGGAAAAGAAAAAAAAAGAAGGAATATTTATTAAAGAATAAATAAGAAGATAAAAAAGAAGGAATAGATGGAAAAAAGGAATATTTATTAAGGAATAAATAAGGAAAAGATAAAAAAGAAGAAATAGATGGAAAAAAGGAATATTTATAAGAATAAATAAGGAAAAGATAAAAAAGAGGAATAGATGAAAAAAAAAGGAATATTTTTAAGGAATAAAAAGAAAAGATAAAAAGAAATAGATGAAAAAAAAGGAATATTTATTAAGGAATAAATAAGGAAAAAAAGAAGGAATAGATAAAAAAGAAGGAATATTCATTAAGGAATAAAAAAGGAAAAGAAAAAAAGAAGGAATATTTATTAAGGGATAAATCAGAAAAATATAAAATAAGTATAGTACTAACTCTCATAGCAATAGTAGTATCCTATTCCAGCCATGCCGGGTCCACAGTCGCAGATAGGTCTATGGTTCTGAACATGACACTGAGCATTGGATGCACAGGTGTGGGATGTTGTGCATGGATTAACACAGAGACCATTGAAGCATGCTCTGTCTAGAGGACACTCACTGTCATATGTACACTCTGGCCTTGGTACAGGTACAGGGTCTGCAACACAAATAATATAAGTACAAATAATATAAAAAAAATATCTTTATCCTGTCTTGTTTAAGTCTGCCTCAGTGGCTTTTCATATCAACATCAATAGAATTTGAATGATTTACCAATGTTTGCACAGATTGGGATTTCATACAGTCTCCATCTAATAGCCCAAGAGCCAGGCCTAAAAATACAACTCATTTTTTACTACTTCTAACCAAATTTTCTTAAAATATACTTTTAATTATGAAGGAAAAGAATAGTCTGTCTATCCAGAGTGGAGTCCTTTGTATAAATGCGCTCTTTCAAAAAATATTAGAAAATCGCACAAATTCCAGTTTCTTGTAATAAGTGGTTCCTGTAGGTCGTGTGCAAAACATGAAGAGAACTTTTTAAAAGCTGATAAAATTTAGCTATAAAACAAGTGTTTTATATGAACCATAGGAATCATATGAAAGCTCCACTCTGATAAGGCAGACTATGCTTTTTCTTCATATTTAAGGTATATCTTCAGAAATATTTGGTTTTGAAGTAGTACAAAATGAGTCACATTTTTTCAGGTCCGGTTCTTGGACTATAAGTGTTTAACATTATAATAGTGTTTTTCTATTTCTTTACATTGCTTTCTTGCAAAACATTAATTTTTTGTACTAAACATTATTTAAAAAATAACTCAGTATAGCTAAAAGTTTTTATCACATTTTCTAAGAATAGTACATAAGAGTTTTTAAATTGAAAATTTACAAACAGAATTGAACAAAATTATAAAAAAATTACCTTGAGGTATAGGGTAGCAGTTGAGTCTAGGCTGTCCTGTAAAGCCAACAGGGCAAGTACAGACAGGCTGGTGATTAACAGGTTGACATATAGCGTTAACTCCGCACGCATCAAAGCATGGATTCCTGCACGTCTGTGAGAAACAAGCCTTGTCGCGAGAACAATCTTGGTTGATAATACACTCTGGATACAGACATGTGGCCACTCCGTTCACATTTCTACATTGTCCGTTGGATGAGCAAGGAGACGGGTTGCAAGGGTCAACTGGACGTGGCTCCTCCTTAAGACAAATAAATAAATTTTTAATAAGAAAAAATTAATGAAATAAATAAATATAGTACAAGAATACAAAAACCTTCAATAGCACAACTACAGCGGTAGACTAATTTTTTTGTACCAAATTTCAACTCTCTAGCATAAATATACTAGGCGCTACGATGATAACAGACACACACACACACACACACACACATATATATACAGACAGACATCTTTGTGAAAACACTCAGGCCTTTAAAACGCCAGAAACGGATAATTCCGGTGATATCCCGGTTTCAGATGTTTTTGCAAATACAATACTTTTCCCATAAAACTTACAGTATAAATGAGGAAAAGTAAAAATCAATATCAACAAAAAATATTTATTTTGAAAATTTCTGTTTATTTCCAAAATTAACATTTCGGATGTTTCCACAAATATTTTTAGTTTTCCTTCTCATTCTTAGCTTTTGGGCTGATTTTTTTCTCAATAATTCAGTGGTTTGGTCTGTATTGTGATCACAGGAATGTGGACTATTAGTCATAAAGATAATAAATTACCTGTTGCCTGCACTCAGTGAAAGGATCTCCGATATAGCCAGGTAAGCAAGAACACACCGGGCTGTGGTTTATGGTGTTACACTGAGCCATATAGCCACACACTCCAATACAGGGATCCACACACTTGGAGTTGATACAAGCTCTATCTCGAGGACAGTTTGAACTGATAGTACACTCTGGTCTGCAGCCTGATGGACTGCTAGCCACACCTGTCAATCCAGGTAGACATTCACACAAGGCCACTCCGTTAACTGATCTGCACTGTGTGTTGGGACCACATGGAGATGGAACACACGGTTCTCGAGGTATTTCTACAACAAACACAAAATAGCCATTAAAGAAACTAGTAAAGTAAAAGCCAATAGTATCAAGAGCTATGTCTGCCTATCCAGAGTGGAGTCCTTCATTTGAATGAGCTCGCTCAAAATATTAGAACATGGCACAAATTCCAGTTTTCTTGTAATAAATGGTTTCCTGTAGGTCGTGTGCAAAACACAAAGAGAACTTTTTTAAAGCTGATAAAATTTCCTATAAATTGAGAGTTTATTTTGTCTAAATCAAATAACTACAACCTTAGAATAATACTATATATAGAAGGAGCACTACTGATAACACGAAACGGTTCACTGGTGCAACTAAGTATTGCCTGCCACCCTTACAATATACAATTTTCTAAAAAAAAGTTGGCAATACTTCCGGTTGCTGAATATTATTATGTTTTATTATTAATTAATGATTGATTATTCATTAAAATACTAATATAAATATCGGTGCATTACAATATTTTATGCATTTTAAATTGTAGTTTAACGTATTTATTAAAATTATATAAAAAGTAGTCCTCGTCAACTAAATGTAGATTCTTGTATTCCGCCACCCTTTTGCCATTAGACCAGTTTTATTAAATACTCAGCAGGTGTTTTAAGTTATTTATATTTGTTCTTTACAATCTTTCTTCATTAATAGATATTTATGACACATATTTAAAATAATGTTTTGTTGTCAAGTTGGCAGCATTACTTAGTTGCACCATTCAACCGACTTTCGTGTTATCAGTGGAATTACATTGTGTTTATGGTCCTGTGCTCTTCTATATATAGATTATTCTAAGACTACAACTAAAGTTATGACAGTTGTTAAATGCATCAAAAGCCAATATTTTTTCAACACAAAGAAATTTGCTGACTTTGCATAAATAACCAATTTTAATTGTGTTTTTTGAAAGAGTCATAACTTTAGTTGCAGTCATCTAGTTTGATGATTAACACTCGTTTTATACAACATTTTATTCACTTTAAAACTTTTCTCTCATGTTTTGCACACGATCACATGGAACCACTTTAAGACAAAGAGCACTTAAAACTTTAGACTATTAAGAATCGACTAACACAGTGATAAGAGGTCTGAAAGAGACTGTTCTATATCTCTCCACTCGTAGACTGCCCCTACTATAGTCTCCCTAGAGAGAGACTAGATACTCCCAACCCTCTACCAACTCTATTTGTAGAATGCCACTCTACTAACGGCGGAACCTTTTTCAGTGATGCCCACATTAAACTACTTTATCAACACTTACATTTAAAGAATACGTGCAATAGATAATAATTAAAACTTATTTTAAATTCATTTTACTTAATTTAAAACAAAATAGTCGAAAAATAATGTAATATTTACGTGAAATTGTAATTATTAGAAAAAATAAAAAAAATGACTTCACCAATGTACCGTTACGGCACCTAGCTACCCAAGGAATGATAAGACCTGTTGGTATCCTCCCTCTATAGATAGTCTCTTTGTTTTAAGAAAACTGAAATTTGTGTGATTTTATAATATTTTGAGTGAGTGCATTCATATGAAGGACTCCCCTTTGGATAGGCAGACTATGCTTTTCCTCCATAATTAAAGGTATATTTTTAGAAAAATTTAGTTTGAAGTAGTACAAAATGAGCCACATTATTTCAGGTCCGGCTCTTAGAGTAATAGTCTGCCTAATGCTCAAAATTTTAATTAAATCGCACAAATTTCAGTTGTTCTAGAAATAAGTGAGCTAAAAGTCATGTATGACATTACAATCCCTAAACATATGAATTATAGTTGCAGAATTTTAATGAAGGTAGTGGCAACAATAATGAAGAATCAGTGTATGCATACAGTTGGAGAATTGGGATTTTTAAGGTTAAAGATAGTTATGAAGAAATATAAGGATTATTACCTGGTTTAGGTGTCGGTGAACAGCTGGTAAATGGATTACCGTTCATACCAATAGGACATGAACAGATAGGTATATGATTGCTGACTGTACATATAGCATTAACACCACATGTTCCAGGACAAGGATCTCTACACTTGTTTCTTGTACATGCAAGGTTAGAGGAGCATTCAGCATTGACAACACACTCGGGTCTGCATGCCTCGTATGGGTTTCCGTGGTATTCATCAAGACATGTACAAATGGCTCGATCGCCCTGAGCGGTGCACCGAGCATTTGAGCCACAAGGTGATGGGAAGCATGGGTCTCGTGGTTGCGCAGGGCGCGGCTCTTCATCTGAAAGAAAATTA
>JACMZG010001911.1:11317298-11444798 GCA_018340805.1 Microvelia longipes
ACAAGAACAAGAAGGGGTGTTGAGATATGACCTGAACATTGTGCATTATACCACATGAACCAGGACATGGGATCTCTACACTGTGTTTATACAAAGCTTGGGATGTTGGACATTCCGAGTCGATAGTACACTCAGGTCTACAAGAAGGAGGTGATCCAATGAATCCTGGTAAGCAAGTACAAGCAGCACTTCCTTGACGTCTCTGACATTCTGCATTGGGACCGCACGGTGATGGAATACACACATCTACAGGTCTAGGTGCTTCAACATCCGCTGGTTTTTCTGTAAAAAATGAAATCTCTTATAAGTACATTATAACAGTTAAAAATTGTATTAGTCTCTTTGACAAAAACAAATGAATAAAGATATTATCCAAATATTTTTACTAGTCATTTGTTATAAATCTGCCTCCGTAGCCGTGGTCGTATAGGTACTGGACTTCCGGCACCGGAGTCCGGGGTTCACAGCGGGCTATGCTTCTCAGTTTTTAATTTAATTAGAATTTTTCTGATGTAAAAAGATTTGTTCGCAACTTTGTTTTTTACTTCTGAACATAGTAGATGTGACCCACCGAGGTTAGGTTTCCCGCAGGGCGATGTACCCTGATGGCCGGAAAGGCCCAAACGGGCATTATTATTATTATTATTATTATTATTTGTTATAGAAAGTTTGCTTATCTGCTGTAGTTAACATAATAGGTAAAAATTTCATGTTTATCATGTTATTTACTTATGAAACCAGAGAATTCTGAAAAAATAATAAAACCACTCTGTAAATAAAGTGGTAACCTGTTAGTTAGCATAAAACAACGAGCTTAGAAGTCAACAAATAAAACTAAAACGGCATTGTTAAAATTTACAATGAAACAATCTATAACACTCTTCAGATAGAGAAAAGATGATTTTCAATATCATTCAACATAATCCACTCTCAAAAAAAATCAATTGAAAAACGGCCATTGTATATTGTAATTAAATGTAAAGACAGATACATTGAGAAATGCTTTCAAGTGGAGAAAAAAAAAGATTTTTAAATTTAAATTCAAAATTTTGTAAAGTATGGCAAATAAAAATAACCTGGTATAGGTTGACATTGGACAAATGGATCTCCAGTGAACCCAGGTGAACAAGAGCAGATAGGATCGTGATTGATGACCTGGCACCTGGCATTGACCCCACAAGTTCCCGGACATGGATCACCACACTTTTGTCTGATGCAAGCTTCCTTCAGAGGACATTCAGATGATATGAGACACTCTGGACGGCATCCAGGTGGACTGCTGATCATATTAGGCAAGCAAGAACAAATAGCGAGACCATTCTGGACTCTACAGACAGAGTTGGGTCCACAAGGTGATGGTATACAAGGATCAGTAGGTGGATCTGAAAAATGAAAGATATAATTATTTCTATAGCATAAAAGTAAACAATAACATAGAGTGATGAGATGAAACAAATATGTATTTATAGTTATAATAGATTGATGATATTTTAATCTAAAGTAAGCTTTATTTTTAAAAGTCATTGCAAGCTACCAAGGTACAAAAAACCTCAATTAGAATCTAAATCATCAATACACCAATTATTGAAATATAACCTTAAACCTATCTGTACCAATAAAAGATATTTTTTAATTCAATTTTCCAAACAATAACTTGTTTGCTTTAGACACTGATGATGATCTGTAGGACTAAAAGTCATCCAAGCGACTAAATATAGCAGTCATAGAGGAGCGACTTTTTTATTTTAACTCCTTACTCTGTTGTGAGGCTCCACAGCTTAATTTAATCATTCGCAATGACTTTATTACTATCAACTAAAACTTATTCACCATTAACTTTTATTTTATTTTTAATAAAATAAAAAAAAGCATACTGAACTCTTAAAATTTAGCTTCTAAAAAATCAATGATAAACATGTTCTATCTATTAGATTTTAATAATATAATTTCTAAAAACGCAGAGAAGAATCAAATTAACTCTACTCTGACGCTCTCTCCACTTCACATTAAATTACAGCATAGTGAAGAGAAGTGTTGATGTTTTTAGACATACACAACACTTACTTTAAAAAAAATACATAAAATACTCTTTGAAGCATACCTGCTGGTCTAAGTTGTTCCCTGCAAGACGTGAAGGGATCTCCAGTAAGAGGTTCTGGACAAGAGCAAGTTGGAATATGATTGATAACCTGACACACAGCGTTATAGCCACAAGTTCCAGGACAAGGGTCAACACAACGATTCCTGACACAAGCCTTGTCTCTTGGACAGTCAGTGTTTAGAGTACACTCTGGTCTACATCCAGTGTATGGATCTCCACGATACTCTTCAATACAAGTACATATTCCATTGTTACATCTGGCATTAGCTCCACATGGTGATGGATTGCAAGGATCTCGAGGTTCCGGTGGTGTTTGTTCAACTGAAATCCAAATAAAAGAAAGTTAGTAAGTTTTAAAGGTATGTCATTGATTTTGAAATCTCGGTCAAGAAAAAAAGGTATGTACAAAGTTTAAGGGATTAGAGATTTGTAAGACAAAGTAGATATCAATTTAAAAAACCAGATTCTTAATAAGAGGACAATAAGGTTAATTATCTTAATTATCATTAATTATATTTTAATTAATGAGCCATTCATAGCTAAGCTTGCTTGGAAATAGAAGGGTAGAAATGAAAAGTTACTTACTAATAATTTGGTTACAATATGAGAATGGATCTCCAGTAAATCCAGCCAAACAAACACAAGTTGGAATATGGTTCTGTACTCTACAGTCAGTATTGACTCCACAAGAGCCTGGACAAGGATCTCTACACTTTTCGGCTATGCAAGCTTGTTGCAAACTACAGTCAGAGTTAACGAGACATTCAGGTCTGCAATTAGGTGGACTTCCTGTGTATCCAGTAAGACATGAGCAAGAAGCTTGACCGCCTGATGACACTCTGCACTGTGAGAAAGGTCCACATGGCGATGGTACACATGGATTGGTTGGTGGCTCTGGTACATCCTCTGCAAGAAAACAAATATTCAGCAAATCAGATTTATAAAGAATAATTAAGTAAAACTATAGTAGAGATCTATAGCTAGTAGAGTTGAATGTGAATTCATTGTCTTCAAAATACAAACTGTATGCTTTTCTAGTAGGCTTTGATGAATTCATTGAATTCAAAATAATGAAAACTCTTTAAGCTTTCAAATTTTTATTTATCAACAAAAGACAAATATTTTCAATGAGTTCAGACACTGCAGAATGAATTATTTCAATGGCACTGGAATAAGTGTCTTAACCATTTGACTCAAAGAGACTTTAGGTTTAAAAATGAATTTCATGATTCTTTTAAAAGGGATCGAAGCAAGATTTTTAAATAATAGTTCCTAAGAAGCCATTTATTAACTAAACAAAAAAAGTAATGTATTTTGTTGTGAAGAGTGGCATCAAATTATAGGTCTGATGATCAGCATTAGATAGAGTTGAAGTGGTATCTTACCCTACCATCCCTAAGGTTGTGAGATTTGGTTTCCACTGCACTTGGGCACATAAAGGTTAAGAAAGCATACATTTTAAAATTTATTTCTTGTTTACAGTGATTTTTCAGTTAAAAAAAATTAGACCTGACCCATTTTTAAAGTTATATTTGGAGTAATTACCAGGCACATAAGGTGTACATCTCACAAACGGATCACCAGTGAATCCAGCAGGACAAGAGCAAACTGGAGCATGATTGATAACCTGGCATCTTGCATTGAAACCACAAGTTCCTGGACAAGGGTCAATACACTTCTGTTGACTGCAAGCTTGATTCTGAGGACATTCTGGATTGACAACACATTCGGGTCTACAAGCTGGGGGCTGACCAATAAATGTTGGTAAGCATGTACAGACAGCGTGACCATTCTGTACTCTGCATTCTGCGTTTTGTCCACATGGAGAAGGTCTGCATGGATCTCTAGGTTCTGGCAATGGTTCTACACAAAAATTAAACAAAAGAGATCAGATTTTTTATGTTATAGGTATTTTTAAAAAGAAAAATGTCATTAAATTTATATACCCAAATGGATTAAGAAAAGAAAAAAAATTGCTTTAAAATAACAAACCTTGTTGTGGAATAGGTCTGCAAGCTTGGAATGGATTTCCTTCAAATCCCTCCAAACAGTAGCACATAGGTACATGGTTAGTAACAGAGCAGACTGCATTAACTCCACAAGTTCCAGGACAAGGATCAACACACTTATTTCTGATACAAGCCAGCTTGGAAGGACAATCAGCTGACAAAACACATTCAGGTCTGCATCCTTCATATGGATTTCCTTGATATCCTTCAATACAAGAGCAAGAACCAGCTCCGTCTCTCTGTCTGCACTCAGCATTTACTCCGCATGGAGATGGTTGACATGGGTTGGTAATTTCAACTAGAAAGTTATATATAATTATTAGTATTGAAACACGAAACTTTAAATTTTAACCTAAAAGCTGTCATAGAGAAAAATAAAACCAATGAAACACAAAATAATTGCTTTCAGAAGGATAAATTTAACAAAATGAAATGATCATATTAATAATGTACATTACATGTTTGGAGATAAAAATCATTCCACAAAAAAGTTTTTATATACAAACATAAGAAACATAATCAGGCAGCATGCTCATTATTTATAATATTGTTAGGGTATGATTCCTTGTATAATCATTTACCTCATTACCTGATGTTTGGAGATTGTAATAATTTAAGCTAGAAAAAATATCTTTCAGAAAAAAAATATTAATAACATAAAATAACTATTATAATATCATCAACATATTTACCAATATATGTACTCAGACATACTCATGGAGTCGGAAATGAACTGACCAAGGCATTTTGGTGACAATTACTATTATACAAACATAAATTATAAACCATAGATATAATTCTAAACAAAAATTACTAGTAACCAGTTACAATAGATTTTAAAAGCCTGCTGAACCTTAAAGCATTTTACATACAATCCAGCTGGTAAATCTTGATCTACAGAGTACTTCTGAGTACATTAATATGCAAATAATTTATAAGATTGTAAATGAAAATGATGAGATATTAAAAAGGCCGCAGATCAAAAAAGTTACACTATGTTACTGACCTCAAATGTATTACAGATCAGCTACATACTCAACAGGAAAAATCAAAACTGAGCCATAAAAAATCCACTGAGGATTTGCTTTAGTAATTTCTCATTTACCATCTTTATTAAAAGTTTAAATATAAATAAAATATTAGTTTCAGATCATCAGCAAATTTCTACTTTTGTTATTCAACTGTGTTCAATCATAACATTGATAAATTTACCTTGCTGCTGAATGGAACAGCTGACGAATGGGTTTCCGATCATTCCAGGAGGACAAGAACAAGATACAGAGTGCGATATTACATTACACTGTGCATTTATACCACAAGAACCGGGACAAGGATCTCTACATTTATTATTTACACATGCTAAATGTTTTGGACAGTCAGGATTGATGACACATTCAGGTCTGCATGACGGAGGCGATCCAACAAATCCTGTAAGGCAAGAGCATGATGGTAGATTTCCCGATACTCTGCAGATGGAGTTTGGTCCACAAGGTGATGGAATGCAGGGATCTCTTGGTTCATCTTGAACTGGAGGAGGTGGTGGAATAGGCTGACAATGAACAAATGGATCTCCGGTATATCCAGAAGGACATGAACAGATGGGATCGTGGTTGATAACTTGACACCTTGCATTAGTTCCACATGTTCCAGGACAAGGGTCCATACATTTTTGTCTCATACAAGCTTGTTGCAATGTACATTCCGATGATGTAACACATTCTGGTCTACACACAGGAGGACTACTAATCATTCCAGGTAAACAAGAGCAGACAGCTAGTCCATTTTGAACCCGACATATTGCATTGGGTCCACAAGGTGATGGCATACATGGCTCAGGCTTTTCTGTAAAATTAGAAATTAAAAGTATAGTAATTTGTATAAACAAGAAAAGCAATAATTAAAAAAAACTTCAATATAACAAATTTAAAATATTAAAAATATCACATGGAAAATGGGATAAATTGATACTTACGAACTGGGTCCTGTTGTCTACAAGCTGTAAATGGATCTCCGATAAGAGGTTCTGGACAAGTGCAAGTAGGAATATGATTGACAACTTGACACACAGCTCCAACACCACAAGTTCCAGGACAGGGGTCAACACAACGATTTCTGACACAAGCCTTGTCTCTAGGACAGTCAGTGTTGAGAGTACATTCTGGTCTACATCCAGAGTACGGATCTCCACGATATTCAGCAATACAAGTACAAATTCCAGCATTGCAAACAGCATTTGCTCCACAGGGTGACGGGTTGCATGGATCTCTGGGTACTGGTTCTTGTTGAACTGTATAAAAGAAAACAAGGAATTAGCAATGCACAATTAGCAAATAACAAATTTTCTCAACCAGATTAGACATTCTTAGACTACACACAACTAAATAGATCACATGTAAAGAAAGAAATCTAAACTTACCAACAATAAGGTTGCAGAATGTGAATGGATCTCCAGTATATCCAGCATTACATGTGCAAGTAGGAATATGGTTCTGAACTCTACAGTCTGTATTAACACCACAAGATCCTGGGCAGGGATCTCTACACTTTTCAGCTATGCAAGCTTGTTGTTGGCTACAATCAGTGTTGACAAGACACTCAGGTCTGCAGTTAGGTGGACTTCCGGTGTATCCAGTTAAGCAAGAGCACGATGCTTGATTACCCGGTGTAACTCTACATTGTGAAAATGGTCCACAGGGTGATGGAGCACAAGGGTTCCTTGGTGGCTGAGGTTCTTCAGCTGAAAGTTAAAAAAGAATATTACAAAAAACTTAAAATAAAGTCTCAAAACAAGCTATATGTTATACCAGCAACTATTAATCAATCTTAATAATAAATTAAATGAGTTGGATATCTTACCTTGTACAACAATGGGAACGCATCTGACAAATGGATCACCAGTATTTCCTGGTGGACAAGAGCAAACTGGTGCATGATTTATGACCTGACATCTTGCATTGAAACCACAAGTTCCTGGACAAGGGTCGATACACTTCTGCTGACTGCAAGCTTGGTTCTGAGGACATTCTGGATTGACAACACACTCTGGTCTGCAAGCTGGTGGCTGACCAATGAAAGTAGGTAAGCATGAACAGACAGCGTGACCATTTAGAGCTCGGCACTCAGCATTCTGTCCACAAGGAGATGGTCTGCATGGATCTCTTTCAGGTTCAGGTTCAACTAAAATAAAATTACAACAATTAAAACAGTGCTTTACATTATGTGCAGTGTGGGCCCCTATTAACCAGAAAGATGTCAGTGCTTTTAGGAAACATCAGTTGTGTAAGGAATTTATTGCTACGACCTTTTGAATTGGGTTTAAAAAAGTTGATATTTTGCACGTTAACGTTATTTAATTTGCTTCAGAAATTGAATGGCAGTATAAGTAAGAACACTAACTTGCTGGACAACAGCTACTTTAAAGAGCATATTTTACACAATCACAGGCTTGTTTTAATTAGTTTTTAATTCACTGGCATAAAACTATTTTCCAGAAGAGTGTAGTTTTGGACCCTAGCAACCCATATTTATTGTCGATAACAGAGGCTCAGACACAAGAACATGAAAAAATGTTAGTTCCAATATTCAACAGAAATATATGAACGAAAATACAATTTCTTGAAACTTTTCTTGATAATACATCAAAATAACACTGTAAAATGTATCTTATAAGAAATACATTGCTTACTTTGCTGAGGTATAGGTCTACATCCTTGGAATGGTTGCCTTCAAATCCCTCGATACAGTAGCATGTTGGCACATGATTAGCAACAGAGCAAATGGCATTCAATCCACAAGTTCCAGGGCAAGGATCAACACACTTATTTCTGATACAAGCCAGTTTTGTAGGACAATCAGCAGATAAAACACATTCTGGTCTACATCCTTCATATGGGGTTTCCTTGATATCCTTCAATACAAGAGCAAGAACCAGCTCCGTCTCTCTGTCTGCACTCAGCATTTACTCCACATGGTGACGGTTGACATGGGTTGGTGATTTCAGCTGAAAAAAATATAAATATTATAAGCTCTGGGAACAGAACAAATGACAAATATGAACCAGAAATTATTTTTTATTTTATTATTTTATAAAAAAATAATTTCTTTATTTAATAAAAGTACATACAATATGTTTTACAAAAATTGATAGAAATAAAAACTCCTACTGAAGGATGTGAGTCCCCTGTACTGAGGGAGTTGATCTGTTTGTATCAAGGAGTATAAGTGTATAATATAAGAAGTAGGACTTTGAAATATTGCTATTTAGCGCTCCTTTTTTAGTCTGTAAGTTACATTAAAAAATCAGGTACAGGGAACCTCGTCATTTTTTGTCATTACATCGTATTCGCTAGGCTCATCCTCTATGCTTCGGACTCGCTTTACTTGTGCTTAGAAATACAGTTCACCAAATTTATACTGCAACATGCCTTTTGACTCACTTTGCTTGTCTTTAGATACTAAATACATCTGTATCATTCTCAGCAGTCACCCATACAAAACTGACCACGCTCAATACTCCTTAATTATTATGATCAAACAAAAATTTTAGATATACTTGTATTGAAACAAAACTTAATATACTTATTTATAAGGTAATAATATACACTTGTACTAAATTTCAAATCAATTAGACCATTTTCCAATTTATTAAAATTTTTAAAAAAAAACCTACACAAGTCATTTAATAAAAGTTGAATTAATTCTGATAATGAGATAAAACTTGGCACATATGCTATTTACTTATAAACTTGGCACATATTATGCAAAATGTTTAGTTTAGTATGATATTACTCAATATTAACAATTAATAATATTGTTTAATATTTACCTTGTTGTACTGAGCAGCTACTAAATGGGTTTCCAGTCATTCCAGTTGGACATGTACAGCTGACTGAATGAGATATGACATTGCACTGAGCATTAATACCACAAGAGCCTGGACAAGGATCTCTGCACTTGTTGTTAACACAGGCAAGATGTGTAGGGCAATCAGGATTGATGACACACTCAGGTCTGCAAGTTGGTGGAGCCCCGAAAAATCCTGTCATACATGAACATGCTGGTAGATTTCCTGATACTCTGCATACTGAATTTGGTCCACATGGTGAAGGTACACATGGATCTCTTTGTTGCTCGTCTTGTTCAGGTGGTGGAGGAGGTGGCATTGGTGTACATATTGAGAATGGATCCCCCCTGAATCCACTTGGACATGAGCAAATAGGATTGTGGTTGACAACTTGGCATCTAGCATTTGTGCCACATGTTCCTGGGCATGGATCTGCACACTTCTGGTTGATACAAGCTTCCTTTAAGTTACATTCAGAGGATATCAAACACTCTGGTCTACACAGTGGTGGACTGCTAATCATTCCTGGTAAGCAAGAGCAAACAGCAAGTCCGTTTTGTACCCTACAGACTGAATTAGGTCCACAAGGAGATGGTGAGCAGGGCTGAGATGGAGTAACTAAAACAAACAAAGCAGAAAATATGAGACAATGTCCAACATATATTATAACATGTACAAAAACTCAATAAAAGGGAAAATTAACACCATAAGTATGTAATATCTGACTAACCTATTGGATCTTGTTGTCTGCAAGCAGTGAATGGATCTCCAGTTAGAGGTTCAGGGCAGGTACATGTTGGGATGTGATTGATAACTTGACACACTGCACTAAGTCCACAAGTTCCAGGACAAGGGTCAACACAACGATTCCTGACACAAGCCTTGTCTCTTGGACAGTCAGTGTTTAGAGTACACTCTGGTCTACATCCAGTGTACGGATCTCCACGATATTCTTCAATACAAGTACATATTCCATTGTTACATCTGGCATTAGCTCCACAGGGTGATGGATTGCAAGGATCTCGAGGTTCTGGCGGTGTTTGTTGAACTAAAAATCATACAAAAATATAAAGGGTGAAAATAACTTTAAAACTGCAGAGGAGAATTACAAATAAACAAGAACAAATGATCTCTTAGTCTCTCTATGTCAGAGCCTACTTTTTGTAAATACCGCCTACAGTGCTTGAGAATTGACTTTAGGTTTTCATCAGACTGTCTACAGTCATTAGACAGTCTGGTAAAGACCATAACTCTTCTTTCTAGCACTGTATTCAGCTATATTCTTGAAAAGTGCCTGTGGTCAAATAAATTCTAGTATAGTAAATGAATTTATAGTTTATTTATTTATCAAATAATTTATTAAAAAATAATTAAAAAAGAATTATGAATTTCTTCGTTAATTTAATTGATAGTAAATGAAGGTGTTAAAGTATATATATAAAAGGAGCTAAGTTAATTTCTAAAATATTTAATTAATGAAGTAAATAAAGTGTATATTATAGAGTTGAGTAAAGATAATACCCTTACCTATTATCTGATTACAATAAGAGAATGGATCTCCTGTAAAACCAGCTCTGCAAACACAGGTAGGAATATGGTTCTGAACTCTACAGTCAGTATTGACACCACAAGATCCTGGGCAGGGATCTCTACACTTCTCAGCTATGCAGGCTTGTTGTTGGCTACAATCAGTGTTGACAAGACACTCAGGTCTGCAGTTAGGTGGACTTCCAGTGTATCCAGTTAAGCAAGAGCACGATGCTTGATTACCCGGTGTAACTCTACATTGTGAAAATGGTCCACAGGGTGATGGAGCACAAGGGTTCCTTGGTGGCTCAGGTTCTTCAGCTGAAAGTTAAAAAAGAATATTACAAAAAATTTAAAATAAAGTCTCAAAACAAGCTATATGTTATACCAGCAACTATTAATCAATCTAAATAATGAATTGAATGAGTTGGATATCTTACCTTGTACAACAATGGGAACACATCTGACAAATGGATCACCAGTATTTCCTGGTGGACAAGAGCAAACTGGTGCATGATTTATGACCTGACATCTTGCATTGAAACCACAAGTTCCTGGACAAGGGTCGATACACTTCTGCTGACTGCAAGCTTGGTTCTGAGGACATTCTGGATTGACAACACACTCTGGTCTGCAAGCTGGTGGCTGACCAATGAAAGTAGGTAAGCATGAACAGACAGCGTGACCATTTAGAGCTCGGCACTCAGCATTCTGTCCACAAGGAGATGGTCTGCATGGATCTCTTTCAGGTTCAGGTTCAACTAAAATAAAATTACATCAATTAAAACATGGCAAACACAAATAAATGATGTAGGTCTCTGAATTTATGAAACCTAAACAGGTTTTTGTTATTTATTCATATCAAAGCACTAATTCAGAAATCACACTTAGTAAAATACTTACTTTGCTGAGGTATAGGTCTACATCCTTGGAATGGGTTGCCTTCAAATCCCTCGATGCAGTAGCATGTTGGCACATGATTAGCAACAGAGCAAATGGCATTCAATCCACAAGTTCCAGGACAAGGATCAACACACTTATTTCTGATACAAGCCAGTTTGGTAGGACAATCAGCAGATAAAACACATTCTGGTCTACATCCTTCATATGGGTTTCCTTGATATCCTTCAATACAAGAGCAAGAACCAGCTCCATCTCTCTGTCTGCATTCAGCATTCACTCCGCAAGGCGATGGTTGACATGGGTTTGTGATTTCAGCTAAAAAAATATAAATATTATAAGTTCTGGGAACGGAACAAATGACAAATATGAACCAGGTATTATCATGCGAAATGTTTATTTTGGTATGACATCAGTCAATATTAACAATTAATAATCATGTTTAATATTTACCTTGTTGTACTGAGCAGCTACTAAATGGGTTTCCAGTCATTCCAGTTGGACATGTACAGCTGACTGAATGAGATATGACATTGCACTGAGCATTAATACCACAAGAGCCTGGACAAGGATCTCTGCACTTGTTGTTAACACAGGCAAGATGTGTAGGGCAGTCAGGATTGATGACACACTCAGGTCTGCATGTTGGTGGAGCCCCGAAAAATCCTGTCATACATGAACATGCTGGTAGATTTCCTGATACTCTGCATACTGAATTTGGTCCACATGGTGAAGGTACACATGGATCTCTTGGTTGCTCATCTTGAGGAGGTGGTGGAGGCGGCATTGGTGTACATATTGAGAATGGATCCCCCCTGAATCCACTTGGACATGAGCAAATAGGATTGTGATTGACAACTTGGCATCTAGCATTTGTGCCACATGTTCCTGGGCATGGATCTGCACACTTCTGGTTGATACAAGCTTCCTTTAAGTTACATTCAGAGGATATCAAACACTCTGGTCTACACAGTGGTGGGCTGCTAATCATTCCTGGTAAGCAAGAGCAAACAGCAAGTCCGTTTTGTACCCTACAGACTGAATTAGGTCCACAAGGAGATGGTGAGCAGGGCTGAGATGGAGTAACTAAAACAAACAAATCAGTAGATATGAGACAATGTAAAATTTATAACACGATCTAAAAATCAACTATGATAGGGTTTGGTTTCAAATGACTGAGATTTTATAAAATATTAAAGGGTGTAACAAAATTTACACCATGGGTATGTACTCTGATATTTACCTATTGGATCTTGTTGTCTGCAAGCTGTGAATGGATCTCCAGTTAGAGGTTCAGGGCAGGTACATGTTGGGATGTGATTGATAACTTGACACACAGCACTAAGTCCACAAGTTCCAGGACAGGGGTCAACACAACGATTCCTGACACAAGCCTTGTCTCTTGGACAGTCAGTGTTTAGAGTACACTCTGGTCTACATCCAGTGTACGGATCTCCACGATATTCTTCAATACAAGTACATATTCCGTTGTTACATCTGGCATTAGCTCCACATGGTGATGGATTGCAAGGATCCTTGGGTTCTGGTGGAGTTTGTTGAACTGAAAATAATAGAAATAAAATATTCGATTTGAAATTTGTTAATAAAATGTTCAAAGTAGAAGTAAAAGGAGTACAAGTAAAATTGGTATATCTTACTATCTAATAGTTTGACATCCACAATTATTTTTAATACCACTATCTAATGATTTCGACATCCACAATTGGCTTTGTGGGTTCCTTAAGATTATGTAAATTAATTACCTCTTTTTAATTATCCACTTTTTTGTCTTGTACTTTTTACTTATGGAAATAAAAACTTTTTTGAACTGAATTGAATATGTATCTGTGACATGTGACCCTTTTTTTTTATTCTTGACGAGTTATTTTTTTAACTAATACTGTGATATTTTATCATTTTAGTCAAGATATTAATTATGTTTTTGTGCTTTCATTGTTTGTTTTGTTAAAAGTGTTTTTAATGTAGTTTTAGTTTTTAAGCCAGAAGATGGCCACAGTGATGGGTGAAATGTCATTGCTATACACAAATAATTGTTAGCTAGTCATTAAAATAATTATAGAAGTAAAGTCATTAATAATTCACTAATTTATTAAAATGTTTGAGTTCTACAAACTTAAAAGTGAGACTAAGGAGAAATTACTCTTTTTTAAATAAAATCTTGTTTAATACAACAATGGATTGACCTACAGAACTAATTTACTAATAATCAGAAATATACTTAAGAAATTACCTGAATAGCAGCATATTGAAAGTTTAAGGTCATAGGGGTATAAGTATTTAATGATGTGGTGTAGTTTTTATAATAAGAATGCATGATGATAAAAACCTTACCTATTATCTGATTACAATAAGAGAACGGATCTCCTGTAAAACCAGCTCTGCAAACACATGTAGGAATATGGTTCTGAACTCTACAGTCAGTATTGACACCACAAGATCCTGGGCAGGGATCTCTACACTTCTCAGCAATACAAGCCAGTTGAAGACTGCAATCAGTATTGACAAGACATTCAGGTCTGCAGTTTGGAGGGCTTCCAGTATACCCAGCTAAGCAAGAGCATGAAGCTTGATTTCCAGCTGTGACTCTACATTGAGAGTATGGTCCACAAGGAGAAGGTGCACAAGGATTCCTTGGTGGCTCGACAGGATCTTCTGGAGAAATGAAAAACATTTTAAATAAATAAATAAACGTTTATTACTTTCTGATGACATACTTTTTTCCATCTAAACGTAACCCGTTTAGAAGCCGTTTATTTTCCATATGCCCCAATAATTATTACATATGTTATTTGCAATTGAAAATTTAAGATGTATAAATGACTTAGAAGAACGATGACATAATTAAACTTACAAAAAAGATGTAACTATACTACAAATATAGTAACATTTTGTAATACTCCTTGTGCTATATATATCTACATGGTCATGTGACTAAAATCAGCTGGAAGGGAGAAAATTCAACACTTGTAACACAGTAAAAGGGAAGAACAAAGTCGCTACAGCTGCAAGAGGGGCGATGTTTGTAATCACAATTTTTGTAAATTTATACTATGTATTTTTTTGGCAAAAAAGTTATATTATTATTATTATTTTGTTTAAGTTTTTCTTCTCACTTAGAAAGTGTCAATTGTAGAGCAAACACAGTGTGCCAAGTTTCTACAATATTTCTTTTCTTATTTATTTTTTATTTATCTATACAGAAAACGGCAAACAATGCTGCACAATTATTATTATTATTATTACTATAAATAAAATAAAAAATCATACAAATTTTAAAATAAGATTCATATTAATATGTTAATAAAAGATCCTATGTTGAAAAAATCATATTTAACCAAATATAATCCAATATTAATATTAAATCAATAAAATATTTAAAAAAAAAGTACAACATAAAGTTATTATTCTTACCTTGAACCACTATAGGTATACATCTAGTAAATGGATCTCCAGTTTGACCAGATGGGCAAGAGCAGATAGGGTTGTGATTGATGACCTGACATATTGCATTGAAACCACAAGTTCCTGGACAAGGGTCGATACACTTCTGCTGACTGCAAGCTTGATTCTGAGGGCATTCTGGATTGACAACACACTCAGGTCTACATCCAGGAGGTTGGCCAATAAATATTGGTAAACAGGAACAAACAGCATGACCATTAAGAGCTCTGCATTCAGCATTTTGTCCACATGGAGATGGTCTGCATGGATCTGTTGGCTCTGGTGCAACTGAGTAGAATAAATCATGTTTCAATAATATTTTCACAGAAAAATAAAACTGTTAGAACCTTTCACCAAAATAGATGTTAGTTATTGTTTTATTAATAACTGATGGATAATGAAACTCTACAGGAGAGTAACTATTGAGCTTAAGCAGAGAGCTATTTAATTGCACATCTTATAGTATATTTAATATCATATAAGCAAAGAATGTATCCTTATTTTGCTCTTGAAAGTAAACAAAGCCTAAATCATAAAGTTAGTATGACTATTTTCTCAACTCTGAACTGAAATTTCAATTTTTATTGAGTCAATAGTGCACACAAGTACTTCTAAGTTCAGTAGAACTTCAGTAGCTTCAAGTTTGATTTATATAAATTAGTTCATACTTTATAAGTTGATTATTGATGCATCATAGTTAATAATTAATTTAAAATTAAGACATCCAAACTTAACAGTATTTTTTCCTTTTCAGTCTGAATAAAATTGTTTTGATCAACTCATAATTTTAGGATAATAAGTAAATACCAAACGATAAGTTACAGATACAACTTATCTTAATATTAAAACTACAAATATCAGTGTGATTAAATAGGAAACAAGTTAGTACCACTATAACAATAGATTTAACATAGCTGTGATAACTCACTTTGTTGGGGTATAGGTCTGCAGCCCTGGAACGGATTCCCTTCAAATCCTTCAATACAGTTACAAGTTGGAACATGATTCGTGACAGAACATAATGCATTCAGACCGCACGTTCCTGGACATGGATCTCTACACTTGTTGTTAATGCAAGCCAGCTTGGAAGGGCAATCAGCTGATAAAACACATTCAGGTCTGCATCCTTCATATGGATTTCCTTGATATCCTTCAATACAAGAACAAGAACCAGCTCCGTCTCTCTGTCTGCATTCGGCATTGATTCCGCAGGGTGATGGCTGACATGGGTTAGAAGGAGGTTCAGCTAAAATAATTATTTACAAGATTCAAGTACAAACATATTTACAAATGGTTAGCCACATTCAAGTGCAATTCCTTAATTCTAGTGTTAGTATTCATCTCAACGTACACAATGACATTCACAGAAATGTTATTACATGGAAAATGGTGATGTTAATAGAACAAAAAGAAATTTGAAGGACAATACATAAGAGATATGAAATGAAGAATAATTTAATAAAACTAAACATAAAGATGAAGAGAAAAGGAGGAAGAAGAAGTAATAAATAAATGAGATAAAATTTCATTCCATTCTATAAATAATTTATTTTAATGTATGTACATAACTGAAAATGAAAAACGTATATGAGCCCTTTGTATACAATGAGACCAGGCACATGCTCATCAAAATAATAATAAAGAAAAGAAGAATTAAAGTAAAAAAAGTCAGTGCAAAGATTCATTCCATTCCTGTCTATTGTTCCAAGTAAAAATGATCTGTACATTATTTGAAATTATTTAAAAGAATTGTGTAATTTTGTAATTACAAAGAAATCAGGCACATGCTCTACACAGTAAGGTTAGAATTGATTTAATCAATAGTGAGCATCCACAGAACTTACCTGTTTCAAATTTCAATATGATGCATAAATAGCAAACCTAGAAAAGGCTTAGAAAATTGATTAAGTGCTTAATATTTAAAAAATATTCCGATTCGCATTTATAATTGAACACAGTAAAGCATGAATTAAATTTGCTGATGATCTAAAAATGTCGGGACTGGGCTGTAATATAGGCTCAGGTTTACCTTGCTGGAAGGAACAACTGACGAATGGATTTCCAGTCATTCCAGTTGGACAAGTACAGCTGACTGAGTGGCTGATGACGTTGCAAAGAGCATTCATACCACAAGATCCTGGACAAGGATCTCTACACTTGTTGTTGATGCAAGCTAGATGTGTAGGGCAGTCAGGATTGATGACACATTCAGGTCTGCAAGAAGGTGGAGTTCCGATGTAACCAGTCTGGCAAGAACATGATGGAAGGTTTCCTGACACCCTGCACACTGAATTTGGTCCACAAGGTGATGGAAAGCAAGGATCTCTTGGTTCGTCCTGTACTGGTGGAGGAGCTAACCACAAAAAAAAGAAACATAATTATTAGAACAAATTATTAAGTCATTAATATTAATGAATTCCAACAGTTAAGAAATTGACACATGATGTAATGAATGTAAAAAACATCCAGTATAACTAAAAATCAATATATTGGTTATAAAACATCCAGTATAACTAAAAATCAATATATTGGTTATAAAACATCCTGTATAACTAAAAATCAATATATTGGTTATAAAACATCCAGTATGTATAACTAAAAATCAATATATTGGTTATAAAACATCCAGTATGTATAACTAAAAATCAATTTATTGGTTATAAAACATCCAGTATAACTAAAAATCAATATATTGGTTATAAAACATCCAGTATGTATAACTAAAAATCAATTTATTGGTTATAAAACATCCAGTATAACTAAAAATCAATATATTGGTTATAAAACAATAGCCATGGCTAATAAACTATTGAAACTTGTCTTTTTTTGAAAATATATTTGAATAACATAAACTGAAATTATTTATCAGTACTACAGAAAGAATTTACAATAAACTATTTTTTTTACATTTTACTTCAATTATAAATGGAAATTATTATAGTCTATTTTAAAAGTATAGGCAAAGAAAGTAAACAAGGTCATTCTGAAGATTAGCATGATATCAATTATTAATAATTATTAAGTCGTAAAATCCAACAGTTAGTTCAATTTAAATTAAACACTTTTAAATTTACAGTACCTGGTATTGGTGTACAGCGAACAAATGGATCTCCAGTGAATCCATCAGAGCAAGAGCAGATAGGATTATGATTAACAACCTGGCACCTAGCGTTTCTACCACAAGTTCCAGGACATGGATCTGTACACTTCTGATTGATACAAGCTTCTTTAAGGTTACATTCTGATGAGATGATACACTCAGGTCTGCATGATGGTGGACTGTTGATCATACCAGGTAAGCAAGAGCAGACAGCAAGACCGTTCTGTACTCTACAGACCGAGTTTGGTCCACATGGTGATGGCGAACATGGCTCTGGTTGAGCTAAAAATAAGAAACGTAAGAGTATGATTAAAGTGGGAGAGAAGAATTACTTGTTTAAATCCTAAGGAGAACCTAAATTAGAAAATCTAAAATGAGTAATAATAAAAAATAAATCAAGGAAACTGTCCATTTACTAAAACATGGTACAACATATTATCTTTATACGATGTAAAAATCAAAGCTGTATCGTTCACAACTAACTTAATTAAAAGCTGTCTTGTCTACACTGATAAAACAAAGGGAACTTGTCAAATAAATTAAGAGGTTAGAAGAAGATATAGAAGAAATAATGAGGAGAACCTGTTCATTCTCACAAAAACAAATAAGGACATTTTTCCAAATAAATAGAACTTAAAGGCCAAATTAACCAATAGCAGTTAATGCAAACACAAAATAATGTTTGGGATAAAAGCAAAAAAATACTCACCAACAGGTTCACGCTGTCTGCAAGCAGTGAATGGATCTCCAGTTAGAGGTTCAGGGCAGGTACATGTTGGGATGTGATTGATAACTTGGCACACAGCACTAAGTCCACAAGTTCCAGGACAAGGGTCAACACAACGATTCCTGACACAAGCCTTGTCTCTTGGACAGTCAGTGTTTAGAGTACACTCTGGTCTACATCCAGTGTATGGATCTCCACGATACTCTTCAATACAAGTACATATTCCATTGTTACATCTGGCATTAGCTCCACATGGTGATGGATTGCAAGGATCTCGAGGTTCTGGTGGTGTTTGTTGCACTGGGAATGAAGAAAATATAAATTAATTTTTAAAATTATCAGCTTTAGATAAATAGATTTTAATAAAAAAATGAAATTAACTACCCAATTTAAAGAAAGAAATCTTACCTATGATTTGACTACAATAAGTAAATGGATCTCCAGTGAAACCAGGCATGCAGCTACAAGTTGGAACATGATTTTGCACTCTGCAGTCAGTATTTGTTCCACATGAACCAGGGCAAGGATCTCTGCACTTCTCAGCTATGCAAGCTTGCTGTAAACTACAGTCAGAACTAACCAGACACTCAGGTCTGCAGTTAGGTGGACTTCCAGTGTATCCGGTAAGGCATGAGCAAGAAGCTTGATTTCCAGCAGTAACTCTGCATTGTGAGAATGGTCCACATGGTGATGGTACACATGGATTCCTTGGTGGTTCTGGAATCTCTTCGGCTGTAATATTTAAAAAAATGTTTCTTATTTGTAATTTATTATTATTAATGTAACTTATGCCCAAATATTGGGCATTGACCATAATTAGATACTTCCAATATGTTCAATGTTAAGAGTTTAAGTATCTGACACTTAAAATAATTGGTTAATTTATTAAAATTAAAGCCCCTTCCTTGGTTATGCTTTCCGTTTACATTCGTTGATTGTTCAAAGTTCAAATAAATTGTTTCCAACTTTAAATTACAGTTTTAGAGCAATGGTTGCCACCTAAAGCCAAGCCGTGGTACCTCAGGGGTTTTCCCAGAACGTGTTTATATTTAGAATGATATAAGAACTATCTGCTTAAATAAAACCCTCAAAAGTTACCAATACAGAACAAATAGAAAGATGATAGATAAGTCACCTCATGCTTTAAAGTAATAACACGTAAAAATAATACCTTGTGGTATTGGTGTACATCTGGTAAATGGGTCTCCAGTTTGTCCAGCAGGGCAAGAGCAAACTGGATTATGATTGATGACTTGGCACAAAGCATTGAAACCACAAGTTCCTGGACATGGGTCGGTACACTTCCTCTGATTGCAAGCAAGATTCTGAGGACATTCAGGATTAACAACGCACTCGGGTCTACAACCTGGAGGTTGCCCAATGTATGTAGGTAGGCAAGAGCAAACAGCGTGACCATTAAGAGCTCTGCATTCAGCATTTGGTCCACATGGAGATGGTCTGCATGGATCTGTTGGCTCTGGTGGGACTGTAAACATAAAAAATCATTAGTAAAAGTTAAAATCTAAGCTAAAGTGTATCGAATAAAAATTAAAATATATGTTTCAATAAGAATTTTGTGAAAATTTCAAGAATGTATTGCTTGAGGTTAACAAAATACTATACAAACTATATCCATAACTCCATAATTAAATGTTACAAAGCAGGTAAATGAGAGCTCAACTTAATTAAAATTTTAGAACAAGTTAAAATTGCTGCAAAAACCTCTTTGATAAACAAATTATGAATGTTTCTCACTTGAACGTATCTTATAAACACAACATAAATGTTTATTAAGATTGAAAGTAAAAATTAACCTAACCGTATAAATCCTAAGTTAACTAGGTCTATATCACCTCAGGCATAAACAAACCTGCTGTTTGAATTAAAATGTTTCATTTTTTAAAGAGGAGTGCAGATTTTGACTAAAAAAATAAGTTCTAATTAGCTTAAATGAAGGAAAGAAAACTAAATTATTAGAGGTCTTACGTTGCTGAGGTATAGGTCTACATCCTTGGAATGGGTCGCCTTCAAATCCTTCAATACAAATACACGTAGGTACATGATTAGCCACAGAGCAAATGGCATTAGGACCACAAGTTCCAGGACAAGGATCTACACACTTATTCCTGATACAAGCCAGCTTGGAAGGACAATCAGCAGATAAAACACATTCAGGTCTGCATCCTTCATATGGGTTTCCTTGATATCCTTCAATACAAGAGCAAGAACCAGCTCCGTCTCTCTGTCTGCATTCAGCATTCACTCCGCAAGGCGATGGTTGACATGGATTACTTATTTCAACTGAAGCAAAAAAAAGTGTTACCGTGTTACTATAACAATGTTTGGTTACAATAATAAACATTGAAACATATATTAAAGTAGGAGTTTTAAATGACACCAAACGGTATCAAAATGAATTCATCAAATGTTTAAGTATACACACTGCTTAAACACAGCTTAAAATAATTAGAATATATTCAATAAAGACAGATTGGTAAAATATTTTATATATTAGTAACCTAACAAAAAGTTTTATTTATTCATTTTATCAAACAAACTATAAATACAGTAATTAAAACATTAGTTAATGCAGATAGCCAAGACTTTAGGAATATATAGACTTGTGAATGTAGAAAATTCAGAAAAAAACATCAGAGAACTTATAGGTATTACTATAATGTGTTTCCTTACCTTGTTGAACAGAGCAACTAACAAATGGATTTCCAACCATTCCTGGAGGGCAAGTACAGCTGACTGAGTGACTGATGACATTACACTGAGCATTGATACCACAAGATCCTGGACAAGGATCTCTACACTTGTTGTTGATACAAGCCAACTGAGTGGGACAGTCAGGATTGATGACACACTCAGGTCTGCATGTTGGTGGTGCTCCAATAAACCCAGCTTGGCATGAACAAGAGGGAAGTGTTCCTGATACCCTGCATATGGAATTGGGGCCGCAAGGAGATGGCACGCAAGGGTCTCCAACTGGTTCATCTCTTGCTGGTGGAGGTGCTGAAATTGCACATCAAAATTATAAACAAGGTGCAAAAACACCGAGGGAATTAAATGGACAGTGAGAATAGTGTAGATTATGATTGGCTCTATTTATTATTTTGTTGATATAATAGAAATTAAATGGAGGAAGGTCAAGCTTAATGAGTGGACCACACCTTGGCCTTAACATCATATACATATCTCTAAAAATACCTGCTCTATTTTATCCTCATTATACCTCCAACAATATTAAATTATACAAAATCAGTCGTAATATTAAATAATTTATTTTGAGGAACTCTTATTAAATATGAGATGAAATAAATTAAATGATCCTTACGAGGTATAGGTGTACAGCGTATAAATGGATCTCCAGTAAAACCTTCTGAGCAAGAGCAGATAGGATTATGGTTGACAACTTGGCATCTAGCATTTGTTCCACAAGTTCCTGGACATGGATCCACACATCTTTGGTTGACACATGCCTCCTTGAGGTTACACTCTGATGATATCAAACACTCAGGTCTACACGATGGTGGACTGTTGATCATACCAGGTAAGCAAGAGCAGACAGCAAGACCGTTCTGTACTCTACAGACCGAATTTGGTCCACATGGTGATGGGGAACATGGCTCTGGTTGAGCTAAAACATACAATAATCATTAATTATTAGACTTATGCTTGTGTTATCTTACCTTACTGCACATAAGTATAAACGAATTCTTAAAACAAATTTAAGCAAAAATAAAAAATGAAACTGCAGTTAAGCTAACAGTTTAATTCAATTGTTAAGAGAAGCTTGATACCAATCTAACCAGATAAGCAGTAAGTACTTCAAATAAACTAAAGGAAGAAGATAAAAGAATCAATAATACTCACCAACTGGTTCTCTTTGTCTGCAAACTGTGAACGGATCGCCAGCAAGGGGTTCTGGACAAGTACAAGTTGGAATGTGATTGATAACCTGACAAACAGCACTGATACCACAGGTTCCAGGGCAAGGATCGACACAACGATTCCTGACACAAGCCTTATCTCTTGAGCAATCTGTATTAAGTGTACATTCAGGTCGACAACCAGTGTATGGATCACCTCTGAATTCATCAATACAAGTACATATTCCATTGTTACATCTGGCATTTGCTCCACAAGGTGATGGATTACAAGGATCTCGAGGTTCTGGTGGTGTTTGTTGCACTGGAAATTAATAATTACATTAAAATGTTTAAATTAAGTTTTAGGATAAAAAAATTCCAAATAACAATAAGATCAATAAAGATAAATCTTACCTATGATTTGGTTACAGTAAGAGAATGGATCTCCAGTAAAGCCAGGCATACAGCTGCAAGTAGGTACATGATTCTGAACTCTACAGTCAGTATTGACTCCACAAGATCCTGGGCAAGGATCTCTACACTTCTCAGCAATACAGGCTTGTGCTTGACTACAATCAGTATTGACGAGACATTCAGGTCTGCAGTTAGGTGGACTTCCAGTGTATCCAGTAAGACATGAACAAGAAGCTTGATTTCCAGCAGTAACTCTGCATTGTGAGAATGGTCCACATGGTGATGGTACACATGGATTCCTTGGTGGCTCTGGAATCTCTTCAGCTAAAATAAAACAATCAATTTATTTCCTTACTTGTCAAAGATTGATTTGAAAAATTAAAATCAACGCAGCAAGTGTCCTAGTACAGGACATTAACTAATGTTACAACCACCATTTGAAGATTCAATTGCAGCAGAAATTGAACAGATCTAGTTAAAAATTGTTTAACATTGGAACAATTAATGATTTGCAATAGAATTTTTGTTTACAGACTAAATTTAAACGATTAAATTAATTTAAATAAACAAATAAAGAAAAAAAAATTGTAATTTATTATGTACCTTGAGGAATTGGTGTACATCTGGTAAATGGATCTCCAGTTTGACCAGATGGGCAAGAGCAGATAGGGTTGTGATTGATGACCTGACATCTTGCATTGAAACCACAAGTTCCTGGACAAGGGTCGATACATTTCTGCTGACTACAAGCTTGGTTCTGAGGACATTCTGGATTGACAACACATTCAGGTCTGCATGCTGGTGGTTGACCAATAAATGTTGGTAAACAAGTACAAACGGCATGTCCATTAACTGCTCGGCATTCAGCGTTCTGACCACATGGTGATGGTCTGCAAGGATCTGTTGGCTCTGGTAATGGTTCTGAAAACATATTAATTCAATTTTTTAGTATGTAATTCAAAAAATAATAACATCGATGCATTACAATTAATAAATTAATGCAAAAGTATTATTATGATAATAAAAACTGTTTTATTAACATCAACGAACCTTGTTGTGGTATAGGTCTACATGCTTGGAATGGGTTTCCTTCAAACCCAGGTACACAATTACACATAGGCACATGGTTAGTAACAGAACAGACTGCATTAACTCCACAAGTTCCAGGACAAGGATCGACACACTTGTTCCTGATACAAGCCAGCTTGGAAGGACAATCAGCAGATAAAACGCATTCAGGTCTGCATCCTTCATATGGATTTCCTTGATATCCTTCAATACAAGAGCAAGAACCAGCTCCGTCTCTCTGTCTGCACTCAGCATTTACTCCGCATGGAGATGGTTGACATGGGTTGGTGATTTCAGCTGAAAAAAAAAATAATTTGATAACAAAAATTGCATTGAGAATTAAATAAGTAAATAACTTTAAAAAACAAAATTTTTCAAGAAATATGTCATGAGTTACACCTTGTTGTACAGAGCATGTGCTAAATGGATTTCCAGTCATTCCTGGAGGGCAAGTACAGCTGACCGAGTGACTGACGACATTACACTGAGCATTGATACCACAAGATCCTGGACAAGGATCTCTACACTTGTTGTTGATACAAGCCAGATGTGTAGGGCAGTCAGGATTGATGACACATTCAGGTCTGCAAGATGGAGGTGTTCCGATGTATCCTGAGAGACAGGAACATGAAGGAAGGTTTCCTGACACCCGACAGACTGAGTTTGGTCCACATGGTGATGGCACACATGGATCTCTTTGAAGCTCATCTTGCGGTGGTGGAGTAGGAGCTGAAAAGAATAGCAAAATATTTGAAGAGTTCACAAATCATGAATATTAACTTCAATTTGTTTGGCTAACAAAAGCAGTCTGTAGTCTGTAGTCTGTAGCTTTAACTAGAAACAATAAGTGCACCACTACCAGATTAAGTTTTTCTGCTCTCTAAACCACAAGACAGAAAATATATATAGTTTAAATAAGCTAATATTGTGGGTCCTAAAGCTGTCCTAAAACCAGGTTTATTCAGTGTTAGGGACTTTTTTAAAGTTTTTGACATCGCAAATGCTCGGAACCAATGGTTTAGGGTCCCCCTAACAGAGGATAAAACATGAACCGGGATTGGACCTGGATTGTCTGGGTGACAGACATACATACTAACAACCATACTACCATGATTATATATGTCTGAAATTATTTAGCTCTTACTTTAATAGCAGTTTATTAGGTTACAAATAAACTAGAGATTTGGCACGCATGTAGCCATGTATAAGACTAGCAATATGTGCCAAATTTCATCTCATTATCAGCATTAGTTCAAGTTGTATCAAATGACTTGTGTAAGTTTTTTTTTTAAATTGTAAAAAATCGGGAAATAATCAAATTGAATTGAAATTTGGTACATGTGGATGCCATTAACGTAATAATTAAGTACATCAAGTTTTTTTAATACGACAAGTATATCCATGATTTTTGTAGGATCATAAAAGTTAAGCAGAATCGAGCGTGTTCAGTGCCTGGATAGGTGACCGCTGGGAGTGAAACAGAGGGATTCACTGTCTGAGGACAAGCAAAGCAAGTCCGAACTAGGGAGGATTAGCGTAGCAAACCTGATGTGATGTGGAATAATTCTGAGGTACCCCAAACCCAATTTTTTAAACTAGATTCCTTCAAAAGTCACTGCCTTATTTTAATCAAGCATGGTTTAATAAATATTTCCTATACATAAATATATTTTTCAATAAAATATATAAATCCCAGAAATAAATTACTGAATGTTTGATTAATTACCTGGCATGGGTTGACAACGGACAAACGGATCTCCGGTGAATCCAGGTGAGCAAGAGCAGATAGGGTTGTGGTTGACAACCTGGCACCTGGCATTGGTTCCACAAGTTCCAGGACATGGATCCGTACACTTCTGATTGATGCAAGCTTCTTTGAGGTTACACTCTGAAGATATCAAACACTCGGGTCTACATAATGGTGGTGTGCTGATCATTCCTGGAAGGCATGAACAGACAGCAAGACCGTTCTGAACACGACACACTGAGTTAGGTCCACATGGAGATGGTTGACATGGCTCTGGTTGAACTGAAATACATAAACAAGAGATAATGGAAATAAACAAAAAAATCACTAAAATTAATTTGAGTGAATTTAGACAGTTGCAATTCTAAAAACTGATTTTAGCAGTATTTAAAATACATTGAAATTGCTCAGCCTGATATTAGCATATTCTGCTGGTTAGATAGACTTCACCCTCAATCTCAACTAATAAGATACTTAAACGAAAATATTTACAGGCAAGTCCATAGCCAGCCAAAACTTTTAGAGGAGAGCCAAACCCAAAGGGAGTGAAGTTTCACTTATTTTTAAGGGACTTCAGCTGAAAACAACTTTGTCAAAAAGAGTGACATTTTGTCCAAGGTAGGGAGAAGCTCCCACTAATCTTATATACTATGAAATAATAAATATGAACATAAAACTTGTTGGAAATTGAACTTACCAACAGGATCCCTTTGTCTGCAAGTTGAGAATGGATCACCAGTAAGAGGTTCAGGACACGAACAAGTAGGAATATGATTGATAACTTGACAAATGGCATTAATTCCACAAGTTCCAGGACAAGGGTCAACACAACGATTCCTGACACAAGCCTTGTCTCTTGGACAGTCTGTGTTTAGAGTACACTCTGGTCTACATCCAGTGTATGGATCTCCACGATATTCTTCAATACAAGTACATATTCCGTTGTTACATCTGGCATTAGCTCCACATGGTGATGGATTGCAAGGATCTCGAGGTTCTGGTGGAGTTTGTTGAACTGAAACAAAATACATCCAACATGACAATACTTTAAAGAAAATTATGATGGGCAAATAATTTTGAGAAATTATTTACCAAACTATATTACAATCAACGTCAAATTTTTTTAAAAAAATTATGAACTTTTAAAATCAATAATTGTAGCCACTGCAATTAATTTTAATCACTTTAAATTCGTAAAGGTAAGACTGCATCTAGTAAAAACTTGGATTTAACAAAGTCAATATTTTTAATTATTCATGGTCCATTCCATCTTTTTAATTATTCATGTCATTCCATCTTTTAATTATTCATGGTCCATTCCATTTTTTAATTATTCATGGTCCATTCCATCTTTTAATTATTCATTGGTCCATCCATCTTTAATTATTCATGGTCCATTCCATCTTTTTAATTATTTCATGGTCCATTCCATCTTTTTAATTATTCATGGTCTATTCCATCTTTTTAATTATTCATGGTCCATTCCATCTTTTTAATTATTCATGGTCCATTCCATCTTTTTAATTATTCATGGTCCATTCCATCTTTTTAATTATTCATGGTCCATTCCATCTTTTTAATTATTCATGGTCCATTCCATCTTTTTAATCTTCATTAGAATAGTATTCCTTTCTTCAGTAACGCCTTAACAACCTCGGCCATGGAGGTGGATTATTTACTTACATGATCAAAAATACTGACAGTCTGAATTACCGTTTATAGTGTGGCTGAATCTCCTATGCACATCTCGTGTATTCATAGAAATTTCAATGTAATTAACTATTGGGGAAAATACCAGGATCTAAGTGATGTCATAAGACAACCCTAGTGGGGATCTAAATTACACCAATAGAGATTAAGTCAAGTTACCAAATAACCTTAGGTAACATTTAGATGGGATTCCTAAACTCTTTAATGGTATTAAGCACAGGTAGACAATCCTCATACCTGCTACCTTGTAACCAAGCCCCTCCCAAGCAGCAGTGATATTTTCCTCTCCTTTGACTAGGTTACAAGTGCTATACCCCCTCACTTTAGCTTATTTTAATCATGAGGCCAATTATTTAACAAGAGCATTGGAATTTTTTATAAGATTGTTTAATGAAAACATATAATTATAATTGATGACGGGGCACTAATGAGACATTAAAGAAAAAGTACTCCAGTTACTTCATATTCTAACTATATTTCGAATTTACCCTCAATACATATTCATGTTAAATTAACAATTGAGAAAAGCAGCTTCCTAGACAATTGAATTTGTCAAGGAATTCAATTGTCTAGGAAGCTGCATTTCTCAATTGTCAATTTAACATGAATATGTATCGAGGGTAGATACAAAATATAGTTAGAATATGAAGTAAATGTCTCATTAGTGCCCTATCATCACTAATGATACTAACACAAATTCTAATAATATTATTGAAAACGTTTTATTAAAAGATTACATAAATGGCCTATCTTTATAAACAGTAATTTGACAATAAAGTCAAATTGTCACTTATATTTATACAATTCAGCTTTAGGATTATTATTGATTATTCTTTATTGTATTATTTAAGGTAATATTCTGCTATATTTTTTCTCTAAATAATTATTTAGAGAGAAAAAAATAATAAAATACCCACATGGAATAGATGTGGTATCTGTTTAACATGTTGAACCAAATCTGCTCTTCTAATAAAATTTTATATCTTTAAACTCCGAAGTAGCAGTACAATGGATTTTGAAACGATATTACTTAAATATTTAAATTAAATAAAAAAAAAATAATTAAAAAAAAATAAATAAATAAATAAAAAAAATTATAAAATAAAATAAAATTTACAAATAAATTTAATTTATGCTGCTAAGTATTAAAAAACATAATAATTATTCTAAAAACACCTACCTATGATTTGGTTACAGTAAGAGAATGGATCTCCAGTAAAGCCAGGCATACAGCTGCAAGTAGGTACATGATTCTGAACTCTGCAGTCAGTATTGACTCCACAAGATCCTGGACAAGGATCTCTACACTTTTCAGCTATGCAGGCTTGTTGCTGAGAGCAATCAGAGTTAACTAGACATTCAGGTCGACAGTTAGGTGGACTTCCTGTGTACCCAGTGCTGCAAGAGCACGAAGCTTGATTACCTTGCGTTACTCTACACTGGGAGTAAGGTCCACAGGGCGAAGGCATGCACGGGTCCCTTGGTGGTTCAGGTATTTCTTCTGCAACAGACGTCAAATTAACTTTTAACTAATAAATAGAGAACCAAGTAAAAGACCAGTATTTAAGTTATACTGCAATACATCTTTGCAAAATTCTAAACAAAATATCATTTGCAGTGTTTCTTCTACTATTTTTTTTATCTATTAGTGTTATTGAGTAAAGTTATTAGTTTTATCTATTAGTGTATTTATTTTTTATCTATGCAGTGTTATTTTAAGCATGACTATTTATTTATGTATTTTCGGTTCATTAATTTAAATAAAGAATAATTTATTGAACTGAACTTTATTATCTGTAAATAAAGATTTTTTTTGTTGTTATTTAAAATAATAATGACAGGTAAATTAAGAAGTACTTGGAAGATTAGCTTCAAGAACATATACCATCAGAAGCATATCTCTATGTCAAACTGTGAAAATTCCAAGCATAATAGGTTATTTTTTTATTGAGGTTCTATATATAAAAGATTGATTATAAGAACGTTAGGTTATTAATAATAAAGTAATATCTAACTAACCTTGCTGTGGTATAGGTGTGCATCTAACAAACGGATCTCCAGTAAATCCACTTGGGCAAGAGCAGATAGGGTTATGATTGATGACTTGACATCTTGCATTGAACCCGCACGTGTTTGGACAAGGGTCGATACACTTCTGCTGACTGCAAGCTTGGTTCAGAGGACATTCTGGATTGACAACACACTCTGGTCTGCATGCAGGCGGTTGCCCAATGTATGTAGGTAGGCAAGAGCAAACAGCGTGACCATTAAGAGCTCTGCATTCAGCATTTGGTCCACATGGAGATGGCCTGCATGGATCTGTTGGCTCTGGGATGGGCTCAACTGAAAAAAAAATAATAATAAAGACCAATGAGTATACACATTTATGTGTTTGGAGTGTTTTTGTCTGGGATGTTTAGAGTCTTGCATGTTTAGAGTCTTGCAACTCATCAAAGCTATCTCTGTGAAAACCACCCCAAGTAGCTACCAACTGCCCTCACAGTAATAACTATTGACAAACACCTCTTTTATTTTAAATAACTATAGATATAAACTGAAGGCACAATCCAGGCTTCAAATCCTGGACCACAGTGGTGCAAAAGGCTGTATTAGGTAAAACTTTAAAAAACTAAACCAACATTATAATATTAAATGATATTAATCATATCACTATTTTTTACACAATAAACATTTTTATATTTAATATTTTGATTTTGTTACAACATCTATGTAGATCAGATTCTAAGCTGTGTTCCATCCTGTAGGGAGGTAGTAGTTTCTATTGTTATTTAATTTAATTTAAAATTCTATAATATAAGTTATAAATAATTATTATAGTAATATTTATTTATTTTTAGATAAAAAAATATATTGCTTGTCTGCAAATATTATTATTATTTTGAAATTCAACTGAGCTTTTTTAAGTTTATTTCTGTTTAAATATTCATTTTAATTCATTATTTATTTACATACATAAATATATCCATACATATGAATATAAATATTATAAAACTATTGTATGATTATGAAGAATGCTTAAAAAAACACACATCGTAAACACTAAGTAAACAAATGTAGGAACATACTCTGCTGAGGTATAGGAGAACATCCTCTGAATGGATCTCCCTCGAAATCTTGCTGACAATAACATGTTGGTACATGATTGATAACGGAGCAAACAGCGTTGACTCCGCATGTTCCAGGACATGGATCCAGACACTTGTTTCTGATACATGCCAGGTTTGTTGGACAATCAGCAGATAGAACACACTCAGGTCTGCAGCCTTCGTACGGGTTGCCTTGGTATCCTTCGATACAGATGCAAGCACCTGCACCATCGCGTTGTCTGCACTCTGCATTGGCACCACAAGGTGACGGCTGACATGGGTTTGATATCTCAACTGTAACAACAAAATATAAAAATTAATTATAATTTTAATCAATTATTTTTTTGAATCTAATTTTTTTAAGTGCGCAATCAAAGTCACAAAGCTTTTGGATTTATAAGTTAAAGTTGATATAAGATGATGCATTCCAACAAAAAAGGCTCAAACATCGGGAACATTAAATTGTTGCTTCAAAACAGTGGTCTGTAGGATATTTATCAGCAAAGAAAAATAAGAGTTAGCACTGGCTGGGATAGTAGAGGAACTACTACTTTAACATTGACATTTTAAAGAAATGAAGATTTTGATAGTCATTACAGAATGAGAGAGAAACCACTTGTTCTAACTCTAACAAGTAGTTCACTACTATATAACCATGCTCACCATCCCATTCAAGTAGTGAAACAAAATTAACACATTATAAGCAGCAAAAGAAAGTAAAACAGTTTTTTTTTTATCAACCAGGCCAGAATTCTAAAATCTGTTAGAACAAGAATTGATGTTCAATTAAAAAGATTGTCCTACACCTTTTTACAATTCTACAACCTTAGAAATGTTGTTACTATGAGTCTCATAAGTTCAATATAATGGAACAGTAATTTGGTAGATTACAAAATCCATAAAAAAATTAAAATTACCTTGTTGAACAGAACAGCTTGTAAACGGATTTCCAGTCATTCCAGTTGGGCAAGTACAGCTGACCGAGTGGCTGATAACATTACACTGAGCATTGATACCGCAAGATCCTGGACAAGGATCTCTACACTTGTTGTTGATACAAGCTAGATGTGTAGGGCAGTCAGGATTGATGACACATTCAGGTCTACATGATGGTGGTGTCCCGATATATCCGGTTTGACAAGAACAGGCTGGTTGATCACCCGATACCCTACAGATAGAGTTTGGTCCACATGGTGATGGAATACAAGGATCCCTGGGTGTTTCGTCTCGCTCTGGCAGTGGAGCTAACACAAAACAAAATAAATTATTAGTTTACACTGTTATGACTTAAGATAAATAATATAATTAATTTTAAAACCTTGAAAGGCTAAGGAAACTGCAAAAAATTAGGGCATTTGTACATAAAACTTTGTCAGCAAATGAGATTTAAATAATAATCACAAACTGATTACCTGGTATAGGAACACATCTGGTAAATGGATCACCAGTTCTTCCAGGTGGACAGGAACATATAGGACTGTGATTGATAACCTGGCACCTTGCTTCCAAGCCACACGAGCCTAAACAAGGATCTGTACACTTCATATTGACACAAGCTTGAGTTAGTTGACACTCAGCACTGACAACACATTCAGGTCGGCAGGATGGAGGCTGTCCTATGTATCCAGCAAGGCAGGAACATACAGCTACTCCTTGAGGTGCACGGCATTGACTGTTGGGACCACAAGGACTGGGTTCACATGGGTTACTAGGTCTCACGTCCACTGTAAAATATATACATATATAAATATTAGAGCGAAAACATGAGAATTATTAGAAGCAAGAGTAAGCATACTGTTAATTTATATAATTGTATTGATGATATTATCAATATAAACAATATAACTAAATAAGTCTTGAAATAAACTTTGGTAACCTTCTTTATGTAAAGGTGTAAGTCAAAGCTAGACTCTATTCACACTTGATGTAAATAAGAAGGCTGAAAAAATAAGGATGGGGAACTTTGATGGAGTGCTCATTAGCAAGAAGGAAACTTCAAAATTTTTATCTATGGATTTTTTAGTTATAGATTCAGGTCATCCAGATATAAACTATGGAAATAAATTGCCTGGTATAGCTTTGTTATTATTTCACCGGTAATTAAAGTATTTATGGTAATCTCAAGAAATGATCACTCAGTTTTAATGAGAAAAAATAATTGATAAAGTCACTTACTCTGAGGAACAGGTCTACAGCTGGTGAATGGATCCCCGGTGAATCCCTCGGGACAGACACATGTGGGAATATGATTAACCACCTGGCAGTTGGCTCCCTGACCACAAGTGCCTGGACATGGGTCCAAACACTTGTTCCTAATACATGCCTTGTCGGCTGCACATTCATTGCTTAATATACACTCAGGTCTGCATGATTCATATGGGTTACCAAAGAACTCAGGTAAGCATTGACACGCTCCATTCAGGCATCGGGCATTGGGACCGCATGTTACTAGACTGCATGGATCAGCAGGAGGTGGAGGTGGGGACGGAGCTGAAAAGAACAAAACATTGTATTATACATCTTTTCAAAACTATTTTGTTTAATGGATATGTAACATTTATTCCTGTTAGTTTTCTAATATTTGGACACACAAATGAAAGAAGTCAATACTTTATCTCAACAAATAGTTGTGTTTAAAGTTTTGAAATGACAAATATATTTGGAATGGTAATTGAACAATGTAAATAAAACCAAAGTCCTAAATGAACAGTACCTTTGAATTTTAAGCAAATCTTCAGAAAGAAATATATATTTACTTTTCTGTCTCTGTTAACAACCTATAAATGGAAGACCAACGACCAGTAGCTCAATGGTAAGCACGTGCCTTACAACCTGGAGGTAGACAGTTCAAATCCAAGTGGGGGATGACCTCATAAGAGATTTTCTTGTATCATTCCATCAGGAGGTCTTGAATTCAAGGCTGACCAACCCAGGTTATGTTTTACTTAGCTTTCTTTGGCTATGCTGGATCCTGTTTTGATCAACCTAGTCATGATCCACTTTTCCTTTGTCTCCAGGCCATGTAAAGAGAAAAATCTGTGCCCTATTGGAGTATCAGAAAGATACTAAGCCTTTTGCTAGCGAGTGCCCCACTAGCGGTCTCACAAGTTATGTTGTGTGCTATTCTGATGTCTTCTACTGATCTACAGAACTTTAGCTTTCAGATCTGAGCTATAAGAGGGGTTTATGCACACTAATTTCAGTGTTGCTAATGGGTTGTATGTGTATAATGTAATACAATAAATGCACATTAATAAATGTTGAAATACATACGCATTACTATAGGTGAACATAATGTGAAAGGATCTCCAGTAAAGCCTGCATCACAGTCACAGATAGGAACATGGTTGACAACATGACACCTTGAGTTGGCCCCGCATGATCCAATGCAAGGATCCTGGCACCTCTGGTTGATGCAAGTCAGCTGGCTAGAACAGTCAGTGCTTAGCACACACTCTGGTCTACAGGAAGGAGGTGTTCCGATGTAGTTCGTCTGACAGGAACAAGCTGGAAGGTTTCCAGTGACACGACATATGGAGTTAGGTCCACATGGAGATGGCACACATGGATCAACGGGTGTTTCATCTTGGATAGGCGGTGGAGCTGTAACAATAAATTTTAACAATTATGATTCCAACTCAAATTTTAAAGCAGAGCCCATTTCACATTGGATCTAAGAACTAAGTTTAAAATGTGAAGGAATTAAATTTCAGTGAATATTCCTCCACCAATATTAGGATTTATTTAAAAGCTTAAACATTTTTTATAATATGTATATATTTAATAATCAAAAGGAATGACTTACGTATAAGATGACAAGAAGAGAAAGGATCTCCAGTATATCCTTGTGGACAGGAACATATAGGATTATGATTCTTGACATTACACTGAGCTCTGAGTCCACATATATTAGGACACGGGTCTTTACATCTCTGATTGATACAAGCTGTTGTTTGTGAACATTCTGAACTTGTAACACACTCGGGTCTGCACTGTGGCGGGTTGCCGATGTAGTTGGGTGAACAAGAACATACAGCGTGACCATTGGATGATCGGCATATGCTGTTTGGCCCACATGGTGAGGGTGTGCATGGGTCTGTCGGAGTTGGAGCTGCAACACAATTAAAATTAAATAAGTTTCTGATTGACAAGTTGTTACAAGAAGTATAAAGGTTTTCACACAAAAACCCAGCAATAATTAATTGATTCCAGATAGCAGTTATGTTTACGCATTGATAAAGCATAGGAGCCATTATAAAAGGTGGACCAAAATTCTTCTCCATCTGAATTTAATAAATGTTTAAAATATTGGTGTATATATATATATATATATATATATATATATATATATATATATATATATATATATATATATAAAAGGTTTAAAAATGTATCTTTTACTAATCATACATCAAAAGAGGGAGAGTATGCAAGAAATACATACAGCTTGAAGCTAACTAAGGTAATTTTGATTAACATTAATAATTATAAACTATATAAATTGACAAAATGACACCAGAAAAAAACTTACGAGTGACAGGTGCTGGTGTGCAAGAGAAGAATGGATCCCCAGTATATCCTTGTGGACATGTACATACAGGGATATGATTATTAACTGAGCATTCTGCTCCAACTCCGCATGTTCCTGGGCATGGATCTATACACTTGAATCCTGTGCATGCAAGCAGAGCTGGACAGTCATCGTTTGATTCGCACTCTCTCCTACATCCACTGTAAGGATCGCCCTGAAACCCTGGAAGACAGGAGCAGACAGCATTCTCGTTGATCTCTCTACAATCTGCATTGGCTCCACAGGGTGATGGGAAGCAAGGCTCGTAAGGAGCACGCTCCGTAGCTGTAAGTGTGACATTAAACAATTAGGAATCTCTCGCTAAAATGGAGTAAAATACACAAACTGTTCAATAATCTAGTTATATTCTACAAGGGTTGTCTGAAAAGTTTCCGATCTAACAATAAAACAAGTAGTTTTTTTTCATGCGTTTCATGAAAAAACACATAATTTTATCATGTGTTCAAAATGGCCGATATTTCTGTGAGAAGTTACCCACGCATGCTCAAATACATGCCTCAAGTTTTGTTGACATGTGCTGCCATCTTCATGTTGAGGTCGGAAACTTTTCAGACAACATAAAACCCTAAAAAATGATCCTAGACTTTTACCAATGGTCTCTTTCCTCAGTAAACCAACTCCTAAGAGCTTAAATTTATCAGTGTATTTTGTTAACCATTAACGAAGAATATTAATTTAATTATCATTTTTGATGAATTTAAAAAGTTATATGAAGTAATAGTATATTATAATAAAAACACAACATGCAAAGAAATTTGATTCAATATCTTCATATTGCAGAATTTTTTCACCAACCTATTTTCTGTACATAATACATTTTTGAGAATTGTTTAATGTACAATAATATGTATATACAAAATAACACTAATTTAGGAAAATCAATTAAACAAAATAAATAGTTAAATTAATAAATTACTCACAAATGAAAATGAGTGCAAATTATGAAAAAGAGACAGTGAAGTGAAATGAAAGAGGAAAGAAATTGATCAGTTAAGTGAAAACATAATATGAAAAATAAAAATATTTAAGTTTTGGTAGAGAGATAAAAATGCACAAGAAAAGAAGTAATACTAAAAAAATAAGAAGAAACAAGAGGTAATACTTGTTTTAAAGTTGTATTAATACTCTTAGACGTGAAAAGTATCTATAGGTCCAGCGTTATTAAAACTGAAAAGTCCCTAAATACATGTAACTTCTAGAATACCGAATGCCTTTAGTGTCATTTATAGATTTACAAAATTGTATTAATAAATTTTAGAACAATTACAGATAAAATTATTAATACCGTAAAAGTAGTAAAAGTTTAATAGTATATGAACCATTTGAATATGGCATTGGATGACTATGAATCATATGTTGTTTTGATGATGTGTAATGGATATGAATTTGGGTGCAGATGTTGAATTTATAATTGTTATGTTGTAGCTTCATTGAGGATAGGAAAATTCTGTGAGAATAATTATGTTATTGGCCACAAGTGATAGAGGACCGATATCATATTTTCCCAGACAGCATTTCCACACTCTTGAAAAAGCTACATTGCTAGTTGTAATTCAAGAACATTATTTGAGAATCAATCAATTTATTTCTATGTAAATAACACAGAAATATGTTCTGATAAATCTCAAGTAATGCTTTTGAACACCAGTGTCATGCATTGAGGTTATGAGTGAACAGAATAGTCTAGTTCAAATGGTACAAGTAGGGGTATATCTTACATGTAGAAGGAATAGGTTGGCAGAATGTCGAAGCATCTCCGATATATCCTTGTGGACAAGTACAAACAGCACCATGATTAACAACTCTGCATTCAGCGCTAATACCACAAGCACCGATACAAGGATCAGCACATTTGTTATTGACACACGCTAAGTTAGAAGCACACTCTGAGTGTCTGACGCATTCAGGTCGACAGTTAGGTGGACGACCGATATTATTAGGAAGACATGAACAAGCGGGTGTAAAACCAACAGAACGGCACTGTGAGTTTGGTCCACAAGGTGATGGAACACACGGATCTCGTGGTGGTGCTACTGTTGTTGAAACTAAATAAGAAAGAAGAAAAGAAAGAAATAGAAACATAAAATAAGAAAGTATTTACAACAGAAGTAAACAGAAGATTTAAGTTAAGTAAAGAACAAGAAAATAAAAATACAAGAAACAAAAAGATATCAAAACACTACACAAATTAAATTGTACTCTATCCAGAACAATTAAACATTTTACATATATTTATTGATAGATGCAAATTAGATTATGTCAACTTAATATAATAGTAAAAACTTATGTTATGTGTTTTCATTTATTCTAAAAGCCATTAAACTATGGCTTTATTTAATAATTACTTAATATATAATTGCAATTACAAATATTAGCAAAAACAGTATAGTCTGTAAACCACGTTCTATTGACTTGTTTTGTTAGAGGCATAATTTAAAAGTATAATTTTTAATAAAAATTGGCTGTACAAAGGGGCATCAGGGCTATGTGTATAAAGAGGTTTCATACACTTTTAAACTTGCTTGTGTATATGTTCACAAAAACACTCAATCTCTTCGTAATTGAGGATACTTTAATTGAATAATTTACTATCTGTGAAGTATGTTTTAAAATGAGCATAAATCTGTGAAGTAGTTAGATCTCATTTCAAACATAGAAATAAACTAGTCTGTCGTAGTAAAAACTCATTTCACAAATGGAAACAGAGTAAGTATTCATCATTTTTATACATTTTTGAGAATGGTGGAGGTAATATAAAAATTATGAACAGTAAAACTATTATTTTTTCTTCAAATCAAATACTCGAAATTTTAGATATTGTTTGAGCATAAAGAAGAAAAAAAATCATACCCGTGTGCACTTTGACACCTGCATTTTTTGGCAAGCTTTTTTAATGTAAACCAGGGGGGGTTAACTTAAATGAGGAAAAGTTTGGATTCGATTATCGCAAGCTGCTAGAAATCAGCGCTGCGGCAGACCTATGTGGACTACTAATGAACTAACTCTCAAAGCTTTCCAAAAATTACCGATTATATTTTTAAACTTTAAATTTATGTAAACCATGGCAACTATAACTATTGGTTATGACAGCTGCATTTATTGTAATAATAAAATTATTTTTCTTTTCGTTCCTTATTATAATAAAAATGGTTTACAAAAATATAATACAAAAATTCAGAAACTAATCGTAAAAAAAGTTTTTCAAACTTCAACATAACGCTACTGATGGCTGGTAAGTTCACATTACATTCAATTATTTCATAATTTAATTGATATAATCCAGGTGATTACATGTGGGCGTCTAAATTTAAAAAACCTTAAACATTTAATAAATTGTTTCAGGCTGCATTAAATGCCAATAATGTTCACCTGATTAAATCGATTAAAATATTAAATAAATTTAATAAAATGTAAACTTATTTGCTAACAGAAGGGTTCTGTGGGAGTTGAAAGACGATGAAGACCGCACAAAGAGCAGGTCTTCATACTATTACAGTAATAGTAACAGTTCCGCTAGTTAGAAGTATGACTAGAAAGTATAAAAAGTTAATTTCAAATGGAATGTAGGCAAAAAGCGGGAAATTAAGCCACACCTACTCAGTTGAAAAGTAGGTCTGCCGCGGCGCTAGCGTCAATCTGAATTTAAATTTTCCCACCATTGAGTCGACAGTCTTACTGTTTAAGTATTTATAATCTCTGATGTATACTAACGAGTAAACAATGTTTATCATGTTTTAATAAAAAAATAAATAATGTTTTGATTTTCTTTTTAAAACATAAAAAAGTATCATAAAGAGATAAGCAGATACGTCAAATAAAGAAAGCAAATATTTACACAAAAATATAAATTGGGGTAAAGTGTTTAATTTAAAGAGTAAAGAAGGGGTTTTAAGAAAGAAGAAACACTGTTTTTTTAATAGGAAGAATAAATTAAAACGATAATGTTGTGTACAATTTGAAATACAGAAGAAAACATTAAGACAGAATTGACATTAAGGTTAAGTTATAAAGATGTATAAAACAATATTAGGTAAATTTACAAGAGTGAAGTTTAGGGTATGGTTAAAATTATTCAAATGAATTGACTACAAAAGGTCAAAGGTGAATTTAATCATACCATAAATATCAAAAGTAGGTGATTGATTACTTTATTATTTCTTTAGGTAAACTTCAAGATTGTTCAAATTTTACAAGAGGTATGCTAACTCATTAAGAAATATATTTTACCACATTAAAAATTAATTGAAAAGATAGAAGAAAGATGAAAGACAATAAACAGTAATAAACAAGCTTTACCTTCAACACGTTTACAAAGTGTAAATGGATCTCCAGTAAATCCGTTCTGACAGCTACATATCGGATTGTGATTGACAACATTACACCTGGCATTAGTAGCACATGTTCCTGGACATGGATCTATACATTTCTGATTCACGCATGCCTTGTCTTGTGGACACTCAGAGCTGACAACACATTCAGGTCTGCAAGCTGGTGGTGCTCCAATGTAGTTGGGTAAGCATGAACATACAGCGTGTCCGTTCTGAGTCCTGCATATGCTGTTAGGACCGCATATGTTAGGCTCGCAGGGGTTCACTGGTTCGGGGATCTCGGCTAAACAAATTTTTAAAATACATTGACAATAAATAAATTGATATATTTATTTATATAAAATATATTCATATAATATATAAATAATTATATACTTATTAAAAAAAAAATGTACATCATTATTGACAACACATAACTGTAAATAATAATGATTTAGAATTGGGAATTTATTTCAAAGTTCAACAAATAAGTTACTCACAAATTAAACAAAAATAATCATAAACTACCACATAACTAATACATATAACCACATTCGGCCACAAATACTTTCATAAAACCCCATACCACATGTTTCAAATAAACATTCAATATTTGCCAATAAAATTAAATAATAGGACAAGACAGCATGAATCTGATTATTTACACAAATAGGTCAGAAATTGAGGAGGCATGCTTAAGGAAAATAAATAGAGATCATGCAACAAATATTGATAGTTGGAAACTTAAGAGTTTTTAAATTGATAATTTGTACAAGAAACGTGAAGTTCAGAACTTAAAACATGCTTGTTGGAATAAACTAAACACCTATTGGGATAATATATACTGTTCTTCTAAACTGAGGTCAATAATGTACCTGAAATCAATCCATTTTTTACTTGAAACTATTAAGAAGCAGGATTTTAGCAACAGTTTACATTTTTTAATATACTTTCATAAACAAAGTCCCATTAAAAAAAAATTTAGGAGTTATAAATTTTATATGTATTATAAATACACACACACATATATATTTATATTGCTACCTTTAAACAATAATGTTTGTTATAATAAGCACATCATGTTACATTTATTTATAGAATGATTATTTGCAATGTTTTTTTTACTCTATAAAGCTCTTATGGGTGGGCCCAGGTCTCAATCCTGGGACCAGAGCCAGCAACCTTCACTATCTGTTGTACTGTTTCCATTTGGGATTCTGAATGATCTGTACAGGTTGACAATTGCTATGCATAATATTTAATTTGTAAAGAAATTAATTTTTCTTTGAGCAAATGAAAAACTAAGGAAAACGTGTTTTTAAAAGAAAAATGAATGTAAAACAAACAGAAAAGAATTTTTTCAAGAGATTGGTTGAGAACAGTTAAATTGCATTTTACCTGGATAACAGTAATACTTTAATTTGGACAAAATTGGTAAATATCAGTAATAGAGAGATATCACACATAGAAAACCGTAATAATGATTCAAGTTTATGATTACAAGATTGCTTTTCCAATGGGAATTTATTTTAAAAGCAAAATGATTGACAGAATAAAATAGTAATAGCTTTTTGGTTATGAGTGCTTACTTGCTTGAATGAGATTACATGAAGACAAAGGATTACCAGTGTAGCCTGGTAAACAAGTGCATGAAGGTGCATGATTTACAACTCTACACTCAGCATTGAGCCCACATGTTCCAGGGCAAGGATTGACACACTTATTATTAACACATGCTCTGCTTCGATCACAATCGGTATTTACAACGCATTCAGGTCTACAACCGGTGTACGGATCACCGAAATATTCAGGAAGACAGACGCACGAACCAGCTCCGTTACGTTCTTTACAGATTGCATTCGCACCACATGGTGATGGATTGCAAGGATCTCGTGGACCTTCTGTTGGAACATCTGAGAAAGATAAAGAAGAAAAAATAAAGATTAGAAAAAAAAAGAATAAATAATAGAAATAATTGTTTCAAAACATATTTAAAGAGACAGCACACCCTTTCAAACAAAGACAGATTGTAAACAGGCATAAAGTGAAGAACAAGGTAAGGTACATAAGTGAATCAATAACATTTAGCACAAAAGAAGCTTGTTTTACGAAGATATAAAACCCTAGTTTTTAATGTTAAACTTTTTATCTTTTGTGATAGTTTATTGTTAATATTGTAATTGTAGTTTTATTGTTAAAACCTTTTGATTGTTATTGTAATTGTTTTATTGTTAAAACTTTTGATTGTTTGTAATTGTAGTTTTATTGTTAAAACTTTTGATTGTTATTGTAGTTTTATTGTTAAAACTTTTTATTTATTTAAATTGTTAAACTTTTATGTTATTGTAATTGTAGTTATTGTTAAAATTGTTTGATTTGTATTGATTGTTTTATTGTTAAAACCTTATTTTAGATTGTAGTTTTATTGTTAAAACCTTTTGATTGTTATTGTAATTGTAGTTTTATTAAAACTTTTGATTGTTATTGTAATTGTTATTATTGTTAAAACTTTTGATTGTGTTCTTTGTATTGTATTGTTTTATTGTTAAAACTTTTTATTTGTTTTAAATTGTTTTATTGTTAAAAACCTTTTGTTATTTAATTGTAGTTTTATTGTAAAACTTATTGTAAACTTTTTGTTAAAATTGTTATTTAATTTAAAACCTTTTGATGTTATTGTAATTGTGTTTTATGTTGTTATTGTTTTTTGTTAAAACCTTTGATTGTATTGTAATTGTAGTTTTATTGTTAAAACTTTTTGTATTGTAATTGTAGTTTATGTTAAAACATTATTTATTGTTAAAACTTTTATTGTAATTGTTGTTTTATTGTTAACTTTTAAATTGTATTTAAAACTTTTGTAATTGCCCTTATTTTTTAACATTTTTAAATTTTTATTATTAAAGTTACTCATTACATTACCTCGTTAATAATCTCAATAAATAACATTATAGAAGAATTATGTGATAAAGAAAAGTGTCACTTATTTACATTTGATAATTAAGGTTAAAAGATAAAATAAAATCTAAGAATAAAGAGTACAAGTTGAACAGAGGTAAAAGATCAATGAAGATGGTGGAAAAACATAAAAGCCTTGCTTAAGAAAATACATATAAAGGTATTATTGGTCAAAGTAAAGAAAACATACCAAAGTATAGTCGAAGTAGTTGAATATTGCAGATAAGCTTTTGGCAAATATAAAAGAAAAAACAAAATGCCATAGAAAAAGTTCACCCATAAATTTCCAATTAAGAAAAGAATAGAAAATTTAAATTTCTTTATAATTCTTTATAATTGTTATCTTCACTAACCTTTTGGTTTATCTTAAAAAATTTAGGATTTTTTAAATATAAAAATGGCATTGATTTGTTTAGTTAGTACCCTAAGTTTTTTGTCGGCATAAGTCTAATAGAGCTATACAGCGTTAATTAATAATTTAATTGTTTAATTTTATAAATGATGGCTAATCTAATGAGGATAATCTATTATGCCAGAAGTGCGATCACTCTGGTAGTATTTTTGTCTAAATGGTAAATTTAAACAGCCCAAATCAGCTCCAGGTTCACACCGACTGCACATGACCAATAATGGAGTAGATGATCACTCATATGAGAACTGAACATGCCCTATGCACCTTATCTTTTTAAAATACCTAGAATGAATCTTACTGAGAAGCTAATAGGGTACGAATAATTTTAAAGTTAATTTGTATTTAACTTTAAATCTATTTTTATTTATATTTAAATCTAAGTAATTGAGATTTACACTAAGAAATATCAGTATTTCAGGAAAAGTACTGTGTAAATATAATACAAATAAAACTGTACTTTGAACGACAGGGCTGCATCCTGAGAACGGATCTCCTGTGTATCCAGGCATGCACGAGCAGTGTGGTGAATGTGCCACGACAATGCATGTAGCCTGAGCACCGCATGAACCAGGGCATGGGTCTTTACATCTCTCATTCAAACACGCCAAGTTTCCTGGACAGTCAGTGTTGGTTGTACACTCAGGTCTACAGTTTGGTGGTCGTCCAACGTAGTTTGGTAAACAAGAGCAGGCAGGGTTTCGGTTGATTTCTTGACATTTGGAGTAAGGACCACAGGGTGATGGCACACACGGGTTACCGCTTGGTCTCTCGTCTTGGATCGGTTCTGGAAAAAATTATACAAATTTTTAAAATAGAGTTAAACGGGATAAAAATATAAATATCTTTTAAGGTGACACTACTTCAACAGAATATCTTGTAATTTCTAAATCCTAACTATCTGCAGCCTTTAGTAATGAAGGAAAAGTGATAGATGAGCTAGCAAGTAGACCACATTTTTACTAACTTCTTAAGATAGAAAATAGTGATGCACACCTCATGAATCTAAGAGTAGATTAGGGTCCACAGAAAACCTAATCCACTAAAAGCCTATCCCAAAAGAACCTATCCACACAAGGATTAAATATTTCCTATATCTTGAACTAGGAACAAAACGTTTTAATTTGTAGACTTATCTTTTCTCCAGGCAGAAACATTTTTCCTCAAGCCACATAGTGTTTGTCTGTTTTAAGACTTGAAACTGACTTAAGAACTTGATCACTCTTAAGAAGTTGCAATAATAACAAACTGTAATTGAAAAAACTTACTCTCTCTCTTGATACATCTGACTAGAGGATCTCCAGAATACCCAGGTATACATGTGCAAATAGGGTTGTGGTTAACAACCTGGCATCTTGCATTCAGACCACATGTTCCTGGGCAAGGATCTCCACACTTCTGATTGATGCATGATTTATCTTGTGGACAATCTGTGCTTACGGTACACTCAGGTCTGCAAGCTGGTGGTGCTCCGACGTAATTAGGTTGACAAGAACAAACAGCGTGACCGCTGACTTCACGGCATATGCTGTACGGACCACATGGAGAGGGTTTGCACGGATCTGTAGGCTGGATCGGATCAGCTGCAACAACACACAGTCATTAGCAAATATTTAAAAAATAAATCATAAAGGTACAATAAGGTAATGCTAAAGAATTGTCCAAAGGAATCATTAAATCATGTTACAAATTCACCCACAGAAACTAACGACATAAATTTGAAACAGATTTGAACCAATTATTGTTTAAGTGAAACTGTTGACGGTGCTGTTGTCAAAGGAGGATTCATGGTTCATCACTCCTAGCCTCATTCAACCATTTACAAAAAAAAGAGACTGTGAATGAATTAACTTTATTGCCATTATTACCCAAATGAATCTTTATGCCATATTTTATCTTTTTGCCATTATTACTGCCAAATAATTTTATTGCCATTGATACTGCCAATGAAATTGCCAATGAATTCTTTATTGCATTATACTTCCAAATGAATTTTATTGCCATATTTATCAATCAACTCTTCTTTAGTGCAAAAGTTGCAAGTTTTTAAATTTCTTGGGTTAGTAATTGATGAAAGGTTTAAGTTTAATTCTCATGTAGATTTAATAATAAATAAATTAAATTTTGGCTTTTTTGTTCTAATATCTTTAAAAAGGTACAATGATCTAACAACTTTGCTATTTAATTAATATGGTTTAGTATATCCTTTTATATCTAACAACATCCTGGTTTAGGGTAATAAACCAGAAGCTAAAAGAGTTTTAATTTACCAAAAACGAATCATTTGAACAATATTTGGACTGTCTAGCAGGACTTCCTGCAAAAAGTATTCCAAAAACACGAAATACTTACTTTTCCATGCATATACATCAAAGAAGCTTTAGCTTAAGTTCTAAAATTTCCACAATATTTTCAAAAACAGAATAATAATCACAGACATTTTTTGAGAAACAAAGAAAAAATAAAATATTTAATTGTAATACTAAACAATTTTTTTTTCTTTTCTCTTTTCTTCTTATCTCTCTTTCTCTAGTACTTAAATATACAATTATTCTTAATTAGCTTTATATTGTAAAAGAATATTATTATAGAAAGAAAAAATTAAATCACCAGGTATAGGTCTGCAGGATTGTAGTGCATTGCCAGTATATCCAGGAATGCATGAACATGACGGTGCATGATTGATAACTCTACACTCCGCATTAAGTCCGCATGCACCAGGACATGGATTTTGACATTTTTTGTTAATACAAGCTTTGCTTCTGTCGCAGTCAGTGTTCACAATACATTCAGGTCTACATCCGGTGTACGGATCACCGAAATATTCAGGAAGACAGACGCAGGAACCAGCTCCGTTACGTTCTTTACAGAGTGCGTTCGCACCGCATGGTGATGGATTGCAAGGATCTCGAGGACCTTCTGTTGGTGTTACTGTAAAGCCAAACATAATCATTAAACAACAAATCCCTAACAAAAAAAAAAGAGATTTCTCAGGAATATTTCAAAACTCTTAGAGCAAAGAAGGGATTTTTGACAAAATGAACCTACATAATAAATCTTAGTTCCTGGGTTTCATTTCTTCCTGAAACCAGTCATTGCACCACCTTTTAAATTGCTTGCTCCCTCAACCACTTCTACAATTTCAGGTTACAAGGTAACTGCCTAGCAGTATCCATAAGATATTAGATTAATTTAGTCACACTAGTAACCAAGTAGGCTTAGATTTTCTTTGTATCATCATAGGTTTTGTTTATCATTATCAAAGGGAAAAGCTCAAGAAAAACATTTTCAAAAATAATTGAGATGAGTACACGATGAGTAGTCAAGACATAAGCTAAGTTTCCACCCAATGACACTAACTGTGGCAATTTGCCACAGACTCAAATACAGCCCTTTAAATTCAATTGTTTGTAGCAAGCATTGTTCCTTTAGACTCAAAGAGACTAATACTATTAGAGGGAGTACAGAACCCGAATAAACACAGTGATAAGGGGTCTGGAAGTGAGACAGTTTCCATAGGTGCCGTAACTGTACTTACCCCTACTATAGTCTCCCAAGAGAGAGACTAGATACTCCTCCACCCCTCTACAACCCCTTTTAAGGCACACACTCTACAAACGACAGACATTTTTCAGTGATGCTACATTAAACCACTTTATTAAGCACAGATAATTAAAGAATACATTCAATAGATAATAATTAAAACTTATTTTAAATTCATTTTACTTGATTTAAAACAAAATAGTCGAAAAATAATGTAATATTTACATGAAAATGTAATTATTATGCAAAATAAAAAAATGACGTCACCAATGTACCGTTACGGCACCTAGCTACCCAAGGAATGATAAGAACTGTTGTATCCTCCCTCTAATATTATTAGTCTTTTTGTTTAGGCTAAAGTTATAAAAGTTAAATTATATAAAAAAATAGTAAATTTTAACTCACAGGAGTTAACTTTAAGAGGGTAGAGACCATTTTCTAAAGTCTGGAAATAGCAATCCTTCACATTTTTAAGGATTGGTGTTATTGCCGCATTTGAAATGTTTTTTATCTTGTAAAAATTATTTTAATTCTTGTAAAGAAAATGATATATTACCTCTTTCTTCAGGAGAGCATCCAGCGAAGGGGTCCCCGGTATATCCAGGCAAGCAAGAACACTGCGGAGCATGCTTGATAACAACACAACTTGCTTGAGGACCGCACGATCCAGGACATGGATCTCTACACCTCTCATTCAAACATGCCAAGTTTCCTGGACATTCAGCATTGATGGTACACTCAGGTCTACAGTTTGGTGGTCGTCCGATATAACCGGTAAGACATGAACAGCTTGGGTTGTTACCAGATGGTCTACACTGAGAGTTAGGTCCACAAGTGATGGCTGACATGGCCCGGTTGGTTCTTCCAATATGGGACGTTCTAAATAACAAACATTATAATTATAATTCCTTGTTTCCCTAAAAGGTTTTAAAACAATCGAGAAAAATTAAAGAGGAAAAGAATTAACAAGTGATTTTACACACGTCTTTCAAGCTGTTGATACAAATGAAAATGATAAAAGAAGACAATTTTGGCCACTAAGGCTACTTTTAGCAATTATTATAATTGTAGAGGATGTTACACCAATGTCATGTTGCTTGTCATTTATGAAGGTTACATTGTCCAACAGAAATTTGAACAAAACAAGAACAAACAATTTTTATTTTTGGGTGCAAATATAAAAACAATGAGGGCTCGTTCACAAAATATTATGACCTCCTCACTGTGCAAGACTCTAGTATTTTTGTAAGGAGTTCAAAATGTTGTTTTTTTAAGTCTAATTTAATATGTGTAATACATTGTATTTTAAAAATAAATAAATAATTTGACATTCTTCTGTCAATTACAAAGTGGCAGCCATTTTTAAAATAACAAGAAAACTCAATCATTTTTTAAAATAAATTTTTCCAAATTCATACTACTTTTGAAGGGGAGTGGGTTCACTTGTTATTCTATTCTACTGTAAGAAAATTGAAGCTAAGCAAAAAATTGAAGCTAAATTGAAAGTATTTAAAGGCTAAATATAAGGTATATTTTTCATTATTGTCAATTACACTATTTGAGCCCATTCAAAGTTCAAAATTAAAAATCAAAGAAAATGTAAACACTTCTTCACATGTCAAAATCAAAAAATGTCAAAAATCAAAGAAAATGTCAATATTGTCAAAAATCAAAGGAAAATGTAAACACTTTCTTCACATATGTCAAAAATCAAAGGAAAATGTAAACACTTTCTTCACATAAGTAAAAAATCAAAGGAAAATGTTAACGCTTTCTTCACATATGTCAAAAATCAAAGGAAAATGTAAACACTTTCTTCACATATAATTAACACCACTTGGTTACACTGTTTACAAGTGTAGTAAAATGTACTTATTTATCGTTTCGACAGATTTGTCAGTAAATGAATAAACTTGACAGGTTTGCAATTTATTAAAACCCATTGAGATATATACTAGTGGGGGCATAGCCGATCACAAAACATTAAGAGGCCTGAAACATCTTTTTGGGGCTCTCAAGGGCTATGTGTAACCTCATTGCCACCTCCTTAAAGAGTGAGGTAAGGTTATAATAAATCATTTCATTTCAGCTTCCCGTACATTTTTTGTGTTTTGATTTGTATTTTTAACATTCTACTATATAATTTAATGTAATTTTGTACAGATTACTTGATTTGATTTATTTGCAAATGTGTTAAAAGCATTTTAAATTATTTTTAAAATTTAATTTCTAGATGGTTAGCTTTGAATAGCTAGAGATAGAGTGTTGAATAGAGTGTTGTTTAATTTAGTTGTTCTTACGTTCTTTAAAGCATCTGTTGAATGGATCACCAGTGAAACCAGGTCGGCAGGTACATATAGGGTTATGATTAACTACATTACATATAGCATTAGATCCACATGTTCCAGGACACGGGTCGACACATTTCTGATTTAAACATGCTCTATCTAGTGGACATTCAGCACTAACGATGCACTGCGGTTTACACCTTGGTGGAGCCCCGATGTACGATGGTTGACAAGAACAAACGGCGTGACCGTTGACCGGTCTACACACACTGTAGGGGCCACATGGAGATGGTATACAGGGGTTTGTTGGTCTCTCAGGTTTAGCTAAAGAAGAGAAGATGAAAATAAGAGAAAAGAACAATAGAAATTTATAGATCAGTTTAGAAACGAAAGACCTTCTGAGAAAAGTATAAGATTAAAAGTTAAGATCCAAGTTCAAAATGAACTCTGTAATAATAATGAAGCAGAAATGTACTACATTTCAAACAGCTTCTTAAGCTAAATAATACAAGAAAAAGTTTTTTAAATAGCTCTTGTGTAAAAAATCACAAGACAAGGTACATAAGTATAGCAAGATCTTAAAAGATTTCATAAACTTTAACATAACTTAGAGTAAAGTGGATGTGACTCATCAGAGGTGGTTTCCACTGGGTCAATACCCGGTTAGCCAGAAATCCAAAAAAGGGATTTATATTAGTTGAGTAAACATTTTGTTACATTTCAAAATTTTTCATTCAACTTTTTGGTAATAATTGTTTTAAGTAATTAAATATTGTTCAAAGATATTTTTAATGGAGGTTTCGCTGAATCAAAACATAAAAAAATAAATAGAAATCTCTTTGAAAACAATTTAAGAAAATAGAATTTTAGTTATCATGTTAAAGAAATTTGAGAAAGATAAACAGAAAAAAGACTCAGTGGTCATGCATTTCCAACCAAAATCGGAATTTTTAAAAATTAAATAAATTAAGATAAAACCAATCTGAAGTATAAAATAAGAATAAAAGTTTTATAAATCTTTACTATCTAGTAACAAAAAAATCTTCAAGAAATCTATTATTGATCAAACAAAATGTATTGGAATTTGTGATATTAATAAGGGTTTGAAGTAACAAGTCCATATATCATTTAAATATAAATCTAGAAAGGTAAAGCATCAAAAAGTATCTGGTTTGATTGCTGCTCGTACTTGATTTCATTCCAAAATTTCAAAATTGGACACAATGGGTGGCAGCTAAAAATGTTTCACTTAAAAATTTCTATATTATTTTTTAATAAATTTAAAATAAAAATCGAAACACGTTGTAGTGTTATTTAATACCAGTTTTGTCATTGACTAGGACCATTTTTAACATGTATATTGATGACACAAACTGTAGGATAATTTTAATAGAATTTATTTGATCTTATATACAATTATTAACTATAATATTAACAATAGTAAAGATTTATAAGAAAAGTTTAGAAAGGATAGCTTACGTTTAGGTATTGGATGGCAGGACTGTAAGGCATTACCAGTGTAGCCAATCACACAATAACATGTTGGTATATGATTTGACACCTTACACTCAGCATTTATACCGCACAAGCCTATACACGGATTCCTGCACTTATTGTTTGAACAAACTCTATCGAATGGACAATCAGTGTTGAGCACGCATTCAGGTCTACATCCACTGTATGGGTCACCCGTATACTCAGGAAGACAGACGCAAGAACCAGCTCCGTTTCTTTCTTTACACAAAGCGTTGTTTCCACAAGGTGACGGGTTACAAGGATCTCGTACTTCGTCTTCGATAGCTAAGGTTTTTTGTGTATATACAAGAAATAAATAAGTGAAACAGAAAACATGCAACGTAAACATGAAAATGAAAAGATCAAAAGGGGAATATTTACAAATTAAATATTATTTACATGAAAACAAGGTTTGGCACTGAAAATGTTTAATTATTAATATTTATAACATATTAAAATATTATTATATGTATAATAAACAATATTATCTCAAACTTAGAGTAACAATGTCAAAGTATTATACAGACTAAAGACATAGAGCCCCAGAAATTGAATTGTAATTAATTAACTAAAAATATGTCATGGTCAAAATTTGGATCAATAAAACTGCTTTCCATTGACCGTCATTACTTCAAAGGAAAATTTTTGCCATATCAAGAAAAGTAAGTAGTAGTCATACGTAAACAATAATTTAGTAAGTATAGTGGCACAAAATAAGTCATGTGTAATCTTTAGATATATATAAAATTGCTTGTCTTTTGCCATTTTGTAGCAAAATAGAGCAACAGAGTAATTTAGTAGTCTTTTATAAGAGCAACAGTAGCAATTCTTTATAAGACATACTTCTGTTTTGTTATTTATTGTTACGTGTAGCAAAATCAATGCGGTGAAATTCTAGTCAGTAATCATCCACATATCTGGGGTCTCAACACACTATTAACACTTGATCAGTCACCAAAGCAAAATAATAAGATACTGTTTTTTAAGACCATGATTTGAAATCTGCCAGATCAATAACTGTTTTTTAGAGTAAAGGTTGTGGAGTTTGATCCCCAAGACTCTCAGGCTATTCCTGACTTTTTTTTAACAAAACTAATGTAATTATCTAATATAATTATAAGTTATCCCAATAAGCAAAAACAAATTTCAATGCCAATCAAAGAAGAATTACAGATTAAGACATGAAAACATTGAAAATCATGACACAAAGGTTGCACATGCAACGATATTAGAACGTCAAACATCTTCACTTAATAAATTCATGCTCATGATTTATGTACAGAATATTAAAGTTTTTAGATGGTAAAATTATATGAAAATTTACCTTTGTATAACCAATGACAGAAAGAAGATAAAGAAAATCTGAGAAAATGGTACTTAAAGTGGTTTTTGGGTAGAAAGTAAAAATATAAAAATAATTCATATGGTTTTTCCAAACAGATCAGATTTTTTTTTGAAGAAATAAGTAGTTTTTAAGATGAAGTGAGTTGAGTCTCAAGAAAATACATAGATGATGTAGTTTATAATAAGGCAAGTCAAGAAAATAGAAGAAAAGTCAGGATCTTATGAGGGATGTTGTCTCCATTTCCACCTAAACTTTCATCTGCAAGTTTATCCAAAACTTGGTTTTTCATATTTTAAATGTTATATTTATTTCAACACTGTGGATATTAAATTGATATTATTTCATCAATATTTTTTATTATTTTACACAGGAAAACTTTTAGTTATCTAACAGCTTAATAGAATATCCTGATAAAATGATGGATCTTAAAGGAAATTGGTTTCTCTAGTAATTTAAACAAATTTTTCATATCATTGTTTGTAGGTTAGAATTAGGAAAATGATAATGAAAATCTTACTTGGCTGAGGACTGCACCCTGAGTACGGGTCTCCAATGAAGCCTGGTTGACAGGTACAAATGGGTTGATGATTAATAGCATTACATTGGGTATTTACACCGCATGCACTGATGCAAGGGTCACGGCATCGCTGACTAATGCAGGCAAGGTGTGTTGGACAGTCGGCATGTATGAGACACTGAGGTCGGCAGTTTGGTGGTGCACCGAGCATGCCTGTAAGACATGAGCATACCGGTCTTCCGTTTACCGGTCTGCATTCTGTATAACCACCGCAGGGTGATGGAACACATGGGTTCTCTGGTTCCGCTAATGGAGCTGTATAAATAAAAGTAACACATTAATAATACTATTGTAATAAATGTATTATTATTATAATATCTGTTTAGAGCCTTGTGGCTCATCAGGGGAAAACATCGTCAAAGATAAGTTCAGTTTTGAAGAGCTTTATGTTTTCATCCATGATGCTCTACATCTCTGAAGATGTCTCCCACAGTGTAAGTGAAACAAAGGATTCTTCATCTAGGTTGTATCTAGGTAGGTATGAATAACCTAAATAGCAACCTCTATTAAGAGGTACACGTTACCTTGCCTTAGACAAACAGATTACAATAATCGGGTTTTTAAAACTAGACGCCTCATAAATATCTATTTTTACAGACTCAATAGACTTGAACTTATATTTAAAATAAAACTGGATTCATGGTGTTTTTATTGTGGCTAAGAACAACACAGCCTTATTTATATAATTTTATCATTAAATATCTCAACTTTGTACCAAATATATTTGAATGTGAATTATAAGTTGAGCACATGGGAAATAATTCATACTAGGAAACGGAGAAAAGAGTCTTTTCACAAAAATAACAGTTTTTTGGCAAAGTGCTTTCAACCCAACATGAGCCCAGTTACAAGTTATATCAAATTATAAAATAAAATAAAATAAAATAAAATGCCCGTTTTGGGGCCTTCAGGCCCATCAGGATATTAACCCTGCGGGAACCACCTCAGGTGGGTTGCATCTACTACACTCTAAGAATTAATTAAAGTTGGCGAAATCTTTTTAATACAAATACTATTCATAAAATCTTAGAGCATAGCCCGGGCTGCGAACCCCGGGCCTCCGGTGCCGAAATCGAATGCCTTTACGATCACGGCCACGGAGGCAGACATATCAAATTATAAATCAGTTTATACTACAAATTATAGACAAGTATGAGGTACCTAGTTATATGAGAAGATGTATAGTAAGATAATACATCATTCAGCAATCATGTTTTATACACATTAAAATCTCTCATCATATTTTATACACTATTAAGTAACAGATAATTAAAATTAAATCGATTATTAAATTGAAATTGAGCAAATACCTTGTTCTTTAACACATTCGACAAACGGATCTCCGATCATATTTCTTGGACAAGTACAGACTGGATTATGATTGATGACATCACATCGAGCTGACTTGCCGCATATATTCCTGCACGGATCCTTGCACCTTTGATTGATACAGGCTTTCTGAGGCGTACATTCCGAGCTTGAAACACACTCGGGTCTGCAGTTGGGTGGAGCGCCTAGATAACCCTGAGCACATTTACAAACTGCTGCCCTGTCTCGTTCCCGACAGATGGAGTTAGGGCCGCAAGGCGAAGGATCGCAAGGGTTTACTTGAACAGCAGCTGCAAAATTAAACAAGTTTTGTTAAGGTATTGATGAGATTGACTCTACCAATGAATCACTGGTTAAAGACAAGTTTAGGGAAAAGGATTATAATGATTTGCACTAATTGAGGGGGCTGTACAAACCTCTAGTCACGATGTAAATGGGATTATTCTGACCTGGAATATTTGAGGGACTGGACAAATGCGATTCATCCTCGAATCTGAATCACCTCAATAATAATAATAAAGCATTAACATTAAGGTATTTCTACAAATGGTTACTCCCCTACAACTATTTTAATTTGCTTTATTCCTGTGACTTCTTCAGATCAATGTCAAGTAAGCCCATTTTAAGTCCATGGAGCAAATTTTAAGTTAGCTCCATGGAGCAATAATTTATAGGGTTATAATGAACCTCATTTAAAAGGAATAATACCATACATCTTGTTACAACAACATTATTTATGGGCCCTAACAACATCCTCATTGTTTTAACAAAGCATTGACATTAAGGTACTATAATGGAACCATCTAAAATGGTTACTCCCTTACAAATATTTTAATTCGCTTTATCCCTGTGACTTCTATAAGTCACAGTGTATTTATGGGGATTGTATTTATATGATCTAATTTCTCCTCTTTGTCTTTACGACGGTGTATAAAGAGGATAATAGATAAATAGAATAAAGGATAAATAAAGAGAATTATGGATAAAGAAAAAAGAAGAACAGAGAGAAGTAATGATAAGAGAACGGTTATTTGTTAACCAGGTAATTACCAATTATGTCTCTAACAACCTCATTTATAGGGTCTCTAACACCAACTCTTTTTTATGGGTCTCTACCAACCTCATTTATGGGTCTCTAACACAACCTCATTTATAGGGTTGAACCACTCTTTTAGGTTTCTTTATGGGTCTTCCCTATTTTAGGTCTTACACAACCTTTTTATAGGGTTTCTAACCCCTCAATTATTGGGTCTCTCACCTATGGTCTCTCCAATTTATGGGTTTGCAACCAATTTGTAGGGTTATAAAAACTTTAAAAGATAAGTTGAATGCACTGTACTATTGAGGTGTCTTTTGAAGTCTGTTACAATGGTGGCATGACGCATTATTGCTATTTCTTAGTCATAATAGATAGAGATTGTCTTTTTAAACACAGATTCCTCTGTATAAAACTAACAAGAAGTGTTTATTGCCATTTTTTTTATCACACACAAGTGCTATGTCGGGAAATTTTTTTTATTATCCAACTCATAACAAAAGTTTTAATATTTGTTAGTTAAGAGCAAAAAATAATCATTTTCTAATGAATGAAAATGAAAATTAAAGAAAAAGATTAAAATAAAATAAATTGATATAAAATGTTAAATCTTTTTCCATTGGACATTTGCTAAAATCAGAAGGGTAAAATCAAAGATTATGTAGTTTTATATATTATAGTATAGTATGTATACTAGTATAGTTATGTGGTATACTTAATAATCTTTGGGTAAAATATAAGTATTTTTAAGTGAAATTTAAATACATTGAATTAGGGAAGTAAACAAATAAATATAAGTAAATTAAAATAGAATTTAATTCAAAATTAATTAAATTAAAATAAAATAGACTTACGTTTGATGGGTTCACGTCTACCAGCTTGGAAAGGATCTCCGATGTAACCAGGTTGGCACGTACACACAGCAATGTGATTAACGACATTACAGCAGCTTGATTCCACAAACACCTGGGACACGGGTTCTACAGTGAGTTGCTAAACATTCTAAACTTGGAGCACACTCAGCATTAGACAGACACTCGGGTCTACAACCGGATCCATAAGGATCCCCTGTGTACGGAGGAATACACTTACAGTGTGCTATTCCATTTTGAGAAGTGCACTGTGTGTTTTGTCCACATGGGCGAGCTTCGCACGGATCTCGAGGCCTCTCAGGTACTACAGCTGAAACAAAAGGAACAATTCGATCTTGAACCATTTCTATGTAGATAATTTGTATTTTTTTTTCTATTATAGATTTAAGTAAATATTTAGCTCTTTACTAAGGTTTCCAATTGGCTCCTAGTCTAAATTACACAGCAACATAGTATTATATATATATATATTTATTTATTATTTATTTATATTAATTATATAATTATATATATTTATGTATATATATATATATATATATTATATATATATATATATATTATATATATATATATATAAGGTGTGAGTGTGTGTGTGTGTGTGTGCCGGAACAATACTTTTTAGAAACAACAAACTTTGAAGAAAATCTCTCATAGAGACTCATAACAGATGTAAGATGTCATCAGACTTCTAAATAACTGGTGGATGGGGAAAATGATGTTTGATGTCATAATAAACATTATTGTTCTCCTGAATCTATTAAAACTGGTTTCAGCTCAATTGAATTAAACTAAAAACAACTTTCTTAAACTTGTCCCAAAGAGAGACACAAGTGTCATATTTATTTTTTCTTTGGGATTAAATCGATCAAGAGCTCTAAAGCAAAATGACATTTACTTCATAATGTTTACCTTGTTTTGTTACAAATCTATACTTTTATTATGCACAAAAGGCTATTTTATTTTTTAAATTACAGCCAAAATTTTCATCAGAATCATACCAAATTTAGTATAAGCCATAATATCAGTTGAATGCATCAAGCACTATTTGATCTTTTCGTTGAATAGTAATTCACTTATTTCTAAACTTCATATGAAAAGTAAGAAAAATCTAAACTAACTATTAGTTGATAAATGGCAGAAGAAACAGTGGCTTAGGGACCTTCTAGATAAATTTTCTTTAACCATTATCCTTCAATACTTATTAAAAAAAAGTATTAAGTTTGAAATAAGTAAAAGTTAAGTTTGTTAAAGTTTATTGTTAAAGTTAAACAACAAGTGGTTGTGATAACAAGTGGTTGTTAAAGTTAAAGTTAAGTTAAGTTTACTTAAGTTTGAAATATTTTATTACTTGATTGTCAATAAAAGATAAATCCTTTTCTATTTGAAGATTACATATTAAGTTACTTACTAGGTGGTATTTTGAAGCAGCCAAAGAAAGCATCTCCTTGGTAGCCAGGTAAACAAGAACACTGTGGTATGTGGTTGATAACATGACACTGCGCATTCTGACCACAGTTCCCTGGGCACGGATCTCTGCACTTCTCATCCAGACAGGCTAGTTCAGGTCTACACTCCTGACTCATTGTACACTCAGGTCTACAAAACGGAGGACTTCCGATGTATCCACGGCTACACGAACAAACTGGTCTTCCTCCGCGGACTACACACTCAGAGTTGGCACCGCAGGGTGATGGCACACAAGGGTTTCCTGGCACTCTGTCCTCTGCAAATACATGTTTTATTGTATTAGACTTTATAATTAATATTGGGACCAACATTTCTTGTTTTAAGAAAACCCATAAACAACTTTATGTTGAATGTTGGAGTTACATTAGTGATAGTAATTAGGGAGAGGTGATAGGCCACGTTGTTAGGCCCTTTTTGCTAACTCCTTTAGATAGAAGAAAGTGTAACACCTTATGAGTCCTAGTGCAAGTACTTTGCGTCTAAACTAGAGAAGAGAGCTGTGGCTCTCAAAGTTTCTATAGCTTTCAATAGAAACAACAAGTGCCCTACTGCCAGACCAAGTTTTCCTCCTCTCAAACCCATAAGGCAGCAACATATATATTTAATATAAACTACAATTGAGAGGCCTAAATTTTGCCTAAACTCAGGTTCATTTAGGATGAGGGATCTTTTATGAGTACCTGACATCGCACAGGCTCGAAACTACAAGCTTAACATCCCTTTCAAAGGATGGCACGTGAAAGGATTTCCATCCCTATCATAAAAATTCTAAAGGCCCCAACCAGGAACGAATCCGAACTGTCTGAGTCACAGGTGCGTGTACTAACCATTACAACCAATAGAGTCACATTCATTTGTTATTAAAATGCTTCCCTATCCAATTAGGCGATAAAGAAGAAAAATAACAGATATAACAATTTAAGGTTACCTAAAGGAGGTGGACGACACGACACAAAGGGATCTCCGACGTGACCAGGTTCACACGAACAGATGGGGTTATGTTGAACAACTTGACACCTGGTGTTTAACCCACATGTACCAATACAAGGATCACTACACTTCTGATTGATGCATGACTTATCTGGTGAACACTGGGTGCTGACTATACACTCAGGTTGACACATGGGAGGAACTCCTCTGTATCCAGGTATGCAAGAGCAGATAGCATAAGCTTGGTGTGAAATCATACAGCGACTGTTGGGACCGCAAGGTGAGGGGTTACATGGGTTGGTCGAGCTGGCTGGTATCAGTATCGGATCTGAAAAAGACACAAGTAAAGTTATTATATATATTTTAAATAATATTTTCCTTGTAAATAATATAAATAGATTTTTAACCTTCTTTTAGCTTCTAGCTTTAGCATTAGTGTACAAAAAGCAAGACTATAACAAACAACAGGAAGTACAAACAAAATATGAAAAACAAAGTAAAAGAAAAAATAGAAAAGAAGAGCAAAATAAAGATTAGAAAGAGATGGTTCTCAGCACTCCTTAAAAATGGTTAACTCCGTACTTTAAAACATACTTTATTTTTTTAATCATTTAAAGATCTATTTTATAGTACAACTTTAAAATAGAAGTTTTAATCTTGTAAGATTAAAACTTTCACGAGTTTTAATCTTACAAGATATAAAAATGGCTGACATTACGAGATAATAAAAACTGAAAATAACTGTCAACAACCTGGGAAATAACAAAATTTTGGATCTTGCATGTGATGATCCAAGATAGGAATGAAAAACTAGTGACACAATGAGAGAAAATCTTCATCAATGAGAGAGGCACTATGTGTAAGATATTTCTCAGTGACTATGCTAATTTAGCAGCTATATAAAGAGACTAGTACTTAGAGGGCACTTAAGTAGAATAACCCAGTGATAAGGAGATAGAAGTGAGACAGTTTCCAGTGGGTACCTTAACGGTACTTACTCCTACTAGGTCTCCCAAGAGGGAGATTAGAGACTCCCCCTTCCTCTACAACCCTATCAGAGACAAACGACGGGTATAATTCAGTGACTTCACATTGAAAAACTTTATATAACAGATATTTAAAGAATATAGGCAATCGATAATAATTACAACTTATTTTACATTCATTCAACTACTTTTAAGGCGAAAAATAATGTCATGTTTACAAGAAATTGCAATTATTATGAAAAATCAAAAAATGACGTCACCAATGTTGAGTTATGGTACTAGGGAATGAGAGTCCTGGATGTTAAACCATGCCCTCAATGTCATATCAGGCCATTCTAATTGGTTCCTAAACACAATTTTTTTATGCTGGGCTGTCAACTGATTATAACCTTGTGCTATACTGTGTACTCCACCGTGAACTTTTGTTTTTTTGACAGCAGACATTTTAACAGCACAAAATAATGGAAGCAATCTCACTTGTTGATTATATTCCACTATAAATTAATACAAACCATTTTTATAATTTCGATTAATATTTCGTTTGTGGTAAGAAATTTTTGATATTTTCCAATCGTAATTGATGTCTTGAAGGAAACACACAAGTAATTTAGCGAAGGCAGTTTAGCTGATATTTGTTACTTATAGAAAAATAAGGATGAATAAATGAATGAAGATTCGAATGGTTACCTTGTTGTAATGGATAACAGCTGACGAACGGATCCCCAGTATGATGTTTAGGACAATAACAGACTGGAACGTGATTGACACAGGAACACTTAGCATTAACACCGCAAGCCCGCAGGCAGGGGTCCACACACTGGTAGTTGAGACAGGCTTGCTGGTACGGACAGTCTGAGTTGATAACACACTGGGGTCGGCATCCCACGTATGGGTCTCCGAAGAACCCAGGTAAGCAAGAACATTCAGTGTGACCGTAGTTAGTTCTACAGACAGCATTGGATCCGCAGTAAACTCTCTCACACGATGGTTCTACATCAGCGATGGCTGTAACACATCATTATAAAACAATAAAATAAAAACAAGCCATAATTCATTGTTTATTCTTGTTGCTATGACAACTGTCACTTTATATTATAATTGTATTTAAAAAAAATGTATCCTTATGTTGTATTATAATAATTGTTGATTATTAGCACTTGTTTTATTGTAATATTATTAGTAGTAATACTAATAATACACAATAGGACTAGGCTTCTCTTTCTCGTACTTCAAACTTCATTGAAAAACAAAGGCCTCTTTATGGTCTGCTTTTTAAATTTAAATACTTAAAAAACTGTGTCAGCGACACATGTGGTTGAGCTCTTTTTCGTCTTAGAGCACTAAAAAACTAGAAGTATCTATTAGCAACTAAGGTATATGATAATTGAACAAGCAATTACTAGTGTAATATGTTCTAAGAGTCCTTACATAAAAGGGATATCTATGGTTCGAGAGAACTATACATTATCAATGAAAAAATATCAAACTAGATTGAATTATATTTGCAGTCCTAAGAAGTAAAAGGAATTTTGAATCAAAAGTTTCTTCTTCAATTTTATACCTCTTTGTTTCTACAAAGCTAATATTAAGAGTGGTTCTGCCTCCAGTTCTTGGAATTTATTAAGACATTGTCGTAGGTGTTGAAATGTTTTGAGACAAATAAAGTAAAAATTGAAATGAAAGATTATTGTTTAAACAAACCTGTAACAGGAGCTGAACAGTGTTCAAACGGGTTTCCAGTGAGTCCAGCTGGACAGTAACACACTGGTGAATGCTGTACAGCAACACACAGAGCATTTACACCACATGAACCGTGACAAGGGTCTACGCATTGGTGCAAAATACAAACTTGATCCAATCTGCAGTCGAAATCTGACATACATCCAGGCCTACATCCTGGGTAAGAGCTACCATGTGTTTGACACGGATCACATATGGCTACCTGACCGTACAACGGCACACAGTTCATCTGTGGTCCACAAGGTGATGGGTTAGTGCACATTTGGGTTGAGTTTCCAGTAACTGGGGCTACAGCTGTAAAATAATTATAAACATTTAGAGTACAATTTGAAAGTTTTTCTGACTCTAATTTATTTGACAGTAAAAAGCACATAATTCACTATTATAATTATTTTAATTATTACAATTATTTTATCAAATTGATAAAAATTTGGATTTAGTCATTATCTTATTTAACGATAGTTTTGACTTAAGGGGTTTTTACGTTTGGTTAAGTAAGGTCTAAAAATACTTTAATCGTATAAAATTAAAAAATTTGACTAATGTGCTTTTTCCCTCTGACCCTAGATTTAATCTCACAGAGCATGGTCTTCCTTCATTCATAGAGCTTAACTTTCTGAAACACCTGATATGATGATATAAAAATGTTTTCAATAAACACTTTTTTAAAAGAATGAAAGGATGCTTTTTTTTCAATGGTTTAATTTTTTACTTTTCTTTATTTATACCGTAGATATAGAGGAAAAGCATAGAATCATTTGATACTACCATGTTTTGGAAAACATGAATATAATTGTGCGAGAGACATCTAGAAAATGTATCAAGAAAAATGCAATGCTACGTTAGACATAGCGAAACAGAGTGGGACATGTCATAATGTCGAACCATCAATGATGACAAATGTCGAATGATGGAACAGTTGCCAGATGTAGCATTGCATTTTGCTTGTTACATTTCCATAGGTGTATCTCGCACAATTATATTGCATCAACTATTCATGTTTTGCCACACTCGGTTGTTTCAAATGATTTTAACTATCTTATTTTTAATTATAATATTATTTTAAATTTAAATTATTTCTATATCTTAATCTATCATCCTATTTATGTTTCCTTTATTATTAAACAATTTGTTATTGTTAAACTTTTAGAGCATATTCAAAATTATTTCTTTTTTAGTCTATTCATGTTTTTATGTTTTCTATGTTATTTTTTATGTTTTCATGTAATTTTTTTTGTACTAACATTTTTATAATGTATAAAAAATATTTGTTTGTGTGTGCAATTTTATTTAATTTTATATTCATAATAGTTATTTTTGTATATCAGGTAATTTAGCCCGTTGTTGTATTAATAAATAAATAAAACAAAGGAACACTTACGCTTTCTGATGCACTGTATGAATGGATCACCCATGAATCCCTGAGGGCATGTACATGATACAGTGTGATCCCTACATGTACACACGGCTCCCAGTCCACATATGTTCTTTTGAGCACACGGATCTATACATCTGCAAGTAAATATCAATAAATAAATAAACACTTAATTATTTTGTACAAATGATCAAAAAAATTAAATATATAAATTGTAAAAAAATGGGGGTAATCAGTTTTTCAACTGTCCTTCCCTGCCACCCTTACGTTAAATATCACATTATATTTTTTTTTAAATTAAATCACAACAAACTGCTTATGATTTTATAATTTGATTTATTAAACAAACAGGAACATTAGTTAAAAAAATACAATTATCTTGAATTAAAAATATTATCTAGTTTTATCTTGGAAATTCATTTAATATATTACATTAATATCATAAAAATATGCTAAACTTTTCATAATATTATTTCAGATCAAACATTTCTTGAGGATGGCTACAAAGAAGGCACTTTAAAGCCTATGAAATTGGAAGTATAATTTGGTTGTAAAAAGCAGAAAATAATTCACTGTAAAGCTGCCTAATTCTCAGTAAATATAATAAATTATTTACTTTTAATTTGTTTAAGTCAACTCTTGTTGAAATATTTAGAATACACTTAATCTAATGTTAAAACAAATAATATACACAAATAAAATAATGAAATACAAATAAATAAAAGGAACATTGAATAAAAAATATTGATAATAAATATAATTCCGAGCTGCGCATTTTGTTTTCATGAAATTGTTAAATAAATTAACAGTAAGGGACTGAAGAGTTATTGTTCTTGATCTTAATCACAACTTATTTATAACATTATAAGTAATATAAAATTGTTCTAGAGAAAGAGAGTAGTACAGCTCTCATACATAGAGAGCTCATATGTAGCTCTCATATATTAAATAAACATATTTTTAGTATGAAATTTTAGTTATTAACCATTTTTCAGTATTATATGTCAAACAATAAATCAACATATATGAGTCGTGCTACTCTCTTTCTCTAGAAAAACTTTATATTACTTATGGTTCGGTAGAATATGTTTGATTTTTAAATCTGCATATATCTTAAACATAATAACACGGAAAAACATGCAATTTTAAGGTTTTTGTGCGTTTTAGGGTGTAAATCAGAGATGTTCAGTAATATTTGAACAGTTATATCTCTGGTTCTATTAAACCAATTTTGATGGTTAAAACATTAATTTGTCGCAAATTTATTTTTTGCGACAAATCAATTTTGTCACAAAAAAATAAATTTTTTGTCGCAACCCCTTTATCTTTTTTTTGATAAAACTAAAATAATGGGCAAAAACTCATTTTAGGGTCATTTTTCGGATTCTGAAGGGGCCCAGGGACCTAAATTCCATGATCTGAAATGACAGACAACCTGATCCTTTATCAAGGAGCCAAAATAAATCAATCTTTGGGGCTCGACGGATACGAAATGAGCAATGGGCTCTTGGACTATTAGGTATAGTGTTTATAAATCTTGTTAACTGAAGGGTACATAATGCGTACAATTATGTACATAGTGTGTACCTTACCTCTGTCTCATACAAGCCTGGTTTCTTTGACAGTCAGAGTTAATAACACACTCAGCTCTGCACCCAGTCTGAGGATCTCCAAAGTAGTTTGGTAAACAAGAACAGACTGGTTTGCCGTAGTTTATAGAACACTGTGTGTTGGTACCGCAAGGACTTGGTACACAAGGATTTCTCTCTTCGTTAAAACCTAAGAAACCATCCGAGCAAAGTATTAATTAAAATTAAAGTAAAAGTTAAATCAAAATGAAATAATAATAGAACTAATGGTAAAGTTAAAAATAAACAAACAGACAGAAGATTTCACAGAAATAGCTTCCAATAACTATTAATAATGTTTACATACAAAATAAGTATCAAAAAATCAATGATGGTATATCTAAGTTCTTTACCTATTAGTGGGTAGCAGCGAATGATAGGGTTTCCTCCAAGATCAGGAGGACACGAGCAGACAGGATGATGGACTTCCACTCGGCATTGAGCATTAATACCACAAGCACCTGGGCATGGATCACGGCATCTGTATCCTAAACATGCTTTGTCATTGGGGCACTCTGAATCCTTGGTACATTCCCCAGTAGCGAGGCAGGGTTGGCCTGGTCCAGCACTTGATCCATCAGGACACAGGCATACCACTTGGGATGCACCTGTCGGTTGACAAGCTGCACCGAAACCACACGGGTTAGGAGCACAGGGATCATCCGCTAGAGGCGCACAACCGTTGTAAGGATCACCAAATGTTCCGTAGCGGCAATAACATTGTTCTTTATTACCAACTATATAGCAGTCGGCATTTTGACCACAAGGACCTGGTATACATAAGCTCTTGACTGGTTCTAAAAATAAAAAATAAAAAAATAAAAACAAAATCGTAAAGATGTACTAATGGGATTTATATGAATCGTATAGGGCATAGGGTGGATCAACTGTTCTGCACTATCCAAACCTCTATTCTATTCTTTTCCCAACTATTAAGTATGTATAGCAAATTTTTACTTTATCCTTGAAAACCATAAGATTGAAATTGTTCCCCTTTAATCTAAACAAATATAACAGTTTTTGTAATGAGTTTTTGTAATCGTGTCGCTCACAAGCCTTGAGCTTATGTGACACAAATGGTCAATATATATTATTTTATTTATTTATAATTTGTAATTTAACCTTTGTAAACAGATATTTATATATGAATAAACGATTTATTATTATTATTATTATAGTTTGGCTTATGATTAATAGATTATACTCTTTCTTTTCTTTAAATCAAATTATCCTTTCATGTTCTTCACTTTCCTTTCTGAAGATTCCTTAATTTAACACTGATCTCAAATGAACGAGATCAGTTCATAGGATAATATTTATTATCCTAAATAAGCACTTTACTTAATAAATTCTGATTTGGATTGATTCTGATTTCTTGATAAAATTATGGTTATAGGAAAGAATATAGCAAGAAATTTGAAAAAAAAAATATCTTACCAGTACAAGTTTTATATGGGTTTCCGACAAGATGTTCAGGGCAGTAGCATGGTGGAGACACACTTGGATCACACAATGCTCCGTATCCACACGGATTGGGTTCACACGGATTTCTCCTCTTAACACAGCCTCTGATAGTGTTGGGACTTTCCAAGTACCCAGGTAGACAGGTGCACTTAGCAAAGCCATTCTGGAGCACAGTGCACTGCGTGTTGGGGCCACAAGGCGAAGGTACACACGGTTGTTTGGGAGGAGAGCACGGAATGTGTGGTGGTTCACCTTCAAAATTTGGCTGACAGAAACACTGTGGTCGCCCATTCACAATACGACACCCTGAGTTTGGTCCGCAAGGGTTACCTTGACATTCATTACCTTCTGGAACTACAACAACAAATCAAGTGATTAATAAAAAAAAAAGAATAAATCAAATATGCTAAAATATAAAAATTGCATTTGTTGAGATAAAGCCCTACGTCTAGATGCTATTTCCTCAAAATGGAAATTTCCTTTAAAGTGTCTTTTTACAATTTGGAATACTTAGACAAATGTTATATGTTATAAGTTTGTTGAAATTTTATTAAAAGTTTAAGCTCTTTTAAAGATTTTTTTTCAAACTTTAAAAAAATGCCTTTTCAAGATATAAGCATTTTAAGCATTTAAGATTGAAACGCATCACTAATCATCCAAAAGTATGTAGAATTCGATTGAATTCACCAAGATCAAACTTTTAAATGCTACCCCAATAAATATTTTACCCAATGTAGAATTTCAGAGCCACTTTTGAAGTTAAAGAAATGTCGAAAAATATAAAATTTGGAAAATTCAGCATGTTACTTAGGCAACATGCTTGCACCAAATGAGCTAAAACAGGATTTTTTTCTTTCTCAAGAGCCTAAATATCAGCCAAAATAGATGGTTTGAGTGGTTTTACTTCAGTTGATTTGATATGAAATGACTCTTAGAAAAAAATTAAATAGAATATGAATACTAAAGTAATGCATAAACTAAGTAGGGAAACTCCTATACTAACCTGTTTGAAAAAAATCAGGTGATCATCTGATAGCTGGCTCAAAAATATCATACAGCCATAATTGGAATAACTGGGCATGAGCCTTTAAAGATTTACGTTTTATGCTTAATTTTATTGGTAACACTGATAACATTGGGTAAGTTTTACTTTTTATTGTGTTTTCGTACTTTAATACGTATTTTGTAATAAATTATAAGAAAAAATTGTTACGACAATTTAATTAAAGAAAAAGAGAAACCAGGTAGGAACCTAGAGAAACCATAGTAAAGGTAAAATACATGTTTTATTAATATTTTGAAGAAACGACACATGGTATTGCCTTAAATATACTTAAGGCAAAAAAATTATGATTGCTTTTATTATATTCAAAAAAATGTAGGTTTAAGATGTTAAATTACTAATCACAATGAATATTTGAAAGGAAAAACAAATATTAAACTCAAAAATTTGCTAAGTTACGTAGTGCAAAAAAATAAGTCTAATAAGCAGCTCATTTAAGGTAGTTAGTTTAAAAAACCTAGTATTTAAAGATTATCACTTAAACCTCTTTTGGATGGGATAATAGTTATTTATGCACCAAGGGAGTAAAGAATGTCATTATTCCCCTGAGCATTATGTTGGTTCCTGAGGCAAAAGCCGAGGGAACCAAAGGATTTATTTGCAAGCAATGCATTTTTACTTACTTGTTGTATACTATGATCATGACACCAACTTTTAAAATTGTTACTTGCTTTGCCATATAACTTTTTCGATTTTGTTGGTAACAAGTTTTCTTTTACCAAGTTCGCTTCTATAGCAATGTCAGGAGGTGTAATGTTAAAAAGTTCGTCAATATCGCACACAATATTATCTGACATAATTGAAATATTAGAGTAGAGTATTAGAGCAGTTATAAGTAATATTTTAATCTAATTATAAAAGTTTATGACAGGTTAAACAGTTAAAGCTAAGGTTTTAAACTAAAAAAACTTTGATTTAATGATATTTTGTCAAAAAAAAAACAATGAGTATGCAAATCTTAAAATGATTTTAAAAAATCAGGATAGCCAACTTAATTTTTTTTACTTTTAAATAAAGAACTAGTTTTTATTTTTTAAATTATTTATTCTTGTATTATTATTAGCATTACACTAGTTCTACTTATAATAATTGTTAATGTTATATTCTTTTTTTATACATCTTATTCTTGTATATCTTCTTATTTATAGGTATCTTAGTTTTCAAATAAAAATAATTATATACTGCTCAGTTTGTCGATTATTAAGTTAAGTTGGCAACTGTTACTTTTCACTCCCTTAAATCTAGTCTATAAAATTCTGGAGTCTGGAGATAAAACATATTTCTTACACTAATTACAAAGGAAAATTTGAGCCAACTCCCTGGTGGACAGTAAACTACTAGCCAGGTCTGACAGAAATCACATTTGTTTCTCTACTTAGTTCATACACTGCTTTTGTGAATACTTACTGCAAAGCTTAAATGGATTTCCAGTGAGTCCTTTGGGACAGTAACATATGGGTCCTCCTGCGTCCAGTTCACACAGAGCATGCAGTCCACATGGGTTCGGAACACAAGGGTTCACTGGACCTAGCAACAAATAACCATTAGCTAGAGTGTTAAACTGTTACTCCACTTTTAAAATAAAACCACCTCCATAAATGTTGGTAATTTGGAACAATAAAAAACAAAAACCAGTTAATGCAATGAATCAAAAGAATTTCTAATCCGTAACATAAATAAAAATAATTAATGAATACTTCAGTCTTTAAAAAAATTTATTGATTAATAATGCAAAAGAATTCCCATTAATTAATGGCAACTTTAATAAGTTAATATTAATACGTAAACTTCATCAAATTAAACAAGTTAATAAAATTAAATCAAACAACTTTAATAAGTAAATAGTAATAAATTAACATATTTAAGATGGATAAGTTGGGCTTTACTCAACTTATCCAATAAAAATAAATGTATAAAATATATTTATTTGTTTAAATATATTATGTTGTAAATACATAAATACGTGATTGACTAATCAACCCCTTTAATAATTAATAATAATTTTATTTAAAAGAAGTACAGTAATAATAAAATGACTTTGTGAGAATCTGTTTAGGCCACATTAGAGACTAGATTGTAAAAGGTAATATAAACCATAGTTCTCTACTAAACTATAAATTTTAATATTAATAATGACATTAATTTTCATAATTTGTGTACATTTTACTTTCTCATGCAAACTCTAGGCATTGCATTATAAGAAGAAAATCCAGAACAAAAAATACAGAAATTTTATTCCAACTAAATTCGTTCTAGTTTTAGAGAGATCTCATAGCAATCAGAATTGCCTTAATCTATATAAAGTATTACAAAAAGGAATAGTATTTTTGTATCATGAACAATCATAGTATGACACATGGTTAAAATCAGTCGACAGTGTGGGAAAATAATGCGAGGGAGCCAATGAGGTTAGTCCTGGATGTTAAATCACGCTCATAATTTCATATCAGGCCAACCTCATTGGTTCCTTACACACTATTTTCCCCACACTGTCAAATTATTTTAACTGTGCGAAGGGCTCCCCGTCTCCATTTGGGAGAAAACGAAAATAATTGAGATAGAAGATTATAAAATGAACTAGTGGGACATATATGTATTTAGAAATATTAATAATAAAACAACAATAGCCCTGTTAAATATTAAATTAAATTAATATAACCTGAAACTAGTAAAGTTTTTAAAAATAAATAAAGTTAATTTGAATTTGAAATTATAGAAAATTGTGTACGGTCACGATCATATTTTTTCCTCAGCTTTTCATACTATATTATTTTTAAAACATAATTTTATTTATTTATATAATTTTACAACCATCAAATTTACAAGCAATTCTTGGTTTAGTCAAAAAAGTCACTTTACATTACAAATGAGAAAAAAAAACAGAAAAAATTACAAATTATTAAAGTTGAAATTAAAATAATGATTCAGTTCATACATAGGATTAAGCAATAATACTTCTTTGACTTTGTTTAAACATTTTTGAGGTTTCAGAGCTCTTATACCATCAGGTAGGCGATTATATATTTTTATTTCCATGAAACTAGGACCTTTGTAGGTTTTATAAATGTGATAGATGTTTAATTAATGTGATATATTATACATTCTGCTATAGCTTTGTTCTTTGTTAAATTTCTTTACATTATTTATTAATCACAAAAAAGTCATACCAGTGCAGCCAACAGCTGGATTCCCATTATATCCAGGAAGACATTTACAGACAGGTCTGTGATTTACAACATCACAGACAGCATTTATACCACAAACACAGGGGTTACCGCAAACTCCTTTCATACAGGCTTGCTCCAGAGGACAATCTGAATCTCGTTTGCATCCTGAATCTGAAATAGAGAACAAATTTCAATTATTTCTTAACAAATAAAAAGAACCTTTATACTAGCTATATACTGTAGGTATAAAGGAAATATCCTTTAAAAAAGGATTTTTCCTATGAAAAACCCTTCACACTCAGTTGTGATAGTTTCAATGGGGAACCACCTCAATCCTCTGGTGACACTGTATGGTATACAGATGGATCTAAGATGGACTGTGGCTCTGGGAGTGGCATATATGAGGCTCATGCAAATATCAAAACCTCATTTCCTTTAGGAAAGTATGCCACAGTGTTTCAGGCAGAAATATTTGCTATTAATGCCTGTCTAATAGAAAATATTAAAAAGAATCCTAATCAGACTTCTATAAATATTTTTACTGACAGCCAAGCTGCCATTAAAGCTCTTGGTTCATACAAAGTCAACTCCAAGCTTGTCTGGGAGTGCTTACAAAACCTTCTGACCTTGTCACTCAACAACGATGTAGCAATCAGATGGGTGCCTGGCCATAAGGGAATTGAAGGTAATGAGCAAGCAGACATCCTTGCAAAAAAGGGGTATGAGACCACTCCTGTGGGCCCTGAACCCATAGTAGCCATACCGAAAGCTATAGCTAAAGGTGTAATTAAAGATTGGCTCTTCACCAATCACCTGCACCACTGGAACAAATCCTCTGGCATGAGGCACAGTAAACTTATGTTAAAAGGACCCAGTCCCAAAGTAACTGAGGACCTCTTCAGTCTCAGCAGAAAGGACCTTAGAACAGTAACTGGACTACTGACTGGTTACTGTCACCTCCGAAAACATCTCCATACCATTGGTATCTTTAAAGATAACCCAGTGTGTAAGCTTTGTGAATCCGAAACCGAAACTGCATCTCACATACTTCTGAGATGTGAAGCCCTAGCCTTTCAAAGGTTCACCAACTTTGGTAGCAGCATTCTCACTAAGTTTGACTCTACCAATGAATCACTGGTCAAAAAGATCCTAGACCGAGTCCGGGGAAAAGGATTATTCTGACCAGGACCTATTGAGGGGATTGTACAATAGACTTCCAGTCGCAGTGCAAATGGGGTCTATCCTCGACTCCAACCCTAATCATTAATAATAATAATTAATAATATAAAGGAAAAGTATTGTAATCAAAGAATCAGCTACTGTCGATACTTGCTGTTGGATATAAATATCCCTGGACCGGTTTTGGCATAACGCCATCATCAGCAGGTGGGGCAACACTTGAGCTCTCAACTAATAAACATTATATCAGTTAATAACTTCTGATGATGGCGTTATGCCGAAACCAGTCCAGGGATATTCATACTTAACAGCAAGTATCGACGGTAGCTGTTTCTTCGATTGCTTCTTCAACTTGCGGTAAATACAACCTTTTTAATTTGAAAAGTATTGTGTTAGCAAAAAAAATTGAAACCAGGATGTCACCTGAATTATCCGTTTCAGGTGTTTTTAAGGTCTCCAAATGGTTTTTACAAAGTTGCCTGTCTTTACGTATGTGTGAGTGTCTGTAATCATCGTAGCTCCCAAAGTATTAATGTAAGAAAGTTGAAACTTTGAACAAAAATCAGTCTATAGGTGAAGTTGTGCTATCCGGAAAATATTTTTTATAACATAAACCCGACTCAGCAACATATTTTATTTATATAATTTACATAATTAATTTACATATTTTATAACATAAATGACTCAGCAACAATTTCAAAACAAATCATTAAATAGGGAAAAATGCTGCCATCAATTTGAGATATAGCACACATGTAGCTACATAGAAGACTAACATAGGTGCCAAATTTCATCTCTTCATCATCATTAGCACACTTTTTATACTTATAAATGAATTTTGTACTTTTTTAAAAAAAAATTGAAAACGATCCAATCAAGTTCAAATTTGATACAATTGTATATCAGTAAGTAATAAATAAGTATATTAAGTTTTGTTTCAATGCAACAAGTATATCTATGGTTATTGTTAGATCATAAAAGTTAAGCAGCATTGAGCGTGATCAAATGTAATTACTATTACATTACTGAGTCGGAACATCAAGTTTTTAATCTTATCCTGTTTTCACAACATTATTTTTACTAACTGATCTTGCGATGTTAAATAGTTCTACCTTTATAATGCAAATTTTTATTTATTTATTTATATAATTCACAATACATTTTTTATACACATGCAACATACATTTATGAAATATTTGTGAATTTACTCCTCACTATTCTGTTTTATTTACCAAACTATAGCAATAATTATCATCAGAATTGCATAGCCAATATCGCATTTGGTATACCTGCTGGTATACCATTCCATGGTATACCACCAATTCATTGGCTGGTAACCAACAATGAGCATTCCATGCTAGTATACCACCATTCTGCTGGTATACCAACAATGAGCATTCCATGCTAGTATACCACCATTCTGCTGGTATACCAACAATGAGCATTCCATGCTAGTATACCACCATTCTGCTGATGTACAACAATGGCATTCCATGTAGTATACCACCATTCTCTGGTATACCAACAATGAGCATTCCATGCTAGCTAGCAGAATGAGTCTAGCATCGTAAATATTTTTCAACAAAGAGTGATCTAAGAATTAAGATTTACTGAGTTTTCTCAGTAAAAACTAAGTTTTCAAGCCTGATATAAAAAATAGAAAACGCAAAGACTTGTCAGCACAATATGGTGAGCACGTGTACAAAATCTCAAGTATTCCTGATAAATAGTGACAAAGCAATTTGGGGAATACTAGAAAGGTAAGGGAAGCACAGCCTTAATTAAACATATATCATTTGATACTACCGTATTTTTCAAAACATGAATAATTGAATTAAGTGCAATTAATAAAATTGTAGACAAACCTGCTGTGCACAAGATGTAAGGGTTACCAGTGTGTCCTGGAAGACATCTACACTCTATACCGTGGTTTGCAGGGTAACACTCGGCATAATCACCACATGAGTCTTCAGCACAGGGATTTACACAGACTCTGTTGAGCCTGTCGCATAGTTTATTAGGAGGACAGTCTTCATTGTATTGGCACACAGAGTCACGCAGCTGAGCTGTAAAAACAAAAAAATACAAATAAATAAATAATAAAAATGAAATAAATTCAAAAAATAAATAAATTTATAAATAAATTCATTTCATTCTTTTAGCTTAACATTCAGTATTAGAATCAGAATTTATCAAAATCTACATTATAATAAATAATGGTGGATTTCTGCCTCTAGGGGGGCGGGATTTCATAAACATACATTCATGGGGTACCTCGGCACTTTTCTTCATCACATCAGATTCACTACGCTCATCTTCCCTACTTCAGACTAAGAAGTAAATGAGAAAGAGTAAAAATAAAATAAAACATATTTTTGAATTTAATCATATCATTTTATAAAAAATCTTTAAGAAAGTAATATTCTTTTTCTATAAAAATTTTATAATTTCATAAAAAACTTATTGTTTCTTCAATAAGTTTATTGTAAAAAAAATTGTCCAAAACGTTCTTGTAATTGAGGTCTAAAAGTTAAACCTCTTAAATAAGTTAATTTCTGCCAAACTTTAACAAAATCATAATTAATCAATTTGTTAACAAATAACTTATTAGTGGAATTAACAAAATGATAAATAAATAAAAAATTTACCCTGAATACAGATAGGATGGTGATTCTGTACTTTACAGTGATCATCAGGTGCACAGCTTTTGAGCACTTGACAAGGGTCCTGGCACTCATGATTAATACAAGACAAGTGAGGGGGGCACTCTCCGTTGTCAAGGCAACCATGTACTGAAATACCATCAAAAATACATGAATAACTATCAATTCATACACTAACAAAAATACATGTATAATAATCAATTCATACACTATCAAAAATACAAGTATAATTATCAATTCATACACTATCAAAAATACACATATTCGTAGATAGATAGTAATTAGGGAACGGTGATAGACCTTCTAGCAAATAGGCCACGTTTTTGGGCCCTTTTTGCTGACTCCTTTAGATAGAAGATAGAGTTCTGCTTTATGAGTCCTAGTGAGGGCATTTTATGTCAAATCCACAGAAGAGCCGTGACTTTGCTCTAAGTTTCTATAGCTTCAATAGAAACAACACGTGCCCACTGCCAGACCACGCTTTCCTGCTCTCGAAACCATAAGGCAGAAACACACACACACACACAACACAATATATATATATATATATATATATATTATATATATTATATATATATATATATATATATATATATGCCTAATCCGGGTTCATTTAGGGTTATGGATCTTTTAAGAGTACCTGACATCGCACAGGCTCGGAAGAACCGGCTTAACGTCCTTTTCGAAGGACAGCACGTGAAAGGATTTGCATCCCTCGCATGAAAATCCTAAAGGCCCCGACTGGGATTGAACCCAGACTGTCTGGGTGGGAGTCGCACGTGCTGACCATTAAACCACCGTGACCCTCTAAATACACATATTACTGTCAATTCAAATATTTTAATAATTTGGTCAACACATATACAAGGTAGAAGATTTCAGGGGTGCCAATATTGCATCCATAAAAATGTGTAAAAAACGACTCTTGACTTTTAAACTTGGTGTCTTACCCTGTTCCCTGACTCCTTCAGTGAATTCAAATTAACTACAATTTTTTTAACCAATTTTAGTACTTTTAAAAATAAAATTAAATAGAAACAGCTTCAGAACCTACATTATATGTACCTTGAGATATGTTTTTATTTATATTTTTATTCTTTAAATGACTTTACATAGTATATATTCAACTCAATCTAACTACATATTATGTTATTAATTATATTTAGGAGGGATAAGTCCAAAAATAAAGATAAACTAATTTTGTCAATAATTTTATCTTTTTCAAGGATTAAGACAATAAGGAAACAAAATTACAGTTACATGGTTGCTTACTTGTAACTTTGTTTAATTATTACGTTAAGCTTTAAAAAAAATAATAATATCTAAAGCTCAGAAAAAATAGTGTTTTTTATAATATTGGACCAATTTCTCTTTAATATAATTAATCACCTGAAATATAGGTCCCAACAAAAATGTTTCAATATGTTGTATATTTAAAAAAAATACATTGCCTTTACCGATGGCTTATGGGACAAGTTTGTTAAATTTCACTAATACTAAAATCATCAACTAATACTGAAAAATTTTCCAGTACCATATGCCAATCGTTATAAGGATTTACTAGCCAAGAGTAAAGTGTAATACAAGACCTAATGCATCTTGATATAATGTAATCATCTCAGCATTTTACAGTGAAATACTAAATAAAAAGGAAAATAATATTATAAAAAAAATACTTAGAGTTAATAATAATTATCGGTATAGTTTATCAATCAGCACTTGATCTATACACAGAAAATAGGGATTTCCACATTATCCATTTTGAAAAACAAAATTGATTAACCATCACCATTAGTTACAAAATTTACAGAGAAACTACTATACAGTGTTAGAGCATGCATTGTTGGATGGATTGTGTGGGTACTTGCACGCAGGGGCATAAGAATGGACGAAAGGTAGATAGATACTCTACCTGTAGACATTGTAATCAGGAACAACACGAAGAAAAAGGGATTTAAAAGAACAGAGTCAAGAATTGACGGATTTGAACTTTGGGTTTTGATAGGTATTATAAATGTAGAGCTAATATTACCTCTCGAACATTCATATACTTGATCCAAGGAACCTGACTGAGAGCAGAATTTACACATTGGTTTGTGGTTTTCAGTGATACAAGGTGATCCTTGAGGACAGGTGACATTTTCACATGGATCTATGCATCGGAATTTGTAGCAAACCTGATCTGACTCGCATCCATTATCCCTCAAACATATTGATGCTGATGGAGTACAATCTTCCATACAAACACACGTGGGTTTGTGATCCTTAACTTGGCAAGATCTTCCTTCCGAACAATTGATTTTAAAACAAGGACTCTGACAGTGACCAAATACACAGGCTAAGTTGTTATCACAATCTTCATCAGCCAAACACTTCAATAAATCTGTCGCACAACTCAATTCGCCAGTTTCGGTCAGAGTAAATCCAGATTCACAAACACACATCGGCATGTGATTCCGAACTTTACATTTCTTATGACTGTCGCAAGTTACATTTTTAGAAACACAAGGATTCAAACATTTATGATCGACACAAGCCAACGTTTTAGGGCAGTCCTTATCTGTTTGACACTTAGTGGCACCATTGTCTTTAGTACTTTCTAAATCACATTTGGGATCTAAATAACAACGGACTTGTGGAGAACCGAAGTGACACTCGGGACAGACACACTGAGCTTTGTGGTTCTTTCCGCTGCATAAAGCATTCTCTCCGCAAACTCCTCTAATACTGCAAACTTCGAAACACTCCAAATCCACACAAGTCTTGTCGTCAGCACAATCTGAATCAACGTCGCATTCTTTTTCTGTAAAATAGAAATAGCAATCTCATTCAAAATCACATCAAAACTTAATAAAAACAAAAATTACAGAATCATTATGTAATTGGAGATTACATTACCTTTTTTGCACTGAACACTCGGATCCCCGTTGGTTCCTTTAGGACACGTACAGGTGAAATTTTTATCTTGAGTCTGGGTACAAACAGCACCGACCCCGCATCCTCGCGTGCGACAGTCATCTCTAGCTAGACCTACAGACATTTATACTCAATAAATATAAACCAAGGTGTCAGACCTGGAGACAAAGGGTTCAGATCACCAACAATCCTTACAAAGGAAAGTGAAACTAAAGTCAATCCAATAGACTAGTGTCAGGTTTTCAGAAATAAATGAATAAGAAATTAATATCTGAAGCAGTTCAGAAAATAAAGTTCCTCAGTTTTATTTTGAAAATGCTGGATGCTTGAGAAAGAAATGTCCCAAAATTCCACTTTAATGGTTTCTTACACATTAATATCAAATAATTTTCATACTTAATAAATGAAATAATGTGTTAAATTATTCCCACCACTCCTTTAATTTTGGCAGTAATGCAATTTAAAGAAAAATATAAGAAATAGTATTATAAAATAAAGTGAAAAATGAAATTAAAAAAAGAGAGAATTACCTTGAAATGAAGTGAATGAAGCCAGTTATTATTTGAGGGGGAAGAAAGTAAAAAAAAATAATTTCAAGAATGATGCGCATCTCGTCTAGGGCCAAGGGTACAAAATAACTTTTCCCGGTTAAAAGATTTTGTTTGACATTTGCAACTAAAACGGGGCTCTTTTCTATTGTATGTTAAAAATCCTGAAAACATTGAATATTTAAAATATTCTGTACAACATATTTCATTTTTATATCTTTTAAGTGTATATACATTTTATTATGAGCCCAAAGAATGGATATCATTTTAGTGTGATCTCAAAGAAAAAAAATGATAAAAGAAGCATTATACAAAGTGAACATTATAGATTTTAAAAGCATATTTTGTACAAAAATTTAATTTTAAAATATTTTTACACAAGATATTGTGTTAAATAAAACACATAATCATTTTTACAAAACAATTAACAACAGTACAGTGGGGGTGGGGTATTTGATTTTTCATGCGCTTGTAGCGAAACGAGACACAAAGACAAAAAGAGAGAAGACAAAAAAAAAACAGACAGAAGACAGACACAGTAGCAGAACAAGTTAAAGCAAGTGTAACAGCGAGATAATGTGCAACAAGAAGAACAGCAAGCAGAAGATCAGATAACATATAGAGACATAATGAAACAGTTTATAGGAGGATAAAATAATGTAAATAATCGCTGAAAAGGGTTTATTTTAACAAACCCTTAAAAAAGAACAATTGAGGTAAAAAAAACTGCCACAATTTTATCAAATTTATTGAAAGCTGGATGTAATTTGAGATTTAAAAACTCAATTTTTTGTTGAATACGTACAGCAGATTAACCCAACGGAAATAAACCTGATTTAAAACAAGGTTCGACAAACAAATTGGAAAAAGATTATTTATAATTAATTTGTAAAGTAATTGTTAATCTACAGCCATATTTACAAGGTTAATTAACTACTATTTAAATTCAACACACTTCTACAGAAGATTGTATTATAATTAAATTAGAATTATACTACTTCATTTAAAAAACATTCATGACCATTGATTAAATTGTTAGGCTATTTGATTTTTGCCCTTTAAAATTAGGAGATGGTTTAGTATATGCAAAAGATGGAGTCGATGATTTTCTTTTAGGGTTACAGTAAAATAGACACTAGAGCCACAACATTGACAAGAAATTATGATTTTATTGCTAAGGCATTAAATAATTTCATTTAAACAGGCAGATGAAAAAAAAGTCTAATATAGTTGTTTTTCTGAGTGGGTCACAAAAACTTCTAATTATATTGGTTTATGCCTTAAAAACAATATATATTATATATATTTATAATATATATAAATATATATTATATATTATATATATATATATATATGCGTTTATTTATGTGTATGTGTGCTTTTGAAATGTATTATTTACTCCATTTGTTTGCAATAAACCAATTTTTCCATATAAAATCATTAGTTACATGTGAATTGCATAATTTACTTTCAAAAATTAATATTTGGAATACAAAAAGGATAAATTTCTTATCAAATATAATATATATTCATTATATAATAACATATTATACTTAATTAATTTTTTTTAAATCAATAAGATGTCTCTTAGAAAAATATTACAGAAGAATCCAACACCAAAGATTAAATTAAAAACAGGTTTCTTTAGCCAACACCAATATAAAAATATTTCTTTTAACAGAGAAATATGCACAGTTTTCTGGTAATGCCATTTAAAACTAAGGTATACGAATAACAAGCCGAGGTTGATACCTTGGTAACCTAAATTACCACTCAATTTGGTTTCATGTGTTAAAGAAAAACTTTTGGTAATTAATTATGTGTTGCTTGAATCTATTAGTTTCTAGTAAGAAACTCATTGACATGTTGGTTCGAGAATATAATTTTAACAATTACAATTTAATGTGAGGAATTAAATAATTCAATCATGGTTACCATTCTGGCATAATTTAAACGTTTGTAATTTTTCGAACAATCATTATTACTAGATAAGCAGAAAAACATCTTATCATATAGGTTTCCTTTAGATATATGATAAAAAAATGTAAATACCGAATTGTACAATAGTATATATATTCGCTGATAACAAAGCCTATTGGTTGGATCTGTATTGTCATAAGACTGCATTAGATGTTTGATATCCCACATCTACAGAGCATTGAGCAAACATATGAAGATAATTATTTTCAATTTTATTAATTTATTTAAAAATTATTACATTTTTATTTCATAATTATTTTTTCTCGATAATTTGAGATTTGACTAACATTCATAACATAATATATTTATATCAAATATATTACGCAACACGCAGTAGTATCCAATTATTCATAAGTTCAACACAAACCACTCCAACTTTTTACATGGTTAGTTATTCCGCACTCATCTGAATTATTAATTAGTTTAGAATCTGTTCAATATTTTAAGTGTTATTAGTTATAATAAAATTATAAAACAAAAAAAGTTAATATTTTGTGCTGATAAATATTTACATGAAATTATATTTACATTAACAGAGAGAGCTTATTAAATTTCAAAGTTGTATGAATCTTAATTTAAATTTTTTAAATTTAATTTTAGGACTGCAATGCATATTTATTTATTTAATGAAACAACACTGCACATTGGAATCATAATTATAAATATATTTTTGGAATAAATTCCTCCACCCCCTCAACCACTGTTTCTATGCCTACAACCACGTTTGGCAACATTTTTTTTTTGAAAATTCACTCAAAAGATAAATGTAGTTTCCCCTAAAAATTATCTAAGAGAGTGCAAAGGATGCGCAACGGAGCAGAGCACAAAGGATGCGCAATGCAAAGGAGCACTACATTTTAGAGCAGTAAAAAAATAATTTCACAGCCCACATAATATTTGAGCTATTTAATCAGTTTTGACTAAGAAACATTAAAAAAACCTTATTATGATTAGTGTGGGTGTCCATTATTTATATAATCCATTATAAAAACTAGTCTCTTATAAGTGCCCTTATCACCTATTTATTTAAAAAAACCTTAGTCTTAAGTTTTATTAGATCCAGACAAAATATATTAAGCAAATAGCAAAAGGCAGATATTTTTCTAGCAATTTTTTCAAAGGACCCTAAAAGGGATCAAATTTATTTTAAAAATGCCTTTTTCATGAGAAAATTGGATAAAGTTTATTTAAAGTGCACACGGTTAGAGTGTAATAGGAATAATATTTTTTAAATAGGTTAAAATAAAAAATGAGATCGAGGTTTAGCAGAATACTTTGAATTTAATAAGCTCTAAATCAAATAAGTAGAAAAAAATTCTAAGCTGCATAGTAAAAATGACAAAAATTAGGTTGGTTCACATCTGAGCTTTCTCTGCTTTAACAGGAAAGTAACCAGTCATTGCTTATTTTCACTATTTAGTAAAGAATTTATTTTCTAGTCAAAGATCGGATTTGGAAGTAAAGGTAAAAAGTAGTGCTGATTGATGCCATTATGGGATTTGGTTATATAATTTGGTTGAGTTCATACCTGTGGTGCACTCTCTGAAAGGATCGCCAAAATGGCCGGGTGGGCAAGAACACTTGAAACTTCCTTGTAGATTGGTACAGATGGCACCGTATCCGCAAGGCGATGAAACGCATTCGTCTATATCGAGACAATTCCCTGAGTATGAGTCTATGGTGGTTCCAGGAGGACAGTGTGGTACCAAGGCACCAGGGGGTCCTGGTACTCTGAACTCACTGGTACTGGCGCACTGCAATCAAGACATAACATTACCAACAGTTACAACAAAGTTAGTTTTCCCTATTTTACCATATAGACAGATATATAGTCTATGTCAATGCTTTCATTTATTGTCTCTAATAAGAAACCATTTTAGATATCTTCAGAAATTTCCTGAGGAAGTGCTCATATAATTTAAGATAAAAAATACAAAACTATAAATATTTCATCACATCCTCCATCCAAATTTTCATTAATAATTTCATATTAATATCCTTTATCCCAATAAATGAATATAAAATTAATAGTTCATCTTACCCCATCGTAAGGGTTGCCCCTAAATCCAGGTAAACATTCACAAGTATAATTTCCTAATAAGTTAATACATCTAGCGTTGTGTCCACAGGCATTTGGATGCTGGCATTCATCTATATCTGTAAACATACAAAACAACAGGTGTTAGCCAACTATATCAACAAGTTTCAGTGATAACAAGGATAAAATAAAAATTAAGCATAATTCAATTAGTATTGACTGTACTGCTTGTTACTATTTGCTTGTACTAGATATTACTTCTTGTTATATTTTGATAATATTACTGCTTGTTACTATTTGCTTGTACTACATATTACTTCTCTTTATAATTTGACATATGTGCTTTTTCCCGCTGACCCTAGAATTATTCGGTCTATACCTTTAATATATATTGACCTTACAGCAAGATCTCAAGTGCTATCTGTGAATAAAATATAATTTTTAGTTAATACTTGCCTACGCAAAGTCTTTCGCCATCTCCAGTAAAACCAGGTTTACATTTGCAGAGCCAGTGTGCAGGAAGGTTACAGCATTCCGCATGCTCTACACACCTGGATCTTATAGCTGGATCCAAACACTCGTCAATATCTATCAAATACAATACAGAAATTAAAATAGAATTACATATTAAATTATTACTACCAATTATAATTACTATTCGTAATTATTAAATATTAAAGCAATAGTTTTTTTTAATCATTAAGACACCCAGTATAGAAAACCTGAATATCCATCTTTCTTAATAGTTTATATTTTGACTTAAGTTTCTCATTTTTGTAATGTAACATATTTTGCACTTAATAAAAATTGCTTGAACCTCAGAATTAATAGACAGCAGGGCAAAAGTAACCTGTCGGCTACCTCATTGGGAGGGGATCAAATTCCTGCTATGAATCATTTTCTAAACATCCTATCCTTTACTTTGGGATTTTTCATATAAACTTTTCATCACTGCTCGCTGGGACTGATAACGATCTGTTAAGATAGAAAGCTGGCTATATCAAATATATATCATTAGTGGAGAGACTCTGTTTTATTCAGTTGGAAACTCCACAACTCATTTTCCCTTATTTTCCCGGTATAGTTGAAAATAGAAGATACCTTGACAGTGTAATCCATCTCCAATATATCCAGGATAGCATGAGCACTGGAATCCTCCCATAGTATTAGAACAATGAGCAAATACATCACATGGTCTGTTTTTACATTCATTCTCATCTGGAAACCAAACAAAAAAAAAAAAATTAAATAAGTGTTACAAAAGAAAAACACAGATAGGTTTGACAGAGAGCCCAACAGGGAAAAATTAGCATATGCATTTTGCAACGAAGACCTAGAATTTTCTCGTTTGACCAAGAACAACTACATTCATACAAGTTGTAGTGATAGTAATTTTGGAGTACAAGTGATTAGGGAAAGGTGATGGATCATCTAGAAGAGTAGGCCACATTGTTGGTCTTTTTTTGCTAATTCCCTTTTATAGATGATATTGATCTTCTTTAAGAGTCATATAGAGGGTATTTTGTGTCTAATCCACAGGATCAACAGGTTCATTTATAGTTAGGGGTCTTCTACGAGTATCTAACATCTCACAAGCTCGGAATCACTGACTAATGCCCCTTTTCAAGAACAGCACATAAAAAGATTTCTATCCTTGGTATGAAAATCCAAGAGATCTAGACTTGGATTGAACTCAAATTGTCTGGGTAACAGACACACCTCCTAATTATCACCTGGACCCTGCTCATAATATTTTAAATAAAGTAAATTTTGGATGGGCATATCTGGCTTTCGTGCAAACTACAAACATGGTATGAGCAATAAGACATCAAGTACCTGGTAGTTCACAGTTGCAGCCTCCGTATCCATCATTACAATGGCACTGGCCGTCTAAACAAACACCATTAACACAGCCTTTTCCCTCCTTATTACATTCGTCTGTAACAAAACAAAAAATAAATTATCAAAATGCAAGTAATTTTTACATGGTGTTGGTAAGAATCACATATTCCCGACTCAAAGTCCGCAGTTGTGCCAACATGGCTGTTAAGAAATGACGACGAAAGGGTGATCACTGTTAAAGTCCTTATGGGTTTATTCGGTTTTTCTTATTTGTGACAATTATTTATTTAAATTTTTTTCAAAGGGCTTTAGTTTCATTAATATTAGAGCGAATGAACTCAGTAGAATCACAAATTCATTGAAAAAAGGGTTTTAATGGGTTGTCACGAGTATTTAAATTTAATTCAGAACTTTAAAATAGAAAAGGAGAAGAAGTATTAAAATTGAGTGATAAAAAGGTGAAAATCACAATATAGTGTTTTATTTTATTTTTTGTTAATTAATATTACTTCAACACAATGTAACAAACACCAAAATTACCTTTTTATAGCATTAAATTGTTTAAATTAATAATAGGTATTTACATCAAGGATCTTGAAAAAATCTTTATTCAAGATCCTTGATTTAAATTAACTGATAACAAGCTGATTTTCACCACATTGGTGTTTTAATTTATTCATTGTTAATCAATTTTATTTACTTACTAAAATAATTAATAACTCACTAAATTCACTTTTTTTTGCAACATGTTTGTTTAAATTATCCGTTAAGGTTTTATTATTTCTGGGTTAAATGGGACAAATCCAAGTCTGTAGTGATAAGAGCTTGATTCTATATTTAAAATCCTGGAATAATCGACGTATTTATCTATGAAATATTGGCAATTTTTTTAGCACCGACGGTCGATCTATTAATTTTTAACTCATTTATCACAAATCAACTTACAATAAAAAATTAAAAGAAGAATTTTTGTCGGCTCCCATCTATGGCTCCCATGCTAATCCTATGATAAAAAAATTTCACCACCCTTTCGTTTTCCCGCCATTGGTATTGCCAACCTTACATTACAACTATCTCTTCGAATCGCGAATAATAGTATGCGAGTGCCCTGATTAAAATAATATATAAACTAAGAAGGGAAAATCCTACATTAAGTCATGCAAAAACATTCAGACATACGTGATCAAATGGCTCAAAAAAATTGCTTAAGTTGGAATAACAGTGCATGAGCTTTCTAGGATTTACTTTTTTTGTTTTTAATTTATTTGGGAACACTGATAACATAAGGTGAGTGCACAGTTGCGTGCTAGACTCTTGTATAAGATGAGTTTCACTTTTTATCGTTTTCGTACTTTAATATAAATGTGATAGTTAAAAATTTCTGTAATAAATTCAGTGAAATAATTGTTTATAATTACTTAGCTAAAGAAAAAGAGGAACTTTACTAAAGGTAAGTCACCTATTATTTAAGATTTTGACAAAAATACAAACGAAAGTTTATATTGCCTTAAATATAACTTAAAATTACGATCACTATGATTATATACAAAAACTTTAGGTTAAAGTTGTTAAATTACGAATAGAAATTAATATTTGAAGCCATTAATATTATTAATTAATATCATTAGCATGCATTCGAAGATTTTGAGTGCACCATGGAATTGGGAAGTGATCGTTCCTAACGATTGATAATGATTGACGGTGGCTGGCTAATGATGACAGAAAGTTAACTCCAAATACGTTTTAAATACATATTTCTCAGGGGAAAGACTATTTATTCATTTATGTAAATACTGGTTTTTGACAGGCGTCTACAATTTTTAATAAAAATCCTCATAGCTCATTAACTGTATTTAGATAAGGGTCTCTTTTGAAGTCTTATCAATCAGAAAAGTTAAAGGTAGGTCGGGAATCAACCTGTTGCATGAGAACAAAATATTTGCACTTATTCCGCTTAGTTTTACCGCCGCGGCACTGGCTGGAGGGGTAAGAGTATCTTACATCTTAGCTGAACTTCAAACAACTTATCTGATAAGATAGCATCAAAGTAACCGCAGAAACTTTGGCGGTTCTTACTTTAAATATGTTTTAATCTGTTTACTTTTTAGATTCCAATATAGATTTAATAACCGCAGCTTGTAGTTATAGAATAAAGATTAGGCAAGGAACTTATATAAAGGGGAAGGATCATATCAAGCCTTCCAAATGTAAAAAAGTGTTGCCAACCCCAACCGCTATTTACCTCGGGCACTCGTAGCACTACTACCATAGAGATATATACATACAAGAGGGGGCATAGCCTATCAAAATACATTAAGAGGCCTGAAACATCTTTTTGGGGCTCTCAGGGGCTCTAAGTAACCTCATTGAAACCTCTATCAAGAGAGAATTAAGGATATAATTAATAAATTTATTTCGTTTCCCGCACATTTTTTGTGTTTTGATTTGTATTTTTAACGTTTTACTATATAAGTTATTGTAATTTTGTACTGATTATTTGATTATATGTATAAGCAAAGGTGGTCAGGTTACTTTTTCAATGTTTCAAAATTTAACCTATAGGGCCCCTCTAGTAATAATATCTCTATGACTATTACATTCATCTTATCGTCTGGTTATAAACATGTCTAGTGAAATTATAGTTCTTTATATTTGTCTTGTGATTAATAGTACATATGTAATGTTACTCTTACAATTTTTTATATTATTAAGTTAGGTACCACTAGGTACATTATTAACCGTAGTCGAATATTTTTTTTGTACTGAAAAATTAAAGCTTCGTTGTATCGTTGTGAACTCTAGTGGTCCTAACGTGGATTTACATAAAATTTAATTAAAATAAAATATGTTTTTTTTAATGAACAACAAATTGTCAAACATATGTTTTTAAGAAGGAAATCAAATGAAAAGTCAGTCAAGGAGAAATAAACACGTTTTGCCTTGAACATCGCATTGTTTTCGGTTCTCACAGCTAGTGAATTAATTTTCGACTAACGGTTTACGGGATATTAAGTTAGCACTGCATAGATGTAACTGCGTGGATTTTATTGCACTCTTAACCCACTGGGCACAGAGTCCAGACACAACTATCAGGTACAGCTAACAAGCAGCTATAATCCGTTAAATTGTTTTAACTTAATTTAGACCGAGAACTTGTTTTGTAAGAGCTTATAATTTTATGTCGATGTAAAAAATGTAGCGGTTAATTTACTTAAGTTTTTTTAATGTAAAAAACGTTATGTGATGTAAAAAACATTATACATTACTAGAGGGGGCATTCCCTTACTCGATAAAATAAATAATATTTTTAGGGCTATCGGGGCTCTGTGTAACCCCATTGTCGTGTGTAGCCTCATCGAAAGATAGTGTGTTAACAAGAAAGTGTCTATAAAATACACAACACAAAATATATATATATATATATATATATATATATATATATATATATATATATATATAATATATATATATATATATATATATATATATATATATATATATATATATATAAAGTTTCGAGAAACGTATTTTTCGGGATCAGGGACCTTTGTGTCGTGGTCCGAGGTTCGGCTTGTACCATGACGCTTATCCCATTGGCAAATTTTTTACAAAGGTCATTTGCACAAGATATACACCAAATTTGTTTAAAAGAGAATGACAATTGTAGTTTTTATGTAAAAAATAGATGATATGAAATAAGGCGTGCTGAATGGATATTATAAATATTACAAATAATAAATGGTAAAGAAGGCAACTTACTTGAGCATTTAAGTTCGTTTCTAAGTTCATCTGATGCTTTATAACAATCAGGGATGCCGTCACACAGCCTTGATAGTTCATAAAGTTGTAGAAAATCGGTCGATTCGTTTACCTGACAACCGAAGTAACCGTCCTCCAGGTTCAAGAATATGATTTCGTTCTTTATACCGAACCCTATACCATGACCGCTCGTCTGTAACAGAACGTAAACCAACATTATTGTAAACAAAATACAATAACAATGAAAGTAAAGAAACACATCGCAGAAAAAATATAATGAAAAGCAAATTAAACAAACATATAGTGGTAATCAAAGTTTAAAAACTTTAACATGTGTAATAAGAAGGAACTGTTAAAAGCTTGGTGGTTCTATTTTGTCACGGGCGTCTATAGTAGGCTGTGTATTAAAAAGATAGCCGCCTCCGTGGCCGAAGTCGTTAAGGCGTTAGTCTTTACACTGACCTTTGACACCCACGGAGGTCTGGGGTTCGCATCCCAGGTTACGCTCTCAGTTTATAGAAGATTATTGTTTTTAGATAAATTATCGCCAACTTTAGCGTAACGGTTGCTACTACCAGCCGAGGTGGTTTCCGCAGGGGTTATCCCTGATGAGCCGCAAGGCTCTAAACGAGCATTATTATTATTATATTATGAAGATATGACTCGTCATCATTCTGCATGACCAGAACGCAGTACAAAATGTAGACCAAAGTTGGACAACAACTACCAAGTAATTGTTATAGTTATACCACATTATGAACGTTTTGTCTGACATGCGCAGTCGTCAGTAAGTTGACCATTGATAGTAATAAAGAAAAGGTGGCGGATCACCTAGTACGTAGACCATGCCGTTGAGCCCTTTTTGATAACTCCTTAGATAGAAGATAGTGTTCTTCCTGAGTTATTTTGTGTCTTATCCACAGAAGAGCCGAACAAGTTTCAACACATTTAACTAGAAACAACACGTGCTCCTCTGAAAATTTAGGATCTTTTGCTTTTAAAAGCATAAGGCAGAAACATATATTTTATATATAAGCTACTATTGAGGGCCCTAAATTGCAAATTTAATTACAATTCCTGGTAAATTTAAGGTTGGGAATCTTTTCCAAGTACCTGACATCGCAAGTCTTAACAACCGAGTCAAGTTTGTACCATTAGACTCACTGGTAGACTACTGATCTACTTTTTTAATAATCACCGGCACTGATGATGACCGTTAACGGTTGAACGTCAGCTTTGTTTTTAGTATTTATAATGAGTGGAGAGACGAAAACTTGTTAAGTTTTATTTCTTCTTATCTTAACAACCCTTTTCAAGGAATGATATCAATCACTGGCAAAAAGATCCCAGGGGCTCCGACCCGGATCGAACCCGTACTGTTTGGGTGGCATATCCTCGCACAATAACTGTTTTTCTAGGGAATTTTCATCAGACTATGACGTCATTATTTGTTTTATTCTATGAACGCATTTTTTACGTTTTTATCTTTTCAATGAAAACAACAAATGACACTTCGTAAAGAAATAAAAACTAACAATACTATACGTAATATAAAAAGACCACCAAAGTAATCTTTTGAACTATTTTGTAAAATAGTTTTTTACTAGTTTTACAAAAAAAAAATATAGTAATACAGAAATAATGTTAAAACAACCCGACTTCCTAGATGCAACAATAAGAAAAGGCTAGGAACGAAGAGACTTAAAAAAATAATAGATTATACAGTATTATAGAATAGAGGAGAATCGAAATCTATTTTAACATGCTGGCTATATATTCCAATCTATAGTAAATTAACTATGTGAGAAAAATAAAAAAATTATAAATACTGAAATTATTAGTTAATGAATTTTGTTAAAATTTTAATTAAAAAATACAATTATAGGAGATATTATAACATATAACTGTGTTATTATTTTTGCATTTTATAAAGGGATTTTTTTCCTTAGTTTCTATAACAAGATTTTGGTTTGAGAAAAACCGTTTCACTTTCGGAATCAAGAAAAATCGTGAACCCGCGTTTCAACGAGGAGTTTACTTTTTGGGAATATTTTTGTTTATTTTTTTTATGGATTACTAAAAGACTAACGGAGTTTATTGCCCTTAGACACGAACCAGCCATTTATTATTTGGTGGTATTTTACTATCAAAGAAAATTTTATTTAGGCATAATTTTAAGTTTAATGACCTTGCGTAGCTTCCATAGTCTTATGTAAAGTAATATATAAACCAAGTAGGGAAACTCCTATACTGACACACGTAAAAAAATTCAGACCAGCCCGATCAGCTGATAGCTGGCTCAAAAATAAAAAATAGCTAAAATTAGAATAACTGCGCATGTGCCTTTTCGGATTTAGGTATTTTTATTTAATTTTATTGGCAACCCTGATAACATTAGGTGAGTTTTACATTTTATCGTGTTATCGTACTTTAATATGTACGTGATAATTTAATGATTTTGTATTAAATTCTGTTAAATAATTGTTATAATAATTTAGTTAAAGAAAAATAGAAACTATAGAACCACATGTTAGAAACATGGTAAACCACATGTTTTTATTAAGATTTTGAAAAAAATGCAGACGACAGTGTATTGCCTTAAAATTACAATTGCTTTTATTACATTAAAAAAATAGGTTAAATTTGTTAAATTACTAATTACAATTAATATTTGAAGGGGAAAAAACAAATATAATTTGCAAATATGTACTAAGTTAAATAGTGTACACGAAAAAAAAGTTTAATTAGCCGCTCGTTTTAAGTAATTTAAACAAACCTAGTATTTAATGATTCGGACTTAAACCACTATGGGATGTGGCAAAATGTATTTCTTACACAAATTATTAACATTTTAAACTAAACTGTTCAAATAAATGCAATAAAACCAAAAATTTTGAATACCGTAAATAGTTTGTTTACATTTACTAGGGTAAAACAAATTGGCCGCAGCCATAGGAAAATTTGAGCCAACTCCCGGGTGGACAAAATGTGAACTATATGCCAGGTCTGACAGAAATCGCATTTGTTTCCCTACTTGGTTTATATATTACTTTAGTGTAAACTTAGTAAAGAAGAGGTTATAGGTGGTTAAAAGAGGTTAGAGGTGGTTAGAGGTAGTTAGAGGTGGTTAGATCAATCAACGAAAAATAAATTTGATCAAAATAGGGTGTTCTTAAATAATAGGTATGATATTGTAAGCAATGATTATATTAATGGTACAAGACAAGGTCTAGTTCAAAGACTTCATGTTTACCAGGAATTCTAACTGATCTAAATATTGGTGTCAAGAAATCGAACCGAGGACGTCTTTCATTCATAACTCGTCAAAACTAGATCACTTAGTATAGTTAATAGTTCATAACTTTCCTCCGACCCATGTCAGATTAAGAAATTAGATTTCAAATAAATCATACTTCTACAGGAATTGTGAATGTAAACCTCAAAAGATTAGATTAATCTCTAATTCCTTATAAAATAAATAAATATTTTACAAAGTATTTTGAAACAGGTATTTTGATATAAATAAACGATTTATTTATTATTTATTTAAATAATAAGTATACATTTTAATAAGTATTTACCAAAAATGAAGGAAATACAAAAAGTTGGACTCCGTTAAGATGAGTAATTTATGGATTTGCTTGGCTGCCTTTTGATAATTTTATAATAAAACACTATAAAAGTCACAAATAAGTTAGTAGTAAAATAATATATGTCTATAGTTTAAAATATATATTAATATTTAAATAAAACGGGGGAAAAAAGGTGTGAAATTAATTTTAATTCAATAATAAATATAGGCACGTAATTGTAAAAATATTTAATTTATTTTTCTTAATAAAGTGTAATTGTTTTTTTAAATTACACTGCTAAAAGGTACAAGCCCATATTGGCATCCTTTGCCCGCATTCAACCATTCGAAAAAAAACATTTTTTTGCGTTTACAGAAGTTATAACACCTTTGTAAAGGTGCATAACCTTGAAGGATAATTTCATCGTAATTTTCAGTGTGTAATTTTAAACGTAATTCTTTAGCGTATTATTTGAACGTAAAGTTAAATTAAGACACGTAATTCGTAGCTGCTCGTATTTTCCAGGACCACACAGATATTGATTTTTGATTGATTTGGCCGCAGGAATGATTTGATATTTGTGCGTGATTTTTATCATTCTTTTTTTAAGGATTTGAGGAATTCTTCACTTTTCATGTGATTTTATGTAATTCATCATACATTTTAGTTATTTTAGAAGGTTTTTAACCCTAAACAGAACAAGTTGATCGAGAAAAACAAATTAAAAACTAAGATTGAAAGTCAGTGTTTTCACAAAAGCATTTATTCACCTCTTATAGATGCACAAGTAGATCTTAAATGATTGATAATGACCTTATTTTCGACACGTTACACTAATCGTCGTTTTTATTACCACCCTATATGACACAACCTTCTCTTAAAATAAATAGTTTAAAAAAATCGCTAATACCGTAAGAAAGACTTGTTGAAAATTCAAATCTCAAAACTTGTTCGGAGTTGCGATAAATTCTCCAAATATAAGTAACAACGAGGAGTTTCAGTAGTACTAGTGAATAGAGGTAGCACCCATTTAGGAAGGATGAAGCAAAACAATTTCACGACTAGAATAAAAATAAGAAAGGAAATGATTTCTATCTAAGTAATGTCATAAAAAGATGTTAGCGGCAGCGGCTTCAACTTTTCAAACAAAAATCCATCAATGTGCCCTCATGATTTTTTATAGTTTCATGCAAATTATATCCTTCTTCTTTGTCTTCTCCTTAGTACTTATAGTTTTAAACTATAATAGGCAATATTTAATCATACGTAACTAGTTTATGACAAATATAAGGGTACCTATATAGAAGATTGATTAAGATGAACAAACTTTATCTTTAATAACTAAAATATCAAAATAATGACTGATATAATTGAAAGAAACTGTACATAAAGAACATATATATATATATATATATAATATATATATAATATATATATATATATAATATATATATATATAATATAATATTAATAAAAATTAATTAAATACAGAGTTAAATGCTTTGAATAAGAGTTCTAACTCTTGTCTATTAACTACTTCCGATCAGAGAAAATTTATATTTCGGATTTACAATACTGTAGAGTAATAAGTCAATAATAAACAAAAATGATAAGATCATAAAATAATTCAAGGAATAATCAAAACTTTGATCAGTAAGCAACAACAAGAAGAAGAGCACTATCTATAAGAATAAAAAAAGAAAATGATTAGAGAACGATAAAAAGATAAAGGAATATAAAATATAAAAAACAGCAAAAAAATATAGTACTATGAGATAAATAGATAACAATAAAAAGTAGAAGCATTAAAGAGAAAAATAAACAACAAAAAAGCAATATAAGAGAATAGTAAATAACAAAAAGAAGAGCAAGTATTAATGAAAAAAAAGCACAACTAATAATAAGAAGAATGAACAACAACAGCATGAAGAACAAACAAGAATATAAGTAGTGATAAATAACTCTAAAACTTCTTGCAGCAACGTAAAAAAGAAATTAGAAAAATTGTTTTAGGACTTACTAAAACAATTTTCTTTACTGAGCTAAAACATAACATTTAATAAAGTGTACAAATATATATAAAAAGAACTCTGATAATGTACTAAAACTCTGAAATGAGAGTTTAGTACTCAATAATGGCTATTAGCGAAAATGTACTCCTTATTTTTCATTAACTAAGACAAATATTCTAACTACATAATGAACAAAAAAAATTACAGGATTGAATAAGGGTACTCAATCATCGTAAATAATAAATAAGACACAAAGAAGAATAAGGAAGAAACAAAAGAAAAACCCACACAGTAGATGACTGTCGCTCTTATTGTCTGTCTAATAAACCATAACCGATCATTTCAATAACGGGTTACCGACTGCGCCAATCATTCTTAGTCTTGACCTTCACTCTCTCTACTTTTTGACGATCATGTTAAAAATGTAAATCTTCGCAAATCAATCATAGGAATTAAATTCAACTAACTATTTTATTTTTTTGCAATTTAACTTTAAAATATAATTGAAGTTCATAATTAATAATAGGAGCTTTTTACAAGTTTGAAGTTCTTTTAAATTGTATTAAGTCACATAAATAGTTCTTCTATTTTAATCTAAAACATCTATGAATACTTCTATTATAATAATGTTATGTTAATGAATATTTTTTGTTTTCGATTCACTGATGACGACCTTCACTGTAATAAACTTTATTAATAATATTATGGATTAATCGATATTCCGATATCGATAGTATTTAATCGATATAATTTCGAAGTAATTATAACGAATAATTAAGAAAACACCCACTCGGAGGTTGGGAGTCATAAAATAATAAAATCAAGGATACGCTGGATGAATTAAAACAATAACATCTATTGTGTGGAGTCTTTTTTTATTGTTTTAGAATTTAATTAGTAAAGTAAAAAAGAATTTAGATTATTTATAATTGAAGTAAAGGATATATCTACAAGAAGGATCTAATTGCGGTTTCATTATTTCTACTGTCTTAGATTTGTATTATTTTAATTTAATCGTTGAACAAAATATTGAGTTTAGAAGTGATTAATAATATTTTGTTAATTGAATTTACTTGTTGATTTTTTTATTTGCATTTTTTTGAATAGTTAAAAAAATATATTTGTGGTGGCAGGAGGTCAAACGGGGTCGATACTTTTCCTCATTTCAACCGTAGGTATATAGAAAAAGTATTGTGTTTGTGAAAAAAAATCCGAAACCGGGTTGACGCCGAAATTATCCGTTTCAGGTGTTTAAAAGGCTTCCTAAGTGGTTTTCACAAAGGTGTCTGTTTGTGTGTCTGTTCATCGTAGCTCCCAGTGTATTTATTCTAGAGAGTTGAAACGTTTTACAAAAATCAGTCTATATCTGTAGTGTTATCTAGAAAATATTTTTTATGACGTCATTAACCTACAATAATGACTCAGCGAAAACGTCGAAAATTTATAAATTGCGGAAAAAAGTGTCGCTTGGTTTTAGGTTTGGCACGCATGTAGGACACTAAGACCATAATGTATTACGTTTCATGCCGTTATACTCATCTTCTCACAATTTATATTGAATAATTTGTATATCTTTAAAAAAAATAAAAAATAGAAAAATAATCTAATTGAGTTGAAATTTGATAAAAATGTCTAATTTTACGTAAAAAAAAATTCGTTTACCAAGTTCGTTTCAATACGAAAAGTATATCCACTGTTTTTGTTGGATTATAAAAGTTCTAGCAAAATTGAGCGAGGTTAGTGCCTCTATGCGTGACCGCTGAGAATAAAACTTATGTATTTAATATCTAAGGACTAGCGAAGCGAGTACGAAGAATTGTTGCAGTATAAATTGGGCGAATTTTATATTCTGAAGACGAGTCCTAAGTAGAGAGGATGATGAGCCTCCCCCTCGATGTAGTGTTTATTGTACAAATAAACACTAATCATTTTATGATGAGCGCAGTGAACCTCACAAGTCAAGGAATAGTTCTGAGGTACCCCGTACCAGATTTTGTTATAAACATCTTTTAAATGACAATATTGAGTAAGTATTGTTCATTGGTGAACTTTTAAGTTCATTTTGAGGTATTGTTTAACTTTTTAAGGTCGCACAGAGTTAAGATTAAAGTACTGCAGAGCCAAGAAAACTTTGTTTAAAATTATATGTTTCTTGGTACGCAACGATAATACCAATATAGGGGATTTCTTTTAAACAAGGTAATTCCGAAGCATTTCCTGACAAAATATTTGCTTGCTTTGTCATACATCTTACTTAGAGCAAAGGTCGACTTATGTAACATGGATTCGAGAAAAATTTAGCTTGACTTAAAACAGAAACCTTCAGGACTCGCTGATGTCTGTATAGTTTGGTGACACAAATTAGACTTGCTGAAGTTTTTATACTCTGTTATAATCTGGTAATAATATCAACACTTGCTAAATTCTGTATAATATGATAAAACTATCTATACTTGCTGAAAGTATAGAGTGGTGACACTTATAAGACTTGCTGAAGTTTTTTATAGTCTAGTAGCAATGTTAGCACTTGCTTAAGTCAGTATAATAAGGTCACAACCAACTTGTGATGGCTGCGGCTGATGAAGTAAAAATATACCCATGACTCTATAATAATGTAAGAAAAAAAACAACAAATGAGACAAAGGTCAATTACTATAAAATTTACTATGAAAATAAAGCCTAGCGCTATCATGTTAAATCCATGTTTCGATTGTCACCATGACAAGACATGAGTTAAAATAAAATAATTACCTGAGTGACGAGATATAGTAACAAACATATGGCTGCCGTCAGCAGACTCCAGGAGTCAGTCACAGCTGTAAAAACAAGACAAAATATTAATATTCATGAATAGTATTCCTTATTCATTGTGGCAGAGGGGATCAATTAATTAATAATCAATTCTACAGGGATCAATCAAGGGAACCAATCAGGGATCAATCAAGGGAACTAATCAGGGATCAATCAAGGAGGATCACCCTCTGTAATTCCCCTGAGGGATTCTCTGCAAACAGGGTGGTAACGAATTTTCTACTAGTCTTACTTTTTGGCACAATCGGTAAGCAACTGAATAATTACCTAAAGATCAATGGTTGAAAAAGCGCCTCGCTAAATTTATCACTTCCAGCAATGCCTCAGCGCCAATTTAATAAAAATCTCGGATATTCCTCTAGATTTTGTCATTATGGTTTCATAGTATATGCCTTGGTATAATTTACTTTGTTTTCCTCGGCTGCTTCTTGAGAATTAAACCACATTTTTTCTTTGCTATTTTTTTGAAATCATCTACATGCTTTTCTCGGCTATGCATCAGGACTAATCAATTTGGTTCTTCGGTAACCATCTCTAACAACCTTTAAACCCATCACACCACCTCTAACCCTTTAACATCTCTAACCTTTATTAACTATCTACAATTAACTCAAAACCCCATCTCTAACCTTCTTTTACCTACTGTAACCTCCTCTAACCACCTTAAGCCCCCTCTTGGATTTAAATCATATGTTTTCCTCGGTATGCATTGGGATAAACTACATGGTGTCCTTGGCTATGCCTCGGCATGAACTATATGCTATTGCCTCTGTTATGCTCCAGGATTAAACTATATGGTTTCCGCGGCTATGTATCGGGATAAACTACATGTTTTTAATTGCTGGGCTTCGGGATTGAACCATAGTTTCCCCGGATACATATCAGTAATTCTCATCTGTACCTCTGGGTTGAAACATTAATATTCGTCAGAAGTACACAAATATCATAAGTATTGCGTCCTGTTTACATCTTATTAACTAACAAAAGTCACATGTTAATTACGTAAACATCATATCTAGTATTAATAATGGCTTTACATTTGTGTTATACCTAGTAAACAATAAAAATACAACCAATACAAACACTAAGGTAACAACAGAAGTTCTAATACAAGTCACCACATACATATACAAATGAGTAAAAGTAACGACCACACATTAACACAGAGACTAATACATCACACACACATACACACACTTAAACCAGTAACTTGTTGCTGATAATGAGACGAGACGTGTTAGTGATTGAAGTTTCATAACCGTAAGTGTGTATTTGTAAAAACACTCAATGAGTTATAGGTATTGTATTTTCCTTTCTCCTATAATTGCGTAATTCTCGTATTTATACTTTACACCCTCGATCTTGAGTTTAATGTACATTTACTTCAAATTTATTAATCATAAGTTAGAAATATACACTAATAATTTCAATAAAAATCTTAATAAAATGTCTGTTTATATTTATTAACTATATAGTTCTTGACGAAAGCGAAATAAGTTTATTAAATCAGAGTAAACTATTGCATGAGAGTAAATTTTAATGAACACTTAATTCTTGTTTATAGTTCAACAAACCAGTGTAGTATACATATGAAAAACGACCAGAGTAAGTGAATTGGGTTTTAAATAAAATTTTATACATTTTGAAGATTATTAATTCTGTTAAAAAGTCCTTCAACTGTATAAAGTGAAAATTTTAATAAAGGAATAGAAAAAAGTGGTATAAACGCAGTGTGAGTTCGTCACGACTGTATTGTCTTTCATTCTCTCAATAGAATAGACCCTAATAGTGAAATATCTATAATTCTTAAGAGAAATATCTAGCATGAGATTCGATCTAACTCGAATCATATATATGTCAATCTATTGAACAGAAAATAAGAAAAAAACACTGTAAATAAGCATACAAAAACAAAAATGAGAATATGTGATATTACTTTATTAATCCATAAATGTTTATAAAGTATAGATGCTTTTATTACATTCGCTGACGATATAACAATTGTTGATTTAACCTGTTGAATGATGTGTGGAGTATCTAGTGTTGTTGCTACGTCTATGACAGGTGGTTTCCATTGTCAACTTGAATATAAATGAACTTGAAGACAGGTTCTTATTGAAGACAGGTACTGTGAATCATGGCTTTATTAAAGTCTAGACCGGATGTCCGCTCCTTCGACGCATTTCATCAGTGTGTTTCGTTACTTATTAGAAATTTTAGTTGAACTTTTGTTCAAGTTTACTACCGAAACGTAAGGTTATGAAAAAGTTGCTTTTGAAGAAGTGGAGATTATTTTTATTATTTCCTTTCTATGTTTGAGAGTATACAAAGATACAACAATTATTTCTTTCTATTTTAAAATTTATAGTATACAACGTCAAGGTAAAACAAAAATGAAAAAGTCTCTTAAAGTCGAATGTCAGGAGAAGACATCCGAAGTTTTTTATCTGTTGGGAACATTTTCAGGGGCGTAATAGGTCGTAGTGGCGACTTGTCATGTTCAATTATCACTGAAATTGGAAGTTCTTAACAAAGACGACGGGACATTGTGACACGATCTTTATTGCGTTTATACGAGCAATAAAGAACAAAGTAAATAGTAGATGAAAAAAATTAAAGAGAAAAAATTTGAAGAGGAAGCAGAAAAAAATAAATAATGAAAACATAAGAAAAGACAAGAGAAAAGATATGAGAAAATACAGCAAGGAATCAAGAATGAGGAAAATGTAAAAATATAAAAATAAAATAGGAAATGAGATATGGGAAATATATTACATAAAAAATTAAAGAAGAAGAAATATAAAATATAGGAGAAACTTATCCATATCAAATCTTTTATACCATCAATGTTCATGTCTCAGACCAACCCTTACATATTATCAAATGTTAAACTATTAGTGTCAAGTATTTAGTTTAAAACTTTAACCACTTTATTAGTTTATGGGGTAAAACAAAAAGCTTAGTAAAACAAGTGACTTCATGCAATATTTTGTCAGTTTTTTAAAACTATAACTATGATATAAGCAACAAAATTAGTTTGTTGATAATATTCAAACTACATTCCTGTCCGTAGTTCGAAAAATTCGTTCAATAGAACAACAATCTTGGACAAAAAAACGTTTAAAGGTACTTGTTATGTTTGAAGGTACGTTGAAGTAGTTCAAAGGTACATTTGTTTGTCCTTTCCATGAACAATAAGTTTTAGAGACAAAACCTAATCAAGGGCCTTATTGTTTAGTTCGAACAAACGATACCTCGACACTATATCTCATGTTAGCACGACACTTCTTTAGCGCTAAGATTCTTTGTTCTCTCTTTTCTAGATATTATTTTGTAACTATTTCCAGCCTTTTAATTTCTTTACAATTGCTGCTTCCTTTAGTTCTTTCCTTTTAGTTCTGTCATTTTATTTCCTTTTTTTTAGAACAAATCGAGGTTTTACATAAAATGTTCTTCAAACTTAACACAACATTTGCAATAAATACTTGAAAAAGTTCTTCAACTTTTATGGAGCTGAAAAGTTTAGCTCAATCATGGAGCAAAACGTTTCTAATCATGCAACTGCAGACAACACATTTTAGCTAAGTTTCATCATACAATTACTCCTTTAAGGTTGTTTAGTTAATCGGTAGATATCTCGAAAACTGTGCTAAGCCCAGATATGGTTTTGAGGTCTTGGTAGACACAAACTCTTCGTCTAGTGTTTAGGCAAAATGCATGGAAATACAGACATAAATAACTTCTTTTTCGAATTAACGGACAAATAGTTGAACGTAGGCTAGCCAGACGAGGTGTCTTCAAGGGTCCATCTTAAGTAAACCTTTACACATAATTAACACTCTCAATTTAGAAAATATTATCATCCTTCCAATAAAAATACTTCAATTTGCTGACGACATGCTGATATATGGTTATGAGGTCTTGCAAGACACAACCTCTTAGCCTACTTTTCAGGCAAAATGCATGGAAATACAGACATAAATAACTTCACAACACAATAAATGTCATGATTACTGACTTACTGACAAGATGTAATCACAATGATTGATCTTTACAAGATGCAATAATATTCTTATAGAAGACAAAATTCTCTTTTTAAATTACAAGAAAAAAATCGAGTACAGGGCACCTCGGAATTTTCCCTCGCCACATCGGCGTTACGCACATCCTTATTAATTCGGACTCGTTTCGCTCATTTTGGGAATAATAAACCAAATATAACTGGTTAACGTTAACGAATTCTTCGCTTAGATAGTAAATCCATTCGATTATTCCCCAGCGGTCACCCCCCGGTACTTTCGATGCTGCTTATATATTTGCCGTATTGAAATGAAAGTTAGTATACTTATTTATTACGCAAAGGGATACACTTTTACCCATATTTCGACACAATTCGATCATTTGTCGATTTTTTTAAAAAAACGTATTCAACTCATTTGATAAAAATTGAACACATTTGTTCGTATACTCATGTATAGGACCAACAAATGTGTTGGTATATCTCACATGCAGTCATCTACGTGTAAATTTCAAATCCATTAAATATTAGGAGAATTATAAATACTGACGCTTTAACAGTGCTTGTTAGCTTTAGTTATTGTCACTGACGCTTTATAATTTAAGGTGCATGAATATTAAGTTAATAGAAAATAAAAGAATTGAAAAAATATCATAATACAATAAAAACTAAGAGTATAAATTAATCTACGAACACCGAAATTTTGTCCTACCGATGATTCATAATCTAATAAGCATCGGTTCACGTGTAGCTCTTAAGTCAATAAACTCAATTTATATTAAATATATTCTTTGCAACATTGGCCGTAACAATCTTTAGCGATAAAAATGATAATTGTTTATTGCAGTTTTGCCTTGGTCGACTAAACACGGTAAGAGATCCAGTCATTAGTTCACTACTGCTCTTTTAATAAAGTTAATTGCTCCATCAAACACTAAAAAACAAATTTAAGCTAAAACAAGCAGGCAAATTTAAGATAAAAGTTTTGAAATCCAGCAAATATTTAAGATACAAAATTAAGGCAACTCTAAGAAAACTAAAATACATTTCAACTTGATAATTATTATAAACATTAACAGGGTTAAAGATCGTCATATATAGACATTTTTTGGACGTAATATGAATTTTAAAGATTCCTCATAAGGTCAATATTCGTACTTCTAGTTGTTAAACTTACGCCAACAATTATTTTCTTTTTTTGTGCCTTCATAATTTTTTTTTACAAAAATCACCTTATAAATGATAGGACATTCCTTCACGATTTTTTTTCTTAAAAAAAGTGGTAGGACTGATTTGAAATCGTGCAGTATTTTTTTCTGGTAAAAAACTAGAAGTTCTTTAAAAAAATTGGTTCTAAAAAGAAGAAAAGAAATTGGTACTAAGTGCGGAACTAATTTAAAGATATGGCCGGGTCAGTGATATCTCTGGCTAGAAGATGCCGTCTAACGTTCCTATTACATACCTCTCCTTATCCTAAACCATTAATCGCAAACCGCTAAATAAAATTAATTAAAATTGATGAAACTCTAATCCTAATTATAGCTCATCAAGAAGAATATCAAGATATTACAGACGTTGATTATAATAGAAGGAGTTAAAAAATACGGTAGTTGTAAATTACCACAGGAGTTACAGTTATTGTACTGTAATATAGATTATTTCAATTTCTCATCATAAATAATTACAATTTTAATTGCTTTTAGAGTTTATTATGATATTAACTGCTAGAATTTATTATTTACAAGAGCGTATCCTAACTAATTGTAATTTTTTTTGTAATATTTTTTATATTTTAAAATTAGTGTATTCATATTTATTTGTGATAATATTAGCTATGATTTTAATTAATTTTTTATTATTGACAATTTTACGCTTAATTACTCTGCCTACTTCACTACGTCCTTTAAGATTAAGCACTAAGAAATGACAAGTAACTATTCCTATCCCACACCCTTCAAACTCGAACGTTGACCATTTAATAAGCTATATTTCCTTGATACGCCTAATAGTACTCAACATTTAAGTGTAAATTAAATCTCTTTCTTGATAACTTTATGACTTGCTGAATATTTTACTTTATGACTTTCTTTATATCTTACGTGATGACGTTATGACTTTCTGTATATCTTACTTGATGACTTTATGACTTGCTGAATATTTTACTTGATGACGTTTTGACTTTCTGTATATCTTACTTGATGACTTTATGACTTTCTGTATATGTTACTTGATGACGTTATGACTTTCTGTATATCTTATTTGATGACTTTATGATTGCTGAATATTTACTAGATGACATTATTGCTGATTATACTTGGTGAATATATGCAAGATCTTTAAATTTAAGAGTTAAATGATTTATGGTAGAGCTCAAATAGCAATATATTTTAATCGGATTCGGTTCAATAAGGGGAATCTCACAACTGATATCTTCTTAAAAATATTGTTCTTTGAAATGTCTTTTAAAAAAGTACAAGAACATGATAATTTCCTGGCTGGCCTTTTTAAAGAAGTCATTTTTCAGTAGACCAGATTACTAAAGAAGATTACTATTGTAAACTTTAATGTACTTAATATTATTATAAGATCGTTTCATTATTAAGTCATCACTGTACTCAGAACTTAAGTCAGGTCATTACTCTTTTATTTTCTTAATAAAACTTCTTCTATGAAAATATTATAATAGTATTAAATAATAATATTACAATTTCAAGAGGAGTTTCGTCGCTAATAGGTGTGAATTAGAGTTACCATTATAATAATAATGCGAGGAAAAATAAAGTTTAATAAAAAGGAAAAAGAATAAAGTAAAATAAAAAAATGGGTTTATTGGAAAATTTTCTCACCCAATCGGATTCGCTGCTCTCGTCCTCACCATTTCAGATTTAGACGCGTCATGTCTGCTCTCGTCGTCAGCATTTCGTTTTCAGACGCGTGATGTCTGCTCTCGTCGTTACAATTTCGTTTTCAGACGCGTCATGTCTGCTCTAGTCGTCACAATTTGGTTTTCAAACGCGTCATGTATGCTCTCGTCGTCACAATTTTGTTTTCAGTCGCGTCATGTCTGCTCTCGACGTCACAATTTCGTTTTCAGACGCGTCATGTCTGCTTTCGTCCTCAACATTTCTGATAACGCGTCACGTCTGCTCTCGTCCTTACCATTTTGGATTGAGACGCGTCACGTCTGCTCTCGTCTTTAGACGCGAAAGATCACTCTTAACGCTTGATGCTTCTCTACGAAATTAAATCGACAAATATGGTGGATATGCAGTAGATATACTATAGATATACCGTGGATTACCGTAGATTTACCATGGATATACCGCGGATATATTGTGGATATACCGTGGATTGCTATAGATATAATATGGATATACTGTAGATTTACCATGGATATACCGCGGATATATTGTGGATATACAATGGATATACCATGGATCGCCGTAGATATTATTATTATTTTTATATTATTATTTATTTATTATTATACTATAGATATACCGTGGATTACCGCAGATTTACTATGGATATACCGTAGATTTACCATGGACATAACGCGGATATATTGTGGATATACAATGGATATACCGTGAATATACCATTAAAATCACCATGCATATACGAAGGAAATAGCCGTACTTAAAGAAAACATTGTATACCTTTATGTGTACACACTCACACGCTTACATACAAACAGACAATTTTGTAAAACCACTGATGAGGTCTCAAAATATCGGAAACGAATCATTTAGGTGGAATCTCGATTCCGGATTTCTAGTGGAATCATAATGCTTTCCAATCTACCCACGTAATAAATGAGGAAAAGTATGAAGAAAATAAAAATAAAATAGTAACGTACTTCACATTTTTTTATTTCCCGCTTTTAAAGGCCCAATGACGTAGCCTAATTTTGTAAGTGATATATCACCTCTTCCTTATTAATATCACACATTATTACACAAAGCTAAAATTCATAATAATAAGCTAGCTGATATAATTTGGTCAAAATTTTAATACTTAGTTACTTCGCAATGCTATGTCCACACATTATGTGTTAATTTCACAGCCGTATATTGTTTTAATCTATTTGGATGCACACAGTTGCATTTCCAGATCAAATTAGATTCTGTTAAACAGTTTGTTGGACTGTTTGTCAGATTTGATACACTAACTGCAACAGGTGGTTCTGATCCAGTAATCCCAACCCATCTTGTAAACGATGTGGATTGTATAATTGGAATGACAAATCTATTCTAATCCGTTGCCTTTACGCAAAGATACAAAACTGGAATCAATTGGACTCAAGATAATCTATTGTTTATCATTTAATTGTCATCGTTTCTTATTTAATTTTCCAAATTTTTACAACAATGATGAGAATCATTACTGATGATACTCATCAATGTCATTTTTACAATAAATGATGCGATCGGATTAAAATTTAGCACACATGTAGCCATGTATAAGACTAACATATGTGCTAGGTTTCATCTCATTATCAGCATTAGTTCAATTTTTATCGAATGATTTGTATACGTTTTTAAAAAATCGGGAAATAATCTAATTGAGTTGGAATTTAGTACAAATGTACCCATGACGTAAATAAGTGTACTATGTTTCGTTATAATACAACAGTCTAACTATGATTTGGTGGATCATAAAAGTTAAGCAGTGTCAAGCGTGTTCAGTGACTGGATAAATAACTACTGGGAATGAAACGAATGTATTTACTATCTGAGGACAAGCGAAGCGAGTTCTAAGACGTGTTGCAGTATAAATGTAACGACTTGTATTTCTAAAGACGAGCGAAGCGAGTCTGAAGTTAGGAGGATGAGCGTAGCGAATCCGTTGTAAAGAGAAAAAGTTTCGGGTACCCGTATCCGATTTTTTTATTTTATAATATTTATAATTTTATAATTAATAATATATAAATATTTACATAAATATGGTTGAAAAAAACAAGTGAAATATCGCAAAGCATTAATAAATAATGTAACATCACTAAAGTTGTCTCTTAGTGTCCCTAACAAGAAACATTGAACTATCAAGGAGACCAATAATCATCCATAAACAATTTTTAAAATTTTATTATAATAAGGACTTAAATAGAACTGAATAAGGATTTTTTAATCAGCTATTCTTCTCCATTGGGGTAACTATGAATTATTAAGAATGTATATACTAAGCATTTAAAATACAAACTAAGGAACTAACAACAGTCAGAACATTGTCTACAAGAGTTAGAAAATATAATTAGAGTTATTATTGATTTAATTGCACAGTAATAAGAAACAATAAACAATGTGATAATTAAAATAGCCTAACAAACTAGATGTAGAATCAAATCTTAAACAGAAAATAGGTTAGGGAATTAAGATATCTTCTTCATGGAAAATACAGAGTGGTTTAATGCATAGTTAATTTTCTTTAAATGCTTTTTTATTCAATTTTATACTTTCCGCTGTTTGTGTTTCATATAGCTATCTAGTGGTATAAAAATCGGGTACGGGGTACCTCGGAACTTTTCCTCATTCCATACGGATTTGCTACGCTCATCCTCCCTGCTTCGGACTCACTTCCCTCGTTTTTAGATAATAAATGCATCCGTGTCATTCTCAGCGGTTACCTAAACAGTATTCATCACGCTGAATGCTGCTTAATTTTTATGATCCAACAAAAATCATAGATATACTAGTCTTATAGAAACGAAACTTTGTGTACTTTGGGAATAATCTGGTTTTAAATATTTTGAAAACTAGTCAAAAGCAAATCGCTAATATGTCAATAGAAATGTTTATTGACGAAGTAATTAACAGTGGATTATTTTATGACGTATTAATGGATTTGTGTATTGACAAGGTAATAACCAGAGGATTGTTCTGAGAGTTATTGATGAATATATTGACAAAAGAGAAAACAGTGGATTGTTTTATGAGGTATTGATAAATAGGTGTATTGACAAGGTAATAACCAGAGGATTGTTCTGAGAGTTATTGATGAATATATTGACAAAACAGTGGATTATTTTATAAGACATTGATGGATAGGTCTATTGACAAATAATGTGAAATTAGTGGATTGTTTTATGAGGTATTGATGGATAGGTGTATTGACAAAGGAGGGAACAGTAGATTGTTTCATGAGTAATTATCAGATATGTGAATTGACAAAATAATAACCATGGTATTGGTTAAGTGTATTGACAAAGAAATAACCGAATAATTGTTATATGATTTGTAAAACTATCTACTGGTATCCAAAACCTATTAATATCATGGGAGTATTAGTAGTTATACTAATACCCATATGTTATAAACTTATTTTATAGACATCTTAGGTGTGACGTAATTGAAAAGACGAGTAATTATTAAGGGTGAAAATCATTTATTATTCATTATTGTACAAAAACTAACTACAGAATCTAAGCTGCGAACCCAGTACTTCCATGCCGAAAGTTGTAATTGTCGACGCCTTAATGACCTTGGCGAATTAGGCGGATTCTGAGGTTAACTAAGATTTTTATAAAGCTAGTTCTTCCTCTGTTAATTAATAAATAATTCTATTTTACTAGAGTAACTTAATGTAACTAATTATATTGAAGATTCCTTGTTATTTCTTATTATCTATTTTGATCTGAATTTAAACCCGAATGGTTGATGTTGATATACAGCTGATACTTGCAAAACGGACGCAGGTAATTACTTCACTTGAGGTTGGGGGTTTTATTATACTTGCTACCTTTGGAGTTATTGCCTGTTTTTATTACCTGCTTTATCTCTATTAAGCAACCAAAGTCAATAAAATATTGAAATAAATAAAACTTAATTAGTTAGTTTGTAATTAATGTTGGTACCTTGTTTTTGTTTGGTAGTTTGGTACCAGTCAATTCGTAATGAGTTAAGTAAATACATTAAGAATACACTATTTAAACTTAGAGGTTGTTAAATTCGTTCATTAATTCCATTTTACAGTATGCTTAATATCACCGAATAGATTCATGCAACAAATCTACTAAAGGAAATTACAACTCTTAAAGGAAATGAGGTATTGACACCAAAAAATGCTTGATGGTCCTTTGTTATAAAAACGTTTTATAGCCATCTTATCAGTTAGTTTTAAAATGTAAATCCTTCTTAAATTTGTAAGTGCAGATAATTTAAGATAGTTTATGACGCATGTAAAAATGTTTTACGATTGTCTTTCGTGTAAAAACTTAATTTCCTGTAGGAGTTGTAATTTTCTTTTGTGATTGGTTGGATGAATATATTTGGTAGTGAAATATTGTAGTATATAATGAAAATACTTATTTAACATAAAATTTAAATTGTTTCTCTAGTATCTAAGACACATAAACCTATCGTGAACACCAGCAATCAAAATAATTGTCATTTTATATTATATTTTTAATCGAATTTCCAAAGGAAAAAATGAGCTTTTGACATTAGGAATTGTATTTTAAGAGGGGACTTACTTATAAATAAAATAAATAAATAAAAATATATATTATATATTATATATATATATATATATTGTGTGAGTGTCTGTTGTTTGTATTATGCATGTTTGTACGAGTTACGAGACAAATTTTATGTCTTACGATATATATATATATTATATATAAATATATATATATATATTATATATATATATTGTGTGAGTGTGTATGCAGTTTGTACGATTCCTATAACATTTTATGTCTTACGATAGCTTTCGAAGGATTTTTCGGATCGAATGAAACTCGGTACAAAACTTAATGCATAGAATGCCACAATGCAGAGGTCACAAGTTAATACGTTAGTTAATTCTAAGTAAGATGCAGTTTTGAAAATGGCCGATAACGTTTTGTTGTCTTAGGCTTTCTTTTTTTTAAAAAATATCTTTTTTTTACAGATAAGTATTTAAATCAAGGAATAATTTTCCAGCATTGACCTTTGTACAATATTATTGTAAATTATTTTACATGTTATTTATAATACAGTATGCAATGCATATGTCTTTGATTTGCAATTTCCCTTGTTACTTTTGAATTGACTTCAAAGTTTTTCCTTGACTTTTACATTTCTTTATTATAAATTGCAATTTTGTATTTTTAATAAGATTCAAAGCTTTCTTGACTTTTTACATTTCTTTTATAATTGAATTTCCTCGTTTCTTTTTAAAAAGCTTTCGAAGGCTTTTCCTTGAATTTTTACATTTATTTATTAAATTGCAATTTTCTTGTTTCTTTTAAAAGCTTTCGAAGCTTTTCCTTGACTTTTTACATTTCTTTTATAATGAATTGCATTATTCTTGTTATTTTTGAATTAGATTCAAAGCTTTTCCTGACTTTTTACATTTCTTTTATAATGTTGCATTATTCTTGTTATTTTTTGAATTAGATTTCAAAGCTTTCCTTGACTTTTTACATTTCTTTATTATAAATTGCAAATTTTCTTTGTTATTTTTGAAAGCTTTCGAAGGTTTCCTGACTTTTACATCCTTTTTTTAATAATTTGCAACTTTTCTTCTTACTTAATTTTATTTCAAAGCTTTTCCTTAACTTTTTACATTTAATTATTATAAATTGCAATTTTTCTTGTTATCTTTGAAAAGCATTCGAAGCTTTTCTTTGACTTTTTACATTTCTTTTATTATTCATTGCAATTTTCCTTGTTTTTTGAATTATATTTCAAAGCTATTCCTTGACTTTGTACATTTCTTTTTTAAATCCGCAATCCTTTAAACGCCACCGAAATTGTTAAATATCAATAGCCACCGATAGTTATCTTCAACAAGTTCATTAATCAGTTAAATAATAAAACAAAAAAACAAAACCTATATTTAGCTGTTGATAAGCATGAGCGCGATAGCAATAAGAATAAAAATGATTTAAATAAAGTGACTAGATGATTCGAGAACAGAATGTGCGAGTGTCACACGTCGAGCAGAGACTAGAGAGAATACTCAATCTACAGTGTTTATTTTTATAGAGGGTATAGGATATAATTAACTTATAAAATCTATTTAGTTTACAATCCCATACGATCTAATACTAATATAAAAAATTACAAAACGTCACGGTAGAGGAGCAAGTGATCACGTAGCGCTGGTATAATTTTATTATTATAAATTATAAAATATACTACGCGAGCGCGGCTCAGAGCTTGCGCGAGACGTGTATTATGGCTTTTTGTAAAGGTGTTATTTAATTAGCATATATTCGGGAAATGTATCAGTATTAGCTGATGACGAAAGCGAGGACTCTACACCATAGCCAACGCTTACGACGCAACATAGAGATTGAAGCCATCATATATAGGAACACCTTATCGTATCGGAGAAGCTAAGAGAGGGGTCTTGTCGGTGCGCGTGGGCGATATTATGAGGAGTTGTCTATATATCTGTAAATACCATGGTCTAGTATATCAAATTTCTTTCACTATAGTCATCATATCTCAACATCCAATGTATAGCCTCCTTGTTTCTACCCCTTGACTTAAACTAATCTCTCTTGTCCCCACTCGTCTAAACCAAACTATAAACAGGGAATCGTTTGCTTTAACTATCTTCAACCTGTTCAGACTAAAAAACAAAGCTTTTACAGATTAAAAACAATTAATATATTGTCACTAATAGTAATACAATTATACTGCCGTTTCGGACTTCGTCTTCTTGGCTGTTTGCAGATAATTAAAACAATAAAATGTTACCCATAGTATAACAATTAAATGACCTGTTCGACTTTACGTTTTCTTTGAGCTGTTACGACTATTAAACCAATTACTATATTGTCACACAATAGAAAAAAATTATATGACGTTGAGTCGTTATATCGAGCTGTTTAAAGACTGGTATAAATGTGTTAATCTATTTTTTTTTTTTTAACATCGTGTAGTGATACACTAAATCTAACTAATGATGTACTAAACTGCGTTAATTTATGAATCGTGTGTTTTTGAATTAAAGCGTAAGTTTTAATGAGCATTAATATACACTTTTAACATAGAAGCTTGTCAATCCAAATTTTATGTTACATAGTTTATAGTTGTTGCACTTCTTAGTTTATACATTCCATCTAATTACTAATTAAAAGTAGGCTTGTATTCAATAGTTACAAATTGTTATTCATATAAAGTAATGTTACATATAAAAAATCATTGTAGTAATTATCAATCAGAAAGCTGAGTACATGAAAAGGCGAAAATAGTGGAAATTATGAGATGGGAAGGTATAAGGGAAACTAGCACCTTTTGTCTAAGTAATTTAACTTTTGTCTCTTAAAATACGTAAGTCGTAAGTTATTCAAACTTGTATCAACTTAACATGTTTTAAAATGTTAATACTTTTATGCAGTTCATAAAAAGCTTTTTATTGGTGAATATTTTTTTAAATATAAAACTGCTTAGTTTTCAATGACTTAACGATCAGATATCTCTGCTGACCTCTGTTTATTTTTTTTTCATTTCTAAGATAAACTAAAACATTCTATTATTTTTATTATTTCGAAGAAACTGTTACATTATTTTTATTAATTAATTTTCAAACACAATTCTCCTTACAGAAAAAAAAATGAACATGATTAAATCAGTTAAACGGTTGGTAGCTACATCTAGAAAATTTCTTTAGGAAAATTTTATGGAATATACATACATACATACAACATACTATTCTAATTAATATATTATATATATATATAAATTATAATTATATATGCATTTTTGTTTATCATTTATAAGATCGTTTAATAGATTCCATGAAATGATTCATCTTATTCCGGATAAGAAGAAAATATTTTACAGTTTGGCTAGATAGAAACGATATTATCTAATAAAAGTGCGTATTAATTTATACATAGGTATATATTGGGTATATATCTTAATGATAAATTATATAAATATATAAAATTATTTATTATAATATTATTATTATTATAAATTTTACTATATATAAGTTGTATAAAATTATATACATATATATAAATATATAATATAATATATCAGTATATATAATGATTAATATATAATATATATTTTATATATAATTATATTTATATAATATTATAGATATATAATAATAAATATATATATAATAAAATATTATAAATTATGGTAATTATTTATAAAATATTTTATAATATTATTTATATTATATATATATATATGATATATATATATATTATAATAGATTATATTATTATAATTATATATATATATATTATATATATATATATATTGTGTGTATAATTAATAGTAGATACATAATATATACATAAATAATATTTATTAATATATATGCTGTAGATAGTATAAAGTAAATGCAAGATCAAATATAGTTGTGAACATTGTATATCTATATAAGGAAGAGAATGTAGGTGGGAAGTAAGTGCACTATATATTTATCCTACTATAATATTATTATATAATATATATTCTATTATTTAATTATAACAAAGAAATGTACCGAATGTAAAACTTATATACTATATTATATAAAATATAAGCTTATGATCTAAATAGAAGAGGTAGCAATGAAGTTATATATTACAGTATACCTACAAGTTAAAATGAGAAAAACTGAGTAAATTTATACATTTAAAACGCTCATAGTACAGAGAATACGTACAAGTGAAACATTTGCTGAAACTTATTGGATCTAACTGTTAGCTTAAACTGCCGTGCGTCAGTAATTAAGTAAATAAAGATGGCTATATGAATATTGAACATTATAAATTTCCACTAAAGTATAAGAACTCTGGTTCAAGGAATTTGTAAAATGATAAGACCGCATATAAATGTTTAACAGTATGTGAAATGAGAATATTAACCGAACGATAACAGTTTTTCCAATAGAATTTTAGGAAAAAGATTAAAATAATGAATTAAAATCCTGCATTAAGCATTCAATTGAAACCTCAAATTAAGCATGATAGCATTATAAAATTATCACATACCAGTGAATAACTCTTATTTCCCGATGTATTAAAGAAATTAATCGACATAATGTGTCTTACGATGATATTTTCAATGAAATCATATACTTAAGTCAATAAGATGAAGCATTTAAGTAATATTACATATGAAAATGTTTTCTCTACGATCGATAGAATTGCTTCAATCTATGTCATACTTTGACATAGATATTGCTTAATCTTGTCCAACTATTGGTTGTTCCGTGTATATCTAACTTGAAACAAGATCTGACAAGAAAAAAAGTTGTGGGAGGGTACGAGAATGGACATGTGGAGAAGGTCCACGCATCATAAGACGCGACGGCATCTACTATGTGTGAAGTTAATGACTAAATAAATGAGTGTGCGGCAACTGCTGAGAGAAAAGAAATGAAAGAGATGTGATAATATATGCCTAAAGTGATTCATGCCAGCAATTTTAGACCGCTCGACAACTGATTGAGTTGTTGCAATTTATCCTTAAAGTCTTGCGAGGTATGAGTTATTTTTTCCGTGTGTAAACTTAGAAAAAGATATTTATTACTTGTAGATAACTATCTCTAAGAGTTGGTGTAACAGCACACATACAGAGACAATTGTGAAACAATAGAAGGCTTTAAAAACCTAAAACACACACAAACATACATAATATATATTATATATTTATCTTAACTATATTTTATATGATATAATATATATTAATATATATATATTATATTGTGGCAAATATAGTCCAATGGGTGGAGGAAATGTTAATTAAGAGTCATCCCCTTTATTCAAGATCCTTGGTTGAAACTGCCTATTCATTTGTTCGTATTAATTGGCGAAAATATATATACTTATATATACTTTGTATAGGTAAAATATAAAGACGTTTAACACATAAAATTCGACTTATACCATCGCACGAACTTAAATCATCCTAATCATTGGGCTTACTTTATTACTTCAAGTTTCTGAGGCCGAGCGTAGCAAGACAGAAGTAAATGACTTCGTAAGTTTTAAATAAATAAGACATACTGAGTTGACTTTGACGATTTAAAACAAGACGTTTTAAGTTGATTCGATAAGTCCCGAGGTAGCCTGTACCCGAAGTTATAAAATATGATAATGACTTTGTTTGCTGGATAATTTAGTAGATCCTTCAACTGTAAAAATATATAGCAGTGCAATACTACGAATCTGCGCTAAAAATAAGACTAATTTTTACTTCAGAATTAATAACAGGTTTGATTGTAACAGTCTTAGATCTGATTACACACAACCACACGCAGACTGTATTCACAGACACACACAGAAGCTGAAAATCTGTATTTGTAGCCACGCGATGACCTTGGAGTCACCTTGACAACTTCGCTCTGATGAGTGAAGAACTGGTTCTTCAAAATTTTCTTCTCTCTTCAATTAAAGTAAAAAGTTGAACTTAATTAAAACGAATTTTGAATACCCACAATTAAAAAAAATATACCTATAATTCCAGTCGAAAATGATAAATAAATATTAATGAATTAATTTAGCAGCAATCGTGTATTACTGTTCTAAAGATAGCCTCTTTAAATGCTCATAAATTGGGTAAGAAAAAAATATTAATAGCAGAAAAATTTTATTTGAAATTTGGACTAAAGTAAAAATGGCAGACAGATCTTCCTTTTTGTTGGTAACCTTGATATTTAAAATGTCACTTGTTTAGTTAAATATCATTTCACAAATAATTAAGTTGAGAGGGATATGCAATATAATGGCGATTGCAATTATGCAACTACACTTACTAACTAGTAAGTACTAGTAAGTAGTAATGAGTAATAATAGTACACATATACTTTATGGGTACTTACTGACTACTAGTGCTAGTTCTAGCACTAGTAGTAGTTGTAGCACTAGTACTAGCACTTGTAATACTACTAGTACTAACACTATTAGTACTTGTAGTACTCGTACTAGTATTAGTACTACTGGTACTAGTACTAGTATTAGTACTACTGGTACTAGTACTAGTATTAATACTACTAATACTAGCACTAGTAATACTAGTCTTAGTACAACTAGAACTAGTACTTGTAGTACTAGTACTAGTTGTACTACTAGTATTAGCACTAGTAATAATTTTATGTTTTTCTGAAAAGAACTTACTATTTCATCATTGATGAAATAGTAATTTTATAAAAAAATATACTTTAGAGTTAATTTATAAAATTTTTTAAGAAAGTTATATTTTTAAAAATATAAATTATTACAGAACATTGATTAGAATGATATCAATAGAATCGAACCGGGAAGGCGGACAAAGGCTGATTAATATTCTCAGCCTAAACCGACTTCGTGTTCCTAGGATATTGGAGAAAAATTAGTAAACATCACGCTATGTTAAAGATATACACTTAGACTGGAATAACATATCAGAATGTTTTACTAAATATTATGAAAAATTTAGAGGATCAAATAAAAATAATGAAAAAGTAGGAAATTTTTGACTACTTGAATCGCATTGAATACTTGCATTTATTATAACTAGGAAAACATGAATAAAATCTTAATTTAAATTAAAAAAATAAACATTAAATTGAATATTAATAATATATATATATATATATAATTTGATCTTTACGGTATATATTATATAAGTATAGTATATATATCGGAGCATATATATATATCAGATAGTAATACATCGTATTATATATATAAAGTACTTAGTCCCCCCTTCAGAATGCTGTTCACACTGGACATCGTTGTAAAATGATTTTACTTGCTATAAAAATTAATAACGTTTTAGTTTCGCTGGATGTAATGAGTGTAGTTAAGAGATAAAATTACAACTTGTGATAATGCGGTATAATTTATAGTAAAATTAATAGGTATTGAACTCATTTAAAATCCTGTTTGATGATGTTGATCTGATAAATTCACCTTTTTTGATAAGTTTACTTTGTGATTCATAGTATAAATAAGTCTAGTCAGGCTCTTGTGGAAAAGTACATTTTCAGTAGCTCATGGCTTTATCTTATCATAGCTTCTATTTTGATAAGAGTAAACATTATCATAGCTTATAGCTTGATTTATCATAAGCTTCTGTTTGATAAAGAGTAAAAACTTTATCAATAGCTTCATACCCTTTTATTTAGTCATAGCTCTAGTGATCAGGAATTCAAATCCTTATCAATAAACCTCATACCTTTGGTATCGAATAGCTCTAGTGAATTTAAGAGTACATTAATCATAGCTCATCCTTATTTTATCATAGCTCTCTTAAGTGAATAAGAGTTCATCCTTATCAATAACTCTATACCTTTGGTTTATCATACGCCTATGTGAATAATGAGTACATTTATAATAGCTTTTCATACCCGTTTATTTATCATAGCTCTATTGGATAGGAGTACATTTATCAATATCCATATATTTTTTCCTATTATTTTTAAGCACAAATATTAGAAAGTAATACAATTAAAGTTAGTATTTACGTGATAGATAAAAGATTATACTAATCTAAACATAATAATTTTATGTAATATATATTTGTATCTATGTTTTATCTTTTTTACGTATATGTAAATACATATTTTTTGATATGTTATTTTTCTTTTTAATAGATTGTCGTCTGTAAAGGAATGCGTTTTCTGTAAAAAAATTAATAAAAAAAAAATTATATTTAAAAATATATTCGCTTAAAAATCAGTAAAAATTATTACACATTAATATAAATGTTTAATATAATTTATGTAATATTTCAATAGACTTGTCAAACCACTTCTCGTTCCTTTAGTTTATTTTATATTATTTATGCTAAAAGATTTATCTCTATTCTATTATACCTTGGTAAATAATACATAATTTAGTTTATTTATGATTTGACGATTTTCTTTTTAAATTCTGTATTTTATATATTTTAATTTGATTTATATATCGTATTATTGAAATGTCAAAAGATGATAAATAACTTTATTTGATTCTTTTGTTGCTTTTATTGGATATAAAATAATTTATAGAAACAATGGAATGATAAATTCAATGAACAAAAGAAATGAAAAATCGTTAAGTAATAATGTACAAATAGTAAAAAGTTTTATTATATATTTACTTTTCCTTATTTATATCATAGATATTATTATTTGATTACATTTATAAGCGAAGGTGGTCAGGTTGCTTTTTCGATGTTTTACAATTTAACCTATAGGGCCCCTCTAGTAATAATATCTCTATGTTGACAATTATGAAATTATTAACTTATAATTTTAAAGAACTTGGTGAAGAAAAAGAAATGTATATTTTATTTCCGAATGTGCTTGTTTTTTTTTATCATCAAAACTCTTTTATTCACTTACTTGATAAATAATAGAAAAACTGCGATTAAGAAGGCGATGATATAAGAAAAAAATAAGAAGATGACCGATTAAAATAAAAATGTTAAACTTTGTCTGGAACAAGAAAAAAATGAATAATAGATGGGTCAAAAAGATTAAAGAACTGAAGAAGAGGTCAGACAAATTAAGCTATAATTATCTACGTGACGGACCTAGAACTTGAATTATCTTCTAAAATTAATATAAAATTATCTTCCTTTGTGTTTTCTTTACCTATCTGACCACTTCCTCATAAAAATTATATAGTTTATCTCTCTAAAACTTAAACAAACAAGAAATTTGATTAATTTTGGAAGTAAAATCTTGAAAAACATCATTCAACTTAAAAAAAACAAAGAAAAAAGATCCTGCTAAATAATGGATTTTCTGTCAGGAGTATATTTTCAAAAAATAAAAACCGTTCTGCTATTTTGAAGTACAAAGAAACTTCCTTTATGGAGTCACGTCTTACTAGTCGTTTATTTGCGTTTTATATATTATATATATATATATATATATATATATATATATAATTATATTATATATATATATAATATATTATATTTACAAGAAACTAATTATTTAATAATTTTCTTTAAAGTTAAGGCCTGTATAGGTGGCGCCGGCGTCACACATATTCTGACGTATTTTCTCGGTCATTGCATTGTTAAAGTTAAATGCTTGTTAAATAATAACCGTCCTTGGTGATGATGAAGTAACTTTTTATGGCACTGTGACTACGATCATTTATTGGTTTAATGAAATAATTGAAATAATCAATAGTTCGATAGTATTATTGGAAATAAAATGATAAGAGGATTGAAAGTATTAACTAACAAATGTTTATAAGAAGTATATTGTCCATTAAAGTATCAAATAAAAAACTGTGCATTCAACGTCAAAGATCAGCCTTAGCTTACAGCCGATCAGTAAAGCTGTTGATAGTATTTTCGGCTCTAAATTTTTTAGGGCCTTTTGATAAATATAAACAACTGCTTCGTAGAGTAATCAAATAATCTCTCAACTAAAAAAAAAAAAAAAAATTAGAGTTAAATTTCTACCACATTCTATCATTGTTAGTGATTCTCATGAACGCTAAAAATCGTCGTTAGGAACAATGCCATTTAATTTTCACAGGATATTTAAATCTTTAAGTGTACTACAAATATTTGATTCTGACTTTTCATAGCACTCTTTAGAATGATTGACGATGGCCGGTTGCGGCAGAAAATGAACTTTCGATTAATTTTAACTACATTGTTTTAAGTGAAGGGACTGTTAATTTATTTAAGGCTTGATGGATTTAGTGCCACCAATCTTTTAGATTCATTTTAAAAGGCCTTTCCACTTACAAAAAGAGCATAGTGGTGTGTGTAACGATCCGTAAATAAGTACATCAATTGATAAGATAATCAATTCCAATCAAAAAATTAAAAGCTGTTGTTGTTATTTATTTCGTATTTAATGTCCGTAATTAAACATGAGGACTTCAATTATTTTGAAAGTTAAATGTGGAAAATGTAAAGTTTTACAAAATAAATATCAAGGCACAACTTCAGCCAGACAGATCAGATCATTCAGGTCCTCGTAAAGCCCAAGTCAAAATAGAAAAGTATAAAAAGCTTAGTTTGGTACAAGGGTCTGTTGACCCTCGTACCAAATTCGTACCTCAGAATTGAGTTGCCTTCTTTCATTGACTTTACAAGCACTGCTGTAGGATTCTATATGATGGATTTGTTGAGGCCTTTTAAAATATTTTTTATGTGCATCTTTTGAAAGGGCTGGGTCTCAATTCATCAGTTGGGCCTAGAAGTCAATCCTGGGATCGGAGCCAGCTCTCTTTATTGTCTGATATTCTGTTTTGGAATAAGCTTCGTTCTGTATATGTTAACTGTACCGATGCCTTAATAATTCTAGTCTGATGTTCTATTTTGGCTTCACCTTCGCCCTTCATAGGTCGGCTGTACTATCCTTGATAATTCTAGTCTGATGTTCTGTTTGGCTTCATCTTCGCCCTTCATAGGTCGGCTGTACTATACCTTGATAATTCTAGTCTGATGGTCTGTTTTGGCTTCACCTTCGCCCTTCATAGGTCGGCTGTACTATACCTTGATAATTCTAGTCTGATGTTCTGTTTTGGCTTCATCTTCGCCTTCATAGGTCGGCTGTCTATACCTTGATTTCTAGTCTGATGTTCTATTTGGCTTCACCTTCGCCCTTCATAGGTCAACTGTACTATACCTTAATAATTCTAGTCAGATGTTCTGTTTTGGCTTCATCTTTGCCTTTCATATGTCGGCTGTACTATACCTTGATAATTCTAGTCAGATGGTCTGTTTTGGCTTCACTCGCCTTCATAGGTGGCTGTACTATACCTTGATAATTCTAGTCTGATGTTCTGTTTTGGCTGTCCTTCGCCCTTCATGTCGGCTGTACTATACCTTGATAATTCTAGTCAGATGTTCTGTTTTGGCTTCACCTTCGTCCTTCATAGGTCACTGTACTATACCTTAAAATAATTCTAGTCAGAATGTTTTCTGTTTTTGGCTTCACCTTCGTCCTTCATAAGGTCAACTGTACTATCCTTAATAATCTAGTCAATGGTCTGTTTTGGCTTCACTTCTTAAGGTCAACTGTCTATAGTCTAGTCAGATGTTCTGTTTTGGCTTCATCTTTGCCTTTCATATGTCGGCTGTACTATACCTTGATAATTCTAGTCTGATGTTCTATTTTGGCTTCACCTTCGCCTTCATAGGTCGGCTGTACTATACTTGATAATTCTAGTCTGATGTTCTATTTTGGCTTCACCTTCGCCCTTCATAGGTCAACTGTACTATACCTTAATAATTCTAGTCAGATGTTCTGTTTTGGCTTCACCTTCGTCTTCATAGGTCAACTGTACTATACCTTAATAATTCTAGTCAGATGTTCTGTTTTGGGCTTCATCTTTGCCTTTCATTGTCGGCTGTACTATACTTGATAATTCTAGTCAGATGGTCTGTTTTGGCTTCACCTTCGTCCTTCATAGGTCAACTGTACTATACCTTAATAATTCTAGTCAGATGTTCTGTTTTGCTTCACTTCGTCCTGTCATAAGGTCAACTGTACTATACCTTATAATTCTAGTCAGATGTCTGTTTTGGCTTAACTTTCTTCCTGTATAAGTCAACAGCAGCTATGCCTTGATAATTTTTGTCAGATGTCTTATTTTGGCTTCGTCCTGTATAGGTCGGCTGTACTATACCTTGATAAGTTATTGTGGAAACACATTCTATATTTTCAATTATCATTTGATCGATAATGTTACGTAATAAAATATTAGTTAAGATTACTTCTCGGCAGTAGATTGTGTACTGAAGTCAATACTTCAGTTAAGTTTTGCAACGAATTACCAATTACATAGAACTTAAAAGGCAAATGCAAAATGAATGGGCTTCAAACGATAAAACTTTTAACGAGGTACATTAATTTATTTCCTTCATCCTATTAAAAATAACTACATTTATAAACTAAAACCATTTCCTATAGTTCACCAAAAACTTAAAAAAAAATAAACGTTTTTCCTTAGGAAAAATCTAATTACATTTTAAGTATAGTTGACTGGGTTTCACGAAAACCATCACGGAGGTAAATGAGGCGAAAATTTCTGCAAACTTGGCGTTCCTTCAGCCCGACCTTGACTTTTCCCGGGGGATTCGATTTTGTGTAAAGTCACTTTAAATTGTAACTTTTGCTCGAGCAAGGTTAATCATTACATACTATTTTTATTTAATCTTATAATATATATTTTTTACAGGAAACTGTAAATGGTTCAATATCTTGCTTTTTTATTTATTGATTAAGTGTGAAATATAGTCATGTTTATCAAGTTATAAATAATTCAAGGATTTGAACATTTTTGAGGAAAACCTCGGATTTTTTTTATCATCCATGAATTGAGAGAAATCTGTGTATTTATTCCAAAAATGAGACTACAGAGCTCGGGGTCTGTCGGCATCCAGATCCCATATCTTCATGATCATGTACAATGCTTACGCGGATCAAAATATAGAGGTTCTAGTAGATAATAATCAACAGTAACTATGTCTATTCACTTAAGGTGCTTCATTGACAGAGCTGGCTTTCGGCAAAATTTCGTCAACAGTACCATTGAGTTGTGGGCGGAACTACTATCTCTACTTAACGTACTTCATTGACAGAGCTGGCTTTTGGCAAAATGTCGAGTAGTGAGCGAAACATGCTCGTCCAGTGACCGATTGTTTATTGCGTCGAGTTATTAGCAGATAATTTAAACGTAACGAAACGAAGGTTGATACACAACCTTATAGACAATATAGGTAGGATTTTGTTATATTCCTTTGAGGTGCTTGCTTGCAAGTTATATACAAGTAACAAATAGTAACGAACCAGAATGCTGGGCAGAATCAAACAATAAAGAATAGTAATTGTTATTATTCATTAGTGGAGGGTTCTACCTTATATAAAAAAGAATGTATTAATTATTGTATATTTAAAAAAAAGACAACTATTATGTCCAGTGGATTGAAGGGAAAATCTGTAAAAGAAGGTTGCGCTCCCGATGTTATTTCATAACCACAAAATTTACGTTAGTCGAAATCTAGAAATCCTAGTTATTGACCCTTCCCCTCTCCTAATGTATTTATAACTTGAGTGTGTTAAGACAAAGACAAAAAATACAGCCATCAAATGAAATCAATTTTCAGAAAATATAAAAATAAAACTTTTTGATAAAATGATTAATTAACTTACAAATCTCCACATGCTTCATTAAGTCAGAATTTGAAAATATTGGTTACATACCTGAAACATTATCAAGAAAATTAATTATCAAAAAAATTGCCATACATTTAATTATAACAAAAAATGTTATTTTTAACAAAGAACTAAGGTGAGCGTTAATGGAGTTTATCTTAATAAAAGAGGAAGAAGTCTCTCCACAAAAATATATTTCTTTTTAGCAAAGCGCTTTCAACCTAACAAGAGGTCATCTTCAGTGCTAGCCGTTGTATAAAGAAGAGGGTGATAGATAAGTCTTACAGATCAGATATCAAAGATAGACTCATCTATCTTTGATATCTGATCTGTTAGATAGAGTCTATCTTTGATATCTGATCTGTAAGACTCATCTATCACCCTCTTTTTTATTCAACGGCTAGCACTGATGATGACCTCTTGTTAGGTTGAAAGCGCTTTGCTAAAAAGAAATATATTTTTGTGGAGAGACTTCATCCTCTTTTATTTTGTTATTTTTAACAAGGAGGAATTTTAGGTTATAGATTTTTAGTAAGAGGAAATTTTAGTATGAGTTAATGGAGTTTTAGTTAGAGTTAGTGAGTTTTAGGCATTATAGTATGAGGAGTTTTAGATAGAGAGAATATATGTAAATGGATTTTTGTGAAATGAAATTTAGTATGAAGAGTATTACTGAGAGCAAATTTACTTAATGAAGTTTAATGAGAGAAATTTCAATATGATGAGTTTTAGAAAGAAAGATTTAAGTTTAATTTTAGTTTAAAAATATCTTAGAAAAATATCGTAGGTAAATACAGCAAAGAATAATATAAGCAATATTCGGTATTGGCTTTAGAGTTATTGGATGTACAAGTCAATAATGTCGACAGCGTGAAACGTTTCTCTGAAGAAGAATTTGAAATTTAAAAACGCTGAAACAAGTCTTGAGCCAAATTTTATCGAAAATGCATTGGATATGAACAATCATAAATTGGAAAATAAATATAAATTTGCCACATAATAAGGTAATACATAATAAGGTACACTTTTGGTACCTTATAAGTAAGTTGTAAAGGGTACACGTTTGGTGTTAATTGATGAGGTAAAATATTGTGCTACCTAAAGGGGGAAGCTACAAGGTTCCAATTAATATTAGTAATTGATAAATTATTCAGTTAAGATGATCTTCCTTATTTATATATTATGCATATTGGAAAGACAATCTGAATATTAAATAAAACCGAACGACATGAATACCTATTGACAGTCGAGTCACCATATTGATGATTCAAAGCGCGAATTTTGAATACCCGGTGACATCACTCGGTGGTCGAGATAAGAACGTGTTTGGCTAGGGGTCACGAGTCGGCTGTAGTGTGGAAGACCCGTAAATCGTACAGTTATACCAACTGGAGGGGCACACTTTGGGTTGCTTCATTTATTTTTATGTTTAATCCATATAAAGTAACTTGAAGTGTATTAATAATAATAGAGGGGGAAAGATAGGTCCTTGCGAGCGACCTTTATAAAGGAGAGTTTGCAGAAAAACCCATCGACCTTGTAATGATCAATTTTACATAGATAACCAGCTGGCTGCCTCCTACGTCTATATCCTTTTAGAGCGACTTGTATGTGCAACAGGGGTTGTGCTTACAATCTGATCTAATAAGCTTTATTACCACCCAGTAGAGGTAATCTTGATTACACTCTACTTATGGTCAATGGTCAGTAATCATAAGTGGGGTCAAAGTACTCTTAACTGAATGCATCACTAGCTTCTATCATTTTGATATTTGCGGTAAAACCTATACATTGTTATACATTCCTTTTAGCGAATTCCCAAAAAAATATTTGCTTATCAGGTTGGAGTCAAGTAATAGAGACGGAGCTAATTTTTCCACACTCACTCATATATGTCTGTGTGTATGAGCGACATTGTTCCTAGATTTTCCTATGAAACTCATTCATCTGACTTTCAATAAAACTTGGTACGAAAATCGATCTAATATTTTTCCGAACCCCATTGAATTGGAATAATTATGACGTTATTAAATACACAAAAAATATACACTAAATATTTCAAATAGTCAATTAAATTCAAAAATGTATCGAGTCAGAACAATATTTTTTCAGGGGAGGGAGACTACCCCAGACCCCTCCTCTGTCTGTGGGCCTATAGATATGACCACCAACATTTTTCCAGGGGAGAGGGTACTACCAACCAGACCCCTCCTCTGTCTGTGGGCCTATAGATATGACCACCAACATTTTTCCAGGGGAGAGGTACTGACCCTCCTCTGTCTGTGGGCCTATAGATATGACCACCAAATTTTTCCAGGGGAGAGGTACTACCCCAGACCCTCCTCTGTCTGTGGCTATAGATATGACCACCAAATTTTTCCAGGGAGGGTACTAGACCCTCCTCTGTCTGTGGGGCCTATAAGTATGACCACAACATTTTTCCAGGGGTACTACCCCAGACCCTCTCTGTCTGTGGGCCTATAGATATGACCAAACATTTTTCCAGGGAGAGGGTACTACCAACAGACCTCCTCTGTCTGTGGGCCTATAGATATGACACCAACATTTTTCCAGGGGAGAGGGTACTACCCCCAAACCTCCTCTGTCTGTGGGCCTATAGATATGACACCAACATTTTCCAGGGGAGAGGGTACTACCACCAGACCCCTCCTCTGTCTGTGGGCCTATAGATATGACCACCAACATTTTTCCAGGAGAGGGTACTACCCCTCAGACCCCTCTCTGTTGTGGCCTATAGATATGACCACCAACATTTTCCAGGGGAGAGGGTACTACCACCCGACCCTCCTCTGTCTGTGGGCCTATAGATATAGACCACCAAACATATTTCCAAGGAGGGCAACACCCTCCTCTGTCTCAGACCACCAACCCAGGGAGAGGGTACTACCCCCAGACGACACAACCTCAAGGAGGGACGACCCTCAGACCCTCCACTGCTACTGGACCATGTTTATGATTGCCGCTTAAAACTCTCTTTTTTCTCTTTCAATTCCTATAGTATGATGTTCTCTTTCGGCTTGATGATGGCTCTCGACGTCGCATGTTTTTTCTTTGTGGAGAGGTGTTATTTATTTTATTAAAACAAGTACATGTGCAATTATATAAGATCTTCATTTGTTGGATGATTAACAGTTCCTTGATCCTGTGTAGACATTGAACTAGACCGTCATATATTGACTAATTATTTTTATATAACAACTAGACTCCATAATAACTATACTATATTATACGCTTCACATCATATAGTTCCTATAAATATAATTATTAATTAATACTAGGCAATCAAAACAGTATTCTTGTGTAATGAATAAATAAGAATTATTTATAAAAAAAATCGTTGTAAATGAAATTACATATATGTCAATACTTATTTCTTTAAAAAAATTAAATATCTCAACTAACTCAGGCTAAAGCACTAAAAAACCCATACTATTTTTAAATATTGAAATACTTTGAAATCTACGTTTTATTATTGTTATAAATATACATACTACTTATCAACTTTCCTGTATTTTACAGTAATAGGGTATATTACAGTCAAAATAGCATACAGGTAATTACAAAGAGGCCGTGACATTGATGTTTGAGAAGACGTTTACACAGAAACCTTGTTCGTTACATCTGATTGTTTCGCCATTGTCTATAATTGTGTGTTTAACTTAAGATGCTTGGTTATATCGACTTATTTAATAGTAAAATAAAATATACAATCAAATAAAGAAAAAACAGTAAGAAACGACAGTTAGTAACAGTGTTTTTTTGCTAAAAACAAAATTTAACACTGTACGAACATGTGTTGTAAAGAGAGATTGATTGATTGATTACTGATTTATTTAACCACACAGAACTAGGACCATAAGATCCTCTCTTCAATTCAATGTGGATAAATTTTCAGCCGATTTATTTATTAAAATTACATAAAATACATACAATAAATTATTACAACAATATGCAAAACTATCTTTTTTATACAATAAATTTATAATTTTAACTATGAAATCTTACTCTATAAAAATCCTTAACTTAGTTATTTAATAGCTAATTTCTTTTAATTATAGTTAATTTAGTATCATTATATTTTTATTTATTTTTATTTTATTGCTATTATTTTTTTTAGAGAAGTAATAAAGACAAATCAAGAATAAAGTCCACTTACTTTATTTGAGAGGACTTAGGCTAAAATTTAGTAAGGAGATCATTTTTTAAATACCTAATGGACGTAGAACATTCTATTCTCATCCTGACCAGGATTAGAATCCGGCCAAAATTTCCATCGATCATTTGCTGCTTGGTAGGTAAAAAGCAAAGCACCTTAGATCTCTTGGGTAAATCGACAGTAGGAATACTTAAAATTCTGCAAAGAAATCCTTGCTTGGAATCCGCTACTAGGTGCCTATCAGCCGGCTCAAATTTGCTAAGTACCCTACCTTCTAAAATTTTCTAGTGGGAGATGATAGAAGTATAATACCACAAAAAACACGTGACAGGATCCAAGTCCGTACTGTGCAACAGAACCTGGGTTAGCTACGATTTCAGGTTGTGATCAATACCCAGCTTGCACTGTCTGACAGTAACTCGGTCAGCCAAAAAGTTACACTACACCGTACAACAGAAACTGGAGCAGCCAAGAGCCCCATCCTTAGAATAATACTGTATATAGAAGGACACAGGGCCGTAAACACAATGTAATTCCATTGATAACACGAAAGCCGGTTGACTGGTGCACCTAAGTAATGCTACCAACCTGACAACAAAACATTATTTTAAATATTTGTCATAAATATCTATTAATGAAGAAAGATCGTAAAGAACATGAGTATTTAATAAAACTGGTCATAGAAGGCAAAAGGGTGGCGGAATACAAGAATCTACATTTAGTTGACGACGACTACTTTTAATATAATTTTAATAAACACGTTAAACTACAATTTAAAATGCATAAATTATTATAAATCACCGATATTTATATTAGTATTTTATGAATAATCAATAATTAATTAATAATAGAACTTAATAATTCAGCAACCGGAAGTATTGCCAACTTTTTTTTAGTAAATTTGTATATTGTAAGGGTGCAGCATTACTTAGTTGCACCAGTTTACCGGCTTTCGTGTTATCAGTAGTGCTCCTTCTATATATAGTATTATTCTAAGGTCCCATCTTTACTGTGCAGTATAAGGTGCAACATAACATCGTTGCCTTGTCAAATGTCGAACTCTATAACATCTATGTACTCTTAATCTCTTTAAATACATTATGGTTACACTGCAGACTTTCTAAAACTTTTTAGCACTTTATAACCTTTTTGTTTACATACTCTAACGACAAAGTCATGTGAATCAACAGGTTAATTCTTCTAAAAATATGAAGTAACCAAATAATCGTGAAAAGTTGTGAATTCGTGACATGTTGAACAAAATTTCACCATATCCGACTTCACGCGCTTGAAGCTGGTTAAAATACAGAACACAAAATATGAACAGCGCCGCCAACCTTTGAACAAGAAAGGTTTCGAATATTTATTCATTTTTGGTCGATAATATTTCATTTATGCTTAGTAATTATCTAACTACAAAGTTTTACATGATTAAACACTTTTAAATGAAATTTATGATAGCCTTGATATCTTTGAATACATGCCGATTGAAAAATAATAAGTAAAAAATGGGCTTAAAGGCAAACAAGTGGTGAAAATTGTTTTGTTTAAAAGTACAAGATGAAAACTTAAGAACCTGCCGACTTTTACGAAGTATAAATTATACAAAAGTTTTTATTTTGGATAATGTACGAGACTTGTGCAAAGTTTGAGTCACGACTTAGTTTGCATTTATGCACTCGTGTGTAGAAAATAAATTTAGCTATGGTTTTTTTTTAATAAAATTTAGCTACTGATGTAATAAATTATGAAAAGTGAGTGTAGAAATTAAATTTAAAAAAAAACTACAGAAAAATAAAACGTAAAAGATACTTCTTTAGACCAACAGGGTGGATAAAACTATCGTGGAAGATAAAACTATCGTAGAAGATAAAACTATCGTGGAAAATAACTATCGTGGAAGATAAAAACTAAAGATAAAACTATCGTGAAGATAAAACTATCGCGGTGGATGAAACTATTACGGTGGATATATCTACAGCGGTGAATAAATTCAACAGGTGAAAAAACCAACTAATTAGATAAAACTAATACACGATGGATAAAACTATTACGATGGATGAATCCAACAGGTGGACAAAAGCAACACAACTATCGTTGTGTACAACCCCAACACGGTTGATTAAACCCAATGGCATTACTACTTGATACTGGGATTTTTTTAAAGAATGCGGGCCCCCTCACACATTTTTGGGGTGCCGCCCTCGGGCACCCCAAAGTGTTATAAAATAGATTTGTCGTATTTATAAATTTAAAGGATACTTACTTAAAGGAGAGCACTCCAAAAATATGGATATAATTGGCTCTAACCCCAAAAATAGGAAACACTTATTTCACCCAAAGGAGAAAGAGTAACTTTTTAATCCTAGAGGGTGAAAAGTAACCTTTTCTCCCAAGGAAGTAAAAAGTGCTTATTTACTCCCAAAAATTGTCAATAAACTTCAAATACTACACCGTCAGGAGATAAAAGATGTTTTATGATCTAAAAGCTATTAGATATTGAGTATACTTATTTGTTTAAGATTTAATAAAGTTTAAATGTGGCGTTTGCGTAACATCGACTCCAAATACAGCGCCTCGAGCCCACTACTCCACCTTACGTAACACCAACAAAACAAATACATACGACTCGGAACACTCGGAGAAATTAACAGCTTTTGAAATCGTTTTCTGGCTCAACATGACTTTGTAAAATAAAAGATTGTAATGCGATCAGATTACTAGCAGAGTAAAGGGTGGAGTTGTAATTTATGAAAGTTTCATTACAATAAACTTACAGTTTTATATGTTAAGCCATTTCATTAAAGTAGAACAACAAATTAAAATTATGTATTTCCTTACGTGTTTTTTTGACTGAGCTCGTATTATTACTCTGTTTCTGAAGGAGTCGTTTTTGTCTGAAGAAATTAAATCTAAGAACAGATCCTGATCAATTATCCTGGACATATCAATGCTGATATGTCCACTGTATTTTTTGATTATTGGTTATAATAAATCAATTGTCTGCTTTCCACACTTTTGTGTTTTGTTTTGTATTTAAACGTTTTATTGAATTGAAGAAACGCTCATCATTTGATACTACCGAGTTTTGCAAAACATGAATAGTTGACATAATGTAATTGTGCGAGAGACACCTAGGAAATGTAACAAGCAAAATGCAATGCTACATCTGGGAACTGTTCAATCATTCGACATTCGTCATCATTGACGACTCAACATAATGTCATGTCCCACTCTGTTTCATTACGTCTAACTCATCAAGGCGCGGACAGATTTAGGCTCTTTATCTGTCGGCACCCAGATGAGTTAGAAACAGAGTGGGACATGATATTATGTCGAGCCATCAATGATGGAACAGTTCCCAAATATAGCACTGTATTTTGCTTGTTACATTTCCTAGGTGTCTCTCGCACAGTTATATTGTAAATAAACGATATAATTTTAATAACATTAAGAGAACAGTACAACATTAATGTAACAATTAATGTTGTACTGTTCTCTGAATGCATAAGTAGTCGAGTTAATTTTCCGATGAATCAAAATCAAACCAATATAACCCCCAATAACCCCCTCTAGTAATAATAACTCTATGATGTATTATAATTACTTTTATGTTTACGTCTTATTTCAAATTTTCATAACATCACGACTTAGCGCTTCTAATGACTGTACGCTTTAGAAATATATGTATTATGAATTTACTCTAGGAATTACTTAATCGAAGCAAAGTTAACCCTGTAAACATACTTGAATGCTTTTCTAAAGT
>JACMZG010001911.1:11447298-11477298 GCA_018340805.1 Microvelia longipes
AGTCAGTAGTTATGATATGAAACATCAAACAAGCATATGTTTACTTACCAATAGTCAAGCTGCCATCAAAGCTTTTGAGTCTTATAAATTAATCTCTGAAATGGTATGGGGATGTTTACAGATCACCCAAAAATATGTCGTTCAGTTTGAGATTTGACACGCATTCAGTCATACATAATATCAACATAATTGCTAAGTTCCATTACACTATTAGGATTATTTCAATTTTTATCAAACGACTTGAATACGCTTTTTTTAAATTTTAAAAAAATCAGGTAAAATTCCAATTAAGTTGAAATTTAGTAGAAGAGTATCCCCTTGTGTAGTAAATAAGTAAGGGGATAAGTAAGAAGATAAGTAAGGGCATAATTAAGAGGATAAGTAAGGGCATAATTAAGAGGATAAGTAAGAAGGTAAGTAAGGGGATAAGTAAGGGGACAAGTAAGGAGGTTAGTTTGAAGATGAGAAAGGGGATAAGTAAGGGGATAAATAAGGAGGTAAGTTAGAGGATTAGAAAGGGGATAAGTAAGTGGATAAGTAAGAAGATAAGTAAGGGTATAAGTAAGGGGATAAGTAAGGGGATTAAGTATAATAAGTTTTGTTTGTATACGGCAAATATATCTATTGCTTTGGTTAAATAATAAAAGTTAAGCAGCATCTATCAAAGTCAGTGTCTGGATCGATAACCGCTGGGAATAAAACTAATGTAATTAATCTTTGACGACGATGAAGCCCGAAGACGTTTTGCGATATAAATTTGGTGAATTGTTTACTTTGAGGGCGAGTGAAGCGAGTTCGAAGTAGGGAGGACTAGCGTAGCGAATCCGATGTGATGAGAAAATGTTTTGAGGTACTTGATACCCATTTTATTAACGGAGTACAAAAAGTGAGTTTGGCTACAATGTTTATTAGCATAGCCCCAAATTAGGTACATGCTATACTGAAATCTAAAGAAAGCGTCCAGCATAGGTAGATTTATTTAAAGTATAGCCACAAATTAGGTACATGCTATACTGAAATCCAAAGAAAGCGTCCTGCATAGGTAGATTTATTCAAAGTATAGCCACAAATTAGGTACACGCTATAATGAAATCTGAAGAAAGCGTCCTGCATAGGTAGATTTATTCAAAATAAAGAGCAGAAAGTTGCTAATCATGATATCAAAAATTGGAAGACGTTAGACTCATGAGAATAGTGACAGAGCAATTTAGGAAATTTAAAGATCAAAAAAAACTACAACCTAAAGGAAATTCGAATCCTTATTAAGAATAAGATACGACTTGATTTATAAGCGCTTACTTCACTGACGTGAGTTTTTACAAGTATTGTAAGTTCCACTGCTTCTTAATAATCAAGCAAAACTTCACGCTTCGTCCAGCGGTCATAAAGAATTTTCAATCATATTTAATTTTGAACCAATGACCTAACACCGACAAATATTCGAAACGTTTGATTAATTGTCATAAATTGCAAATGAATAATTACGAGTTGAGCTCATGGGGTTATATATACCTAAGTATCATCGCTTCTATCTCATCATCAAATATGAAATAATGATCCACTAATTTTTGACTCACCAATAGAGATCATTAATTACAGTGAATAAATTTTAAAACAATAACAATTTATACGGATAGTTTTTTATTTGAATAGTATAATAGTTATCAAACTAATAATACTAATAATTATAGAAAGAAAAAAAAAAACAATAAAATGAAGATTTTAGAGATGGGTTTTGACCTTGCGTTTTTTTTTGCTGAAGGCTTATTAAGTTCTTTTACATGGCTTAAGGCTAAGTATACCCACGTATGCTAGCTTATTTATGTCCGTGTGTGTACATTATTCGTGTAGAATTCTATGCAATGCTATTAAGTGTTAGTATATAATAAGTTTTGTATACAATACATGTATATAATAAGAAGATGAGTCTTTTATATTATATTAAAGTAATATATTATCTTGTACATGACCCAAGTCCGAGAGTTGGAAATGTTATTTTTAGCTGTGTCTCTAATAAATGATCTCATAAAAAGCTTCGGCTGATTTAAATGTTTAATGGGAAAATAAATTTAAGGATAACGTCATCTTGAAAATTCCCTGTAAATAACTATTGTTAATAATGAAAAGTCATTTTCTTTAAATAATATATTGACTAATTATTTTCCACAGTGATATTATTAGTTAAGTTTTACCTTGAAATTCTTAACTGGATTGATATAAATTAGAATAATAGTAAACTTAAATTAAACCAAGATTCAATAATAGTTAACTTAAATTAAGCCTAAATTCAATAATAGTAAACTTAAATTAAGCCAAGATTCAATAATAGTAAACTTATATTAAGCCAAGATTCAATAATAGTAAACTTATATTAAGCTAAAATTCAATCTTTGAAATTAATGATTTTTAAGTATAGTATATTTATTTATACTTATTAGCAAATAAAAAATATGTATTTATTTGTATCGATTCGTTCGCAGTCCATGGTGTATTATTAGAGTACCCATAGAGGTAAAATTTTCATATAAGTGTGATTTTCTAATATAAGTTTGCTTTAATCATAATTTTGTTTTTTCATTATTTTAACTGGTTATTGCATAGGAAACCCTCTTTGACACTCCAGCAAAATCCCTTTACAATATAAACCTATTAAAAACGCACCATCAAAAATATCATCTTTTGAAAATCCTGCAAAAAAATAAAAATTAAAATACCCAAACCAAAAAATTGCAAATTATCCTTAACCCAAACAAACACCCTCACACCCAAAAAAAGTAACCAAATTTTATACCAAAATAAATAGGATAATTTGTGCCTTTTTATTTAATCAAATAACTAAAATATGGCTACGGTTTATACAAAATAAATATTGTATGCTTTTGCCAACAAAGAACTTGTTTATAAAAAAACTTGTTATTCTATTTACAGGTGAGTCTGGAGTGTAAATATTATTTTATTTACAAAATCAATTATAAAAATATTTCTCGGAACATCGGAAAAATCTTTAACATGTAAGTTAAACATCATAGAGATATTATTACTAGAGAGGCCCGAATGGTTGAATTTTTAAACACCAAGAAAAGTAACCTAAACACCATTAATTATAATCAAACAAACAGTACAAATTACCAGTAACTATATGATAGAATGTCCATAATTCAAAATAAATCACAAACGATGTTTAAAAAGCCAGCAGTGATTGTTTTATTATAAATCCCTTGAGGAGGTTTCAATGAGGTTACACTGAGCCCCTGAGAGTCCTAAAATGTTTCAAGCTTCTTGTATATATTAAAAAAGGCTTTGCCAGCTCTAGTAATATATCTCTATGAGAGTAGTTTAATAGTCAGGGACTAATTATGCACTACTTTGTATTAAGTGGTGTATCTATTCTTTTTACTTTTCCCCATTTATCCCGTAAATATATAAATGTATACCCCAGGGCATCATTGGCCGTCGGGGAGGGGGGGGGAGAAGATATTTTTTTAAAATTTAATTTATAGAATAAATATTTTTTTAAATATTTTATTTAAAACTTTTCTTATGGGATTCCGTAGGTATAGAGGAACAGTATTGTTTTTTTTATTAACAAGCAAACTTCTAAAACAAACACAGTACTTTTATATTTTGAGGTGGTTTACTCCTACTTACCGAGAAAACAAAGCTTGTGAGCACTTCAGGTGTACTTCTAATATAGGGAAAATTGTTTATCATCAGATATCTTGGTTTGCCAGGCTTCTTTTAAATATTGAATTATCTAGTCCAATCTGCCCATTTGCTATCTGAGTAAACTATTGTTGTGAGAGTGCTCTGGCTCCTAGGTGCTTTTTCTAATATGCGTTAACACTGAGCATTCTCCAACAAAATGGAAAGGAGTTTAATTGATTTGCATGGTACAGAGAGAAATAATATAGGAAAAGTAATATAGTAAATATATAGGAAAAGTATTGTGTTTGCGAAAAAATTCGAAACCAGGATTGCACCTAAATTTTCCGTTAACCCTCTTGAGTCTTCCGCAGGTCTTAACGGACATTATTTCATATAAATCTTATTTTTACTTTTCCTTATTTATACCGTAGGTATATAGGAAAAGTATTGTGTTTCGAAACCGGGATGAAACTGGAATTATCCGTTTCAGGCGTTTTTAAGGCCTCCTGGGTGGTTTTCACAAAGTTTTTGTATAAATTTAACGGCTTGTATTTTTGAGGATGAGCGAAGCGAGTCCGATGTTATGAGGACAAGTTCCGATGTACCCCGTACCCGAGTTTTTTTACAATCTATCTATTCCCTCTATTTATACTGTTTTATTTTACAAATTATCATCTAGCGTCATTAAATTACAAATAATTATTTTCTGTATAATTTCTACATATTTTCAAGTAAAGACAACAGTGTCCTAGAACTTTCCTATAGACACAGTTTAAGAACAGGCTAGCGATACAAACTATTAACAAAACTAATTAACGTCAAAATGAATCAGAATTTCAAATTGTAATTTAAATCCGTAAATTAAACCTTTGTCTATTTACAATCTGAACGTAATTAATCTCTGATACATTTCAAAGTTTGTAAACTTTCAAATGAAAAAGGTCAAACTTCATTACAATAGAGAAAATGGTAATATATAACGAACTTCAAAAAGTTTGAAGTATTGAAACAGGAACCGTTACTTAGCAACGGCCTTGGCAGCGCACAATTCTTTCATTTTAACTTTTTTACTTCCCGATCTTCTAAAGAAAGAGGGAAGAATTGTAATAGAAGTATAAAGTAAATCGAATGTAGTATATTGCAATAGTAAATTAAACAAATATAAGTTACTTTTTTCTATTTGAAACTTACTGCAGATGTAGGCGTGGTACGAAATACACGTAAAACACAGTCTGGATTGTATAGCGTATATTCTGAGATATAGAAAAAATATATTTCTTTTCAATTTAAGAATTACTTGATTCTAAATGTTAGGACACGTTCTTACAGTAATGTATAAATAAATTAATAAATTTACTTTATTTTTTAAGCAATTGCAATAAGCATTTGTCAAAACAAAACATATAGTCCAAGTGCTGGACCTGAAAAAATGTGACTCATTTTGTACTACTTCAAACCAAATTATTCTAAAATTATAAAGAAAAAGCATAGTCTGCCTATCCTGAGTGGAGCCTTTTATATGATTACGCATGTTGATAATTTTATAAAATCTCACTAATCCGATTTTCTTGCAATAAGTGGCTCCCTGTAAGTCGTGTGCAAAACATGAAGAGACCATTTTTTAAAGCTGATAAAATTTCCTATAATAAGAGTGATTTTTTGTCAAAATTGGATGACTACAACCAAAGTTATGGCACTTTCAAAAACACCAAAAAATGGTTAATTTGACAAATAAAAGATATTGACTTTTTGTGCATTTTTTGGCCATTTAACAAATTCCTTAACTATACCAATTAAACTACTAAAGTACAATAACCAATTAATACTGCCCATGAATCTCATAAACATGAATTCTATGTTGAACTATTGTTTTGTTTGTTATAACGGTCATAAAATGCATATGGACTGCATTTTGCCGTAATTATGTATTTCCTGCACTTGGTTTAAAGGTCGCTGCAACCTTCGCTTGCTTTAAAACAGTTCTGTTCAAAGGCAATTATTCCATGTTAAATAAATATCACAAATCATGCAGTTAATAAAATATTCTTCTTTTTCTTTCTTATTTTTGTCTTTAAATTAATAATATAGACATTACTCACTGTTTTTTTCGACCACCTTTTTGTTTTTTTTTATTTATGTGTTTTTTTGGGAGCCATAGAACCTCTTCTTTTTAAAATTTTACAATTGAAATATAACCACCATTTGGTGGTTATATTGGAACATTAATGATAATAATATAATATAACCCATACAATAATATACATAAATTATATATATATATATATAATATATATATTATATATATATATATATATACATTATAATAAAATATTAGTCAACAATGGATTCAGTCATTATAATACCAAATTTATTATGTCTTACAATGAAAGTATTTAGTTAAATCTTATATTTTTACTATTAATTTTAATTTATACAAATTAACTTATTTTGACATAGATGTTACATATAAAAGTTTTTATAGTAACACATATTACTAGATTACTAATTAAAAATCGGGTACCTCGGAACTTTTCCTCAGTACATCGGATTCGCTACGCTCGTCCTCAGGAGAACAAGTCTTTAAATTTATACTGCAACACGGCTTCGGACTCGCTTCGCTCGTCTTCAGATAGTAAATGCATTCGTTTCATTCCCAGTGGTAATTTATCCAGGCACTGATCACGCTCGATGCTGCTTAACTTTTATGATCCACCAAAAATCATAGTTAGACTTGTTGTATTATAACGAAACATAGTACACTTATTTATTACGTCAAGGGGTAAATCTGTACTAAATTTCAACTTTATTGAAATATTTTCCGATATTTTGTTACAATTTCGATATAAATTGAAATAAACTTAGCACATATGTTAGTCTTATACATGGCTACATGCCTGCCAAATTTCAAGTAGATCGCATAATTTTTCTGTGTTTTATGGTTTTACGAAATTTAGCTGAGTCATAAAACTCATTTTCCGAATTTCATAACTTCAGCGGAAGACTGATTTTTGTACAAAATTACAACTCTCTAGCATGAATACACAGGGCGCTACGATGATAATAGATACACACACACACTCATACAGACAGACAACTTTGCAAAAACCACTCAGGAGGCCTTAAGAACACCTCAAACAGATAATTCCAGTTTCATCCCGGTTTCGGATTTTTTGCAAACACAATACTTTTCCTATATACCTTCGGTATAAATGAAGAAAAGTAAAAGATGTTTCAAACTTAAAAACAGTTAGTTTGTTTTATTAATATTTAGGTTTTTTTTGTTTTTAATACTATTCTTTAAATTTATTAAATGCTGACATATATTCTATTGGCAAGTATATTATTAAATGTATTTAGACTATGTTGTGTATGCATGACTGTGTAATGTTGCACGTTACTGTATTGACTGCATTTCCTTTATGTTGAGTTCCTGTAATTAATTATGTAGTACTACAGCTGTAAATACGATCTGTTGATCTTTTTGTTTTGATTTACATAATTGATTTTCATTTTCATTTGATCTACATTTACTTTCCCTGATGCTGTGATTGAGAAAAGCTTGTTCTATTCCGATGAATGTCTATATATTATATATTTTTATATATTTTTCATTAATTATTTGGATGAAAACTTCGTGTTGTCCAAGTAAATAAAAAGGACAAAAAATGAAACTGAATGACTAAACGATTCTTAGTGCTTTCTGCGAATTTTCACAATGAACATTTTTGAGCGTTTATGAGGTTGTTTTTTTATTATAAAAAATTAAGCTTATAAGGTTCTTTTGATAATGGAAGTGGAGAGATGAGTGAGAAGAGGGCGATACAATCTGGCAAAATCCGATTAAAGGATACTCCATTAATAAAAAAAAAAAAAAATAAAAAATTAAAAATTATATAGTTAAATATAACCCGGGATAATTAAAACATAACTATCCCAGGCTTTTGGGATAGTAATGTTTTTGAAATTCATGTCACTTTTCCTCATTTATACCGCAGGTATATAGGAAAATTATTTTGTTTGCAAAAAAATCCGAAATCGGGATGAAATCCGTTTCAGGTGCTTTATAGACCTCCTGAATGGTTTTCACAAAGTTGTCTGTCTGTATGCGTGTGTCTGTATAACTCTGTCATCATCATATATTATGATGAATTACTAATAATAATCATCTGTATTCATGCTAGAGAGTTGAAACTTTGCACTAAATTTAGTTTCTAGGTGTAATTGTGCTATTCGGAAAAAGAAAATATTTGTTTTATGACGTCATTAACCCGCAATAATGACTCAAAGAAAATTTCGAAAAATCATAAAAAGCGAAAAAATGATGCGATCAGATATAGATTTGACACGTATGTAGCCATGTATATAACTAACATATGTATCAATTTTCTTCTGATTATCAGCATTAGTTCAATTTTTATCAAATGACTTGTGTACGTTTTTTTAAAACATTGTAAAACATCGTAAAATGATTCAATTGAGTTGAAATTCGGTACAAGTGTACACAATACCTTTACTTAAGAAATAAGTACACTAAATTTTATTTCAATAGGACAAGTATATCCATGATTTATGCTTGATAATAAAAGTTAAGCAGTATCGAGCTTAGTCAGTGCCTGGATGGGTGACTCTTGGAATGAAACGGATGTATTTACTATCTGAGGACGAGCGAAACGAGTCCGTATTACAGTAATTTGGCGAATATTTTATATTCTAAGACGAGCGAAGCGAGTTTGAAGCAGGGAGGATGAGCGTAGCGAATCCGATGTGATGAGGAAATGTTCCAAGGTATCCCGTATCCGATTTTTTATATTTTGCATAAAACAGATTAGTTTTTGCACTTCAGCAATTTTAGAAATAAAGTTTAACAATAAATCACCAAAGAGCTAGTAAGACATAAGTATTATACCATAAAAAAATATTTTTCAAAAATTATCCTTATTGTCTACTCTATACACCACATATCTATGGCTTTACGCGCTGTATTACTTAAACAAACCGCTATGAGGTCAAAGAGCATAGATTAAGAATTTCGGACCAAATACGATGTATAGCTGAATCAAAACCCCCGTTACAATACGATCGTGATACACGTATTAAATGTTTAATCTGTTTAAGATTTCTCTTAGATAGCTATCTAAGCAAGGTCATCTGTCCGATTATGAGTTATTTGCCTTACTTATACACTATTCAATATACTCAGGTATAAGTACCAGAATAAGAGACATGTTTTTTACAGCATTCCAAACCTTAATATGCATATCTGCAGTCTATTCAGTTTATTAAAAATCATAGCAGAAACTTATGTCGATCGATAGATTAAATTAAAATCAATTAGAGAGTTTTGATGGCAGTAAATTTATTTAATGCTTTAAAAAAGTTTTCAAATTATTTTTGCGTCTAACTCCCCCGTCGGATAAAGTCAGAATTATTGTCTTCAAGTATAATGAGACATTGACGAATAATTGGATCTTTTTTATTGTCACTATCCATTGTCAAATGATTATTACTTTACAAGATAATTTGAAATATTTTATAACTTAAGGGATATTATTATATGTCTAGATGCCTTGTTAACTTGACATGCTGGTTAGACAATTGTTCGAGGAGTAATTCGTCCAATAATTGATTTATTGAACTTGTGCTTTACATTTTTTCATTGTTTATATTAGTCTTGTGAAGTCGGCTTATATGTGGTAGTCTAATTACGTCTAAATTTATTAGTATAATAAGAGTTTAATAAGATATCCTTGGTTGGACCACACACAAAGATTATATATGTACTTAGTTTGATGCTGATTTTAGTCTAATTAATGGGGAATTTTCATTTATATAAAAATTGCTTTATATAATAAATATGGGCCATACAGATCTAAAATTTAGAATATATTCAAATTACTTAAAAACAAATATCTGGAGCCCCTCCGTGCAACTTTATAATTATTTTTTTTTATTTTGGTTTTTTTTGGCTGAGGGGACCAAGGAGAGCTGCCGCCCCCGTCCTCACTGGCCAGTCCACCCCTGATGTGTGGTCTCAGTACTAGCCGTTGAATAAAGAAGAGGGTAATAGATGAGTCTTACAGATCAGTTATTATAGGCTCTCAGCACGTTTACAAAGTCTATTCGTTCTTATTTTAATACCAACAATTAGCAAAGCTGTTGATGCATTTATAATTAAATAGATTTAAATAATTAAAGAGAAATTATAAACGGACTAACAAAAAGAACAATTTAAAGTGAAAATATAGGAAAAAACAAAACTATTATTGTTTATAAATCTGGTTAGATGGCAGAGATAAGAAAAGGTATAATGAGTTTTCTTACTAATGAACTGAAAAGATTAAGAGAAAATAACAAAGCATTTTCTAATTAAAAATAATTCTAAATTAATCTTTATTTACAAACATTTTGCTTCTTACGGAGCATTAATTTGACAGAAACAAACGCTAACACACACACAGATATATATATATATATATATATATATATATATATATATATAATATTATATATATATATAATATATATATGTCTGCCTCCGTGGCCGTGATCGTATAGTCACTCGATTTTGGCACAGGAGGATCAGGGTTCGCAGGGCGGGCTATGCTCTAAGATTATATATAGACATCCCGTATTCGGATTTTTGTAAACACTATACTTTTCCTATATACCTACGGTATAGATGAGGAAAAGTAAATTGGAAAGTTTACAAGGCAATTCCCCCCCATTTTTAGAAAGAGAACTTAGTTTTTTTTATATGATGGTTAGAACCGGTAATATTTAAATTTTTAAATTAAATTAGAAGAGAAGTGAAGTCTTAATTTTTTATATGATGGTTAGAACCGGTGATATTTAAATTAAATTAGAAGAGAAGTGAAGTCTTAATTTTTTATTGATGTTGTGATATTAAATTAAATTAGAGAAGTCTTAATTTTTTTATTTGATGGTGATATTTAAATTAAATTAGAAGAGAAGTGAGTCTTAATTTTTATTGATGGTTAGAACCAGTGATATTTAAATTAAATTAGAAGAGAAGTGAAGTCTTAATTTTTTAATATGAATGGTTAGAAACCGGTGATATTTAAATTAAATTAGAAGAGAAGTGAAGTCTTAATTTTTTATATGATGGTTAGCGGTGATATTTAATTAAATTGAAGTGAAGTTTTAATTTTTATATGATGGTTTAGAACCGGTGATATTTAAATTAAATTAGAAGAGAAGTGAAGTCTTAATTTTTTTATATGAATGGTTAGAAACGGTGATATTTAAATTAATTAGAGAGAAGTGAAGTCTTAATTTTTATTTGATGGTTAGAACCGGTGATATTTAAATTAAATTAGAAGAAGTGAAGTCTTAATTTTTTTGATGGTTAGAACCGGTGATATTTAAAATTTTTTAAATTAAATTACAAGAGAAGTGAAGTCTTAATTTTTTATATGATGGTTAGAACCGGAGATGTTTACATTGATGTCTCATTTTCTTCTATTGTCTGTTGAAAGAGCAAAAGTAAAAGCTGTGCTACCTGCTCTGGTCTATTGGTTGCTATAGGAACAAAGGTGAAAGGGGAATGCTGTAAGAGTGTTTAGATTGTTTTTAACTAATCAAGATATTTTATAAACTTTGTTACTTCTCTGTTAATGCTTTAGCAAAGAAATCAATAAAATAATATAATATCCATTACAATTTAACAATAACATGTAACTCCATAAAGGAAAAGAGAATTGACTCAAACCTCAATTATTTGCTATGACCTGGAAATTAACAATAAGAATAATATATAATTATTTATATATAAATTGTATTTTTAACATTTTTTATATATTTACTGCGTAGTTATATAGGAAAAGTATTGCTTTGGCACAAAAAATCCATAAATGAGATCTAACCAGAATTATACGTTTAAGGATTTTATAAAACCTTCTGAGTGGTTTTTAGAAAGTTTTCTATATGTTTGTGATAGTTGATCTGTTGTCATCGTAGGTCCTAGTGTGTTTTTACTAGAGATTTGAAATTTACGTACGAAAATCAATCTTTAAGTCTAGTTGTACGTAAAATGATTTTTATGACATCATTAATCGGAAATAATGACTTTTGAATGAAGGGTGACAAGGACTCAAAATTATAGGCTGCTTATCATGCATGATTTCTCTATTCATTGTAATAATTAAAAACTACAATAACTTATCTAATGGTACAAAATAGAAAACGCTTACTCTATTAACCATGTTTTCTATGATTTTATTCAGGGGTACAATCTCTTAACTCCAAATCTTGTCTACTTTCTCTCCCGTCATCTATGGTCTATCTTATAAACTTCTCCCGTCATCTATAGTCTATCTAATAAACTTCTCCAGTCATCTATGGTCTACCTAATAACTTCTCCCGTCATCTTGGTCTATCTAATAAACTTCTAATGGTGTTTATGCCATTCTTGTAAATGACAAAAATGTCACAACTAATATCATTAATCCCATGTTTAATAAGACATCCTTCACGTTATTGTAATTCAAAACTAGAATGGTGACCTTTCTCTTGACAAAAACAATAGTTATACTTGTGAGTAACTAAATATTAATAGTGACCTCGCCCCTTCCTTTCTCTGTGAACTTAGCCTAGCCCAACTTGCATAAACTTTACTAGTTTCCACTTGCATATAACTTGCCTCTAATTTGAAGTCTAGTGTTATTTATCAAGTTTTTGAGATTTTAATCAGAGCAAAGTTGATTAGAGATAACCTATTAATAGTAATATTTACACTTTACGATTTTTTGGATGAGGAACATATCAGGCTTATCTTAAGAAAGACGTTGGGTTTAGGGTGTAGAGAGATCTGGATTTTGCAGAGGTACACATAACACTCCGTCTTCCTTGAGATGAAACCGCATGCTCGCAGAAGTTCGTCTTGGGAAAGATGATGCGTCTTACGTAAAGGGAGATTTCGATTTCAAAAGACGAATTCTCATGATGGGAGAACTAGCTGTGTCCGAAACGTCGTTAATTGTGAATATCAACGGCAATAGAGAACGCAAAAATTAATTTTGCTCATAATTCACCAATACCACATCTTTCTAACCCCTTACCTGGTTTTATTCATTATCTATTTTTATGTGTTAGTCTTTATATTAATCATTCGTTATCCATAAAAGATCCCGCAATTACTGCCAATACACTATCAGTCATATTGAAACATAAATGGAGTGTGGGGTTCATAAATTATAACTAAAATAATGACAAGTCTCTTCACGAATAAAGTTGTAACACAGCTACTATCAAACTATACTGGTCATCGTGAAGCTTAAACCAAGTAGAACAGCAGACAATAAAGCCTTGTCCCAAGATTGTAACCCCTCTAGTTGGCTTCTATTTGAGGACTCAATCCTCAATTCCAGGTCTCTCAATTATAGAACCCTAGCCAGATATTTTCACTTTCTGCGGTTGTTATGTTTTCATGATGACCTGATCGAATAACTGTTGTTGTGACATGATATATTTTTAAAAGAGACTTTTGTATAAAATTATTATGCAAGAAGATAAACGTAGGAATATAACAAAGAATGCTACATCTTTGAACTGTTCCATCATTAAATATTCGTCATTATTAATGTCTCGACACAATATCATGTGTAGTTACGTCTAACACATCAGGGCGTCGAGAGCCAGAATTCACTCAGCCCTTTACATAAATTTCCAAATAAAGATAATGTGAAATATTTACCAGAGACACGAGGTAGTCTCTAACGTAAAGAGCAGAGTTAGTTCAGGCTATGTCTACGCGCTGATGAGTTAGATCGAACAGAACAGAGTGAGGCATGACATTATGTCGAGCCATCAATAATGAAAAATGTCGAATAATGAAACATTTCCCAGATGTAGCATTGCATTTTGCTTGTTCCATTCCATGTGACTCTCCTACAATTTCGTTTCGTCAAAACTCGGTAGTATAGTATCAAATGATATAGACTTGACTATATTTAATTAAAGTGTTATTTTATTTATTATAATATGAAAGTCTGATCATCCGCGTAGGCTCCGTTTTGCTTTAGTTTTTGTCACACTTAGTTTAAATGCCCATCACTTGACAAAAATTGGTTCGGCTGAGACTCTCACCAAATTAAGAATCTGCCATGTGTTTCAAAGCAGAGGCTCTACCACAACAAATAATAAACAGAATTATTAAATTAACTGATTACTTAAAATGAGTTTATAGTATATATCACTTGACACTACCGAGTATTGCAAAATACAAATATTTGATACAATATAATTGTGCGAGAAGACGAACAGCCTATAGGAATGTAACAAGCAAAATGTTACACTATACATCTGGAAACTGTTTTATCATTGGACATTCCCCATTATTGATGAAACAGTTCCCAGGTGTAGCATACCATTTTGCTTGTTACATTTCTAGGTTACTGACATAATTATACTTCGAGTTTAGAATAATTCGTCACAATTTTTGTCCGTAATCCAGTTAGTTCACGATTTACATTAAACTCTAATTTCACTCCTATTACAAGAAATATAAATGCATTCCAAATAACTGTATTACGGCGAATACAACCATCAATATGAATTCGATACTGACTTGTGCATTCAAAATCAAGGGGTACAGTACTAGATCGTTAAATATTACATAATTCCAATAACAATGCAAATTCGTTCAATAACTATGCAAATTTATCCATCACTCATAACTAGCAATTGTACAATATTACTACTTTTGAAACATAGACTTTCTAATGTTTCTTTTTTATTAAACGAACTTTAATTTATTATTTAAGTTTTTAAAACTTCAAATGAAATATCCAATTATTGACCACACAAGTTTTATTTATGGGTTTAAGTTTTTATTGTTGTAGGTTGGGATCTCTTTTTTTCGAAATGTTTAGATGCTTCCGCTAATACTTAATGTTTTAATGGCATATAAAAAAGTTTCTATTTATACAGTTTTAAAATATTAAATTTTAATTATAAAATAAAGTTATTATGTTGTTTTACTTTTAAATGAAGAAAATAGTGATTAGTAAGGCTCATAAAGTAGGACTAAAGATATTTATAAGTGATAATAAAAATTCTTCCCTTGTTTTTGATCAACAGTAAGTATACTTTCCTTGGAATCGTTTGATCTAAAACTATAACTCGGAGCACTTTTTTGTGCAAAGGAAACTTTATTGTAGTGCGCTTTGAGTGTCGCAAAAATTGTTAGTGCTATGATGCACCTTGAGGATTGTCACCCAAATTATGTAAAGAAAGCTTTATTTTATTATTATGATGCAGTTTGAGTGTCACACAAATTATGAGCTATTGCGAAAGGAACGGTAAATTGCAAGACATAAGACAGTCTTATTTTTTGAATCCACTAAAAAAGCGTAAATTTTGTAAGAAAGTGATTTTTGACTTCTGATTCCCACTAAGAAATCAAATTATTGAAATCATAATACATCTAAATTTTTGCTAAACGATATTAAACAGTTTTCCAATACTGAAAACTATTTTCATAAAAGTTCAAAAATGATAGAAAAATTGCTTTTCTCTAACTAAAATTAAGAAACGATACTATCGGGAAATAGTTTCTTTTTACATCAAGTTAACGAAAATACCCTTTACATGGTTATTAATTTTAGTCCTTCGCTTTGGATAAAACAACCTCATAAGCGCAATTTTCATAATAAAAATCCGCTAAAAAGAAAATTATCCGGCTCGAAGGACCAATATGTTTTACATGATTTATATTATTGGTTTTTCAACGTTAAAATAATAAAAGAGTTTATTCTTGACTCACGATTATTACAAATGCAAATAAGCTATAGATATAACTTTTTAAAGAAAGAGTAAAAAACTTTCACGAAACATAGGTTCTTATATTTGTATTTTAACACCAGACAATGTGTTTCTTAAAATTGAAATCCGATAAGACATTAAGACAATTTTTTGAAGGGTCAAGTCCTTACGTGTAACTTACATTTACAACCTTGTTACCTTTTTTTAAGTTTCTCTTTTTTTATAAACTTATTACAAATGGATTTCGTGACGAAGTTGTGAAGTTACTTATAATTAAGTTTAAAAATCAATTTATTTTTGAAGTTTTATTTTAACTGATAACTTTATGATTTATATAACTTACAATAAGTGCAGTTAAAATTGTAATTACTTTTTCCATATAAAGCATATAGAGAGTGAATGAAATATGATTTATACGTTTAAAATGTGTCATTGAGTTTTATTCAAGACATAATGCATTAACTAATCAAGTAAAGTATACTTTACTTTATTAGTAAAAATTTACTTTATGTAAAAATTAACAAAAATTTTTACATCTGTTAAGCCTTATGCCTTTTTTTACTATCTATTTTAAATGAAAAAAAAAATTAAAATATGCTTAACGTTCTATAGTAAAATATTTAAGAGTACTTACCAATAATTTTTAACGTAAACGTTTTTAACTTTTAATAATTTTGAAGGAGTTCTATCTAATTAAAAGTGCTACAGTAGTAAGTTGAAAATATAATCCATTTTACTAGTTCTTGATTGTAAAAACTATATTAATTCAAATTGCTCGCTTTTTGGTTTGTTTAATCCAAAAGAGCGATATAACCAATTCCTTCTTTAAAGTATTAGCCCCGATTATAAACATCTGTAAAAATATTACACTTTTGATTTATTGTTTAATGGTCTAAAATACATTATTTAAATATTATTGTGCTAAACTTAAAACAAATGCTACCCCTTCTTTTTGACATAAATACAGATATATCTTTGTTAAGTTTAATTTATGACATAATTGATCAAGTAGAAGTTATTTAATTATATAAAATGCATTGGTCCTTCAAGCCGGATTTTTGCAAAAATCCAGTCAAAAAGACCAAAAATTTGTCGATATTTTAACTTATTCCTAAAAAACAATAAAGAGAAACTTAACGCGAAAAATATTAAACGTTCTGCTACTTTGCTTTACCCAAATCATTTCCTACAAATCAAGATAACTCCTTAAAACCTCTCAGATAGAAACGGATTAATGTGTTAGTTCCATTATAAAGAATTTGTTGTCCGTTACGCCTGGCAATACAAGGAAACAGCACAATAGTAACATAAAGCTGTCTGAAAAACAATCAAAAATAAAACAATCAAAAATAAAACCATCTAAAATAATGTTTTAAATGTTTGCTCACTTTTATAAAGAAAAAGATTTTTTATTGCACAATTGATGTTTTATTCTTTCGCTTTTATTAGTTTATTAAGTGAAGTCCTTTAGATTTGTTTTCTTTGATTGTTTTTTCTTTTAAAGGCTTTAAGTTTAGTTTTGAGAACTTTTTATTTTATACGTTCTTATAGAGTGGGTAAAAACAAAAGAGTTGATTATTATCAGTTAGTTCTGTACAGTAAATATTGACCGTACCTATAAGCAAGGTCTTTCGTAAGTGAATACAATCCGAGTTCTTGTACAAACCCAGACTTGTACCCTGTACACTTTCGAGTACACTTTTAAGTCATGTAACTTTAATCTAATTTAAAGTATAGTGAAGTTAGAACCTTGTAAATAAAAATTATCAAGTTTATACCCAACTTGTTTTTTTTACAAGACTTGGGTAAACTTCCGGGCAGAACAACTGCAAGATAAAAAATCTTTTATACAATATTTTGTTTTATAAGTTTAACTATTTACAATATTAATTATAAGGATAGAAAAAATTGTTAAACATTGCTAAACAGGATTAGATGTAGAGTTAATTGCTAAACCATTTCAGCAACAAGTATAAATTATGCTTGTTAAGAAAGCTTTTATGAAAGAAAATTGAAGCTCTACAGCTAAAAGTTGTTGTGTTCATTAAATACTAATAACTTCTTATAAGCAAAAGACAAAAAATATAAGATAGCACAGCTTGAGGATTTATTTTTTTGGATCCAAAAATTTAATAAGCACGATGTTCTTAAATAGCGCATTGGCGTTTTTTGGGAAGAACGTAAGACATTTTAGGTCCGCTAATAGTGGAAATAACAAGACTTCCAGACTTAAATTACCGTTTTAATTTTTTAAAATTATATTTGAGTGCATATAAACTTATTTTTCAGCAAAAAATCTGTATATCCCTAAGCATACCCGCCTTAAGTTGTTTATATTCGACTATTGACTCTGGGACTCCATAAAATGTTGACCCTCATCACTTAAATTATTTCCAAATCATCTGCAAACAAAAGAAGGGCAATTTGATTTCCCATGGTAATAAGGTCCAGTATGACCAACCTATAAGTAAAATTTGAAATATTATAACCATTCAACGGTTCGGGGAGGCTATCTAGGTAGTGAGTATCATATTACACAATACTTATATAATCTAATCATAATCTTCAATACTTATGTATTCTATTAATAAGTGGTTTGTTGAGGGACTTTTCCTTAACAAATTGGATTTGCGATGCTCATTCTAAGAATATGGAAATACCTTATTTATGTTAAACAATTTCTTTGGACTCGCTTAGCTCATCTTGAGACAGTAAAACCATCCGTTTATTTCCAGCAGTCACTTATCCATCTACTAAACAAAATCCAGATGCAAGAAAAACCTCAGATATACTGTGGACGTATTGAAATAAAACTCCATACACTTATTTATAACCAGCTTAATTATATTATCTTACGATTTTTTAAACGTATACAAATCATTTGATTAAACGAACTAATGCTGATAAGGAGCGATTCGCCTAAACATCATCTGCAAAAAATAAACTTAAAAACTTACGAAACTGACGCCATAGTGTAGATCTCACTAAAAGTTATTCGTCATCAAACTTACCTGTGAACAACCAGAATAATAAAAATTACAACCAATGTAAATTAGCATTATATTGCTAATAATCTAACCAATTAGTTTCTGAATAAATAATTAATATTACGGCAAATCTTTCGTTTGAGGAGCTTTAAGTAAGGATTACTTACAGAGGAGTAAATAAGGCTACTGAACATTAGAACATTTGACACTAGAAAAGTTCATATATCTACTTATACCTGCCTACTTATAACACCAACCTATTTCTTGATCTTTATGGAACCTGCAGTGTAGATTGGAAACAAGAGCAAAGTGAACATAATATAGTAGACATGACTATACAATTGGAAGTATATATAAATGTGTCATAATTTTATGCGTATTAGCCAATCCTATTTCGAATACTTTCAAAGAAAATAACGTAAAAAATTGTAATTTAGTTAACTTAAGTTTTAACATTGTGTTAAAACTTTCTAATTTAACAAGAAAAAAATAAGTTTTAAACCGCTATATAGATCTTAATATTACAACTTGATAAGGACTTTTATAATCTTTGAAAAATAAAATAATAAGATATACGATTGGAACAATAGTAGATACCCAAGAGAAAATAAAGAAAATAATGTTTTATATGCATCTATTTAGTTATAAAAAACTTTTCTAACGTGTAAATGTAATCACAATATGTTTACATAGGTGAAAAGATATATTATATATATATATATATATATATATATATATAATATATAATATATATATATATATATATATATAATATATAATATATATATATATATATATTTATAGATTATATATATATATATATATATATATATATATATATTATATATTATTATATATATATATATATATATATATATATATATATATGTATATATGTATGTATATATACATACATACTATATATATTTTGGTGAGATAAAAAAAAACTAGCGGATAGGTAAGAGATGGAAGCGGGATATGTAGCGCCTCCGGCAGCCTGACAAAACTCCGTTATAAATCTTCCTCTTCTCTTTAACTTCTTCCATTATTTCTTCTTTCTTTCTAACAACCCAGACCACCTTAGAAGCAATCTTGTGAAAAAATCTTCGGTACAGTTCTTCTACTCGGGTCATTTTGAAAAACAAAAAAATAGTGTATAAACATTTTTTATCGCGTAATAAAAAGATTCGACCTCGTGCGAATAAATTATAATAACTAGTTTAAGAAAAGAGTTTTTGCGAAAAACGGTATTTTACTGTAAATCATTTTTAGCGAACAAACTCGCAAGTTATGTTTAAATTAGGAATGGAGCTTAGAGTCAAACTGGCTGTGCTTAAGGTATATATATATATATATATATATATATATATATATATATATATATATATATATATATATATATATATAGCAAGTTACCTTCTAATTCCCTAAATTGTCGTTTTGACCTGAAATCGTGTACAATATGCCCACTGATTTTACTTAAAAGTCTAAAGTCATCGATTTTTTGATATCATACTTAAACATTTTCAGTACGCATTCTATATTCTTTGCGTACACCAATATAGGTGCGATTCTGAACATAATTAACCCTTTTAGTTTCAGGAATAAAATGAAATCTTAGCGCAATGAAAATCGAGCCCTAAAAATGACAGGAATAAAATGGAATCCTAGCGCGACGAAAATCGAGCCCTTAAATATGACAGGAATTAAATGGAATCCTGGTGCGATTGAAAATGGAGCACTAAAATATGAACAGGAATAAAATGGAATCCTAGCGCGATGAAAATAGAGCCCTTAAAATATTACAGGGAATAAATGGAATCCTAGAGCGACGAAATAGAGCCCTTAAAATATGACAGGAATAAAATGGAAACCTGGTGCGATGAAAATGGAGCCCTTAATATGACAGGAATAAAATAGAATCCCTAGCGCGAGAAAATAGAGCCTTAAATATGACAGGAATTAAATGGAATCCTGGTGCGATGAAAATGGAGCCCTTAAAATATGAAGGAATAAAATGGAATCCTAGCGCGACGAAAATAGAGCCTTAAATATGACAGGAATAAAATGGATCCTAACGCGACGAAAATAGAGGCCTTAAATATGACAGGAATTAAATGGAATCCTGGTGCGATGAAAATGGAGCCTTAAAAATACGACAGGAATAAAAGGAATCCTAGCGCGATGAAAATAGAGCCCTTAAAATATGACAGGATAAAATGGAATCCTGGTGCGATGAAAATGGAGCCCTTAAAATATGACAGGAATAAAATGGAAACCTAGCGCGATGAAAATGGTGCCCTTAAAATATGACAGGATTAAAATGAAATCTTAGCGCAATGAAAATCGAGCCCTTAAATATGACAGGGAAAATGGAATCCTAGCGCGACGAAAATAGAGCCTTAAATATGGCAGGAATTAAATGGTATCCTAACGCGATGAAAATATAGCCCTTAAAATATGACAAGGTCTCATTGTAAATATTTTTAGAGTGAAAAAAAATAAGATAACGAACTTAATTAACGAAGGTCAATTTATAGCATTTATTCAAATTAAAATCAAAAATAAAGTGACATGTTTAGGAGGTTTTTCCACGTAGAGGTAGCACAGCAAGGAACATCTTTAAAATCTTCAATTGAATTTTAATGCATAATTAAACTTTAGAAAAAGTTCAAATTTATTCTATTAACGTTTCTTCACAATAAAAATTCGCCAGGACGTCAGGGCAAAGGTGTGCATATTTAAGAGGTTCATTTATTAAGTTATAAGCCGTGTCATGATGTTATACCTAGCGGATGACATCATCCAGGCTCGGAAAACCTTGACTTTCAATCTGATATCTAACTGTCTTGTAGATTAACGTACTTTCACCTCCTCCAGTGTCTTTAATTGTTAAATTGTTTAGGTGAATATGATATTTAAAACCTTGCTTATATAATGTAACTGTATAGACGTGCAGATTGAAGTAATGTATTGAAGGATGACTGACGCTGTACTTTTAGCTTACTCCAAAGCGCTCTGTTTCTATTTGACTTAAAGACTTGATATATTGTATAAGAAACTTAATTAGCGATTTTGTATTAGAGACTTGATGTTTTGTATTAGAATCTAGAGACTTAATATTTTAGAGACTAATGATAAGAGACTTTCTATTTTGTAGTATTATAAACGTGATATTTTAGAGACTTGAGATTATAGAATTAATATTTTGTATTAGACACCTTATATTTTAGGGACTTGAGATTATAGAATTAATATTTTGTATTAGTCACCTAATATTTTAGGGACTTGAGATTATATAATTAATATTTTGTATTAGATACCTAATATTTTAGGGACTTGAGATTATAGAATTAATATTTTGTATTAGATACCTAATATTTTAGGGACTTGAGATTATAGAATTAATATTTTGTATTAGCCACTTAATACCTTAGAGACTTGAGATTATAGAATTAATATTTTGTATTATTATAAACTTGATATTTTTGAGACTTGAGATTATAGAATTAATATTTTGTATTATTATAAACTTGATATTTTAGGGACTTGAGATTATAGAATTAATATTTTGTATTATTATAAACTTATGCGTATTAGCCAATCCTATTTCGAATACTTTCAAAGAAAATAACGTAAAAAATTGTAATTTAGTTAACTTAAGTTTTAACATTGTGTTAAAACTTCTAATTTAACAAGAAAAAAATAAGTTTGTAAACCGCTATATAGATCTTAATATTACAACTTGATAAGGACTTTTATAATCTTTGAAAAATAAAATAATAAGATATACGATTGGAACAATAGTAGATACCCAAGAGAAAATAAAGAAAATAATGTTTTATATGCATCTATTTAGTTATAAAAAACTTTTCTAACGTGTAAATGTAATCACAATATGTTACATAGGTGAAAGATATATATATATATATATATATATATATATATATATATATATATATATATATATATATATATATATATATATATATATATATATATAATATATCTATATATATATATATATATATATATATATATATATATATATATATATATATATATATATATATATATATATATATTATATATATATATGTATATATGTATGTATATATACATACATACATATATATATTTGTGAGATAAATAAAAAACTAGCGGATAGGTAAGAGATGGAAGCGGGATTGTAGCGCCTCCGGCAGCCTGACAAAACTCCGTTATAATCTTCCTCTTCCTCTTTAACTTCTTCCCATTATTTCTTCTTTCTTTCTAACAACCCCAGACCACCTTTAGAAGCAATCTTGTGAAAAAATCTTCGGTACAGTTCTTCTACTCGGGTCATTTTGAAAAACAAAAAAATAGTGTATAAACATTTTTTATCGCGTAATAAAAAGATTCGACCTCGTGCGAATAAATTATAATAACTAGTTTAAGAAAAGAGTTTTTGCGAAAAACGGTATTTTACTGTAAATCATTTTTAGCGAACAAACTCGCAAGTTATGTTTAAATTAGGAATGGAGCTTAGAGTCAAACTGGCTGTGCTTAAGGTATATATATATATATTATATATATATAATATATATATATATATATATATATATATATATATAGCAAGTTACTTCTAATTCCCCTAAATTGTCGTTTTGACCTGAAATCGTGTACATATGCCCACTGATTTTACTTAAAAGTCTAAAGTCATCGATTTTTTGATATCATACTTAAACATTTTCAGTACGCATTCTATATTCTTTGCGTACACCAATATAGGTGCGATTCTGAACATAATTAACCCTTTAGTTTCAGGAATAAAATGAAATCTTAGCGCAATGAAAATCGAGCCCTTAAAATATGACAGGAATAAAATGGAATCCTAGCGCGACGAAAATAGAGCCCTTAAATATGACAGGAATTAAATGGAATCCTGGTGCGATGAAAATGGAGCCCTTAAAATATGACAGGAATAAAATGGAATCCTAGCGCGATGAAAATAGAGCCCTTAAAATATTACAGGGATAAAATGGAATCCTAGAGCGACGAAAATAGAGCCCTTAAAATATGACAGGAATAAAATGGAATCCTGGTGCGATGAAAATGGAGCCCTTAAAATATGACAGGAATAAAATAGAATCCTAGCGCGACGAAAATAGAGCCCTTAAATATGACAGGAATTAAATGGAATCCTGGTGCGATGAAAATGGAGCCCTTAAAATATGAAGGAATAAATGGAATCCTAGCGCGACGAAAAGAGCCCTTAAATATGACAGGAATAAAATGGAATCCTAACGCGACGAAAATAGAGCCCTTAAATATGACAGGAATTAAATGGAATCCTGGTGCGATGAAAATGGAGCCCTTAAAATACGACAGGAATAAAATGGAATCCTAGCGCGATGAAAATAGAGCCCTTAAAATATGACAGGAATAAAATGGAATCCTGGTGCGATGAAAATGGAGCCCTTAAAATATGACAGGAATAAAATGGAAAACCTAGCGCGATGAAATGGTGCCTTAAAATATGACAGGATTAAAATGAAATCTTAGCGCAATGAAAATCGAGCCCTTAAAATATGACAGGAATAAAATGGAATCCTAGCGCGACGAAAATAGAGCCCTTAAATATGGCAGGAATTAAATGGTATCCTAACGCGATGAAAATATAGCCCTTAAAATATGACAAGGTCTCATTGTAAATATTTTAGAGTGAAAAAAAATAAGATAACGAACTTAATTAACGAAGGTCAATTTATAGCATTTATTCAAATTAAAATCAAAAATAAAGTGACATGTTTAGGAGGTTTTTCCACGTAGAGGTAGCACAGCAAGGAACATCTTTAAAAATCTTCAATTGAATTTTAATGCATAATTAAACTTTAGAAAAAGTTCAAATTTATTCTATTAACGTTTCTTCACAATAAAAATTCGCCAGGACGTCAGGGCAAAGGTGTGCATATTTAAGAGGTTCATTTATTAAGTTATAAGCCGTGTCATGATGTTATACCTAGCGGATGACATCATCCAGGCTCGGAAACCTTGACTTTCATCTGATATCTAACTGTCTTGTAGATTAACGTACTTTCACCTCCTCCAGTGTCTTTAATTGTTAAATTGTTTAGGTGAATATGATATTTAAAACCTTGCTTATATAATGTAACTGTATAGACGTGCAGATTGAAGTAATGTATTGAAGGATGACTGACGCTGTACTTTTAGCTTACTCCAAAGCGCTCTGTTTCTATTTGACTTAAAGACTTGATATATTGTATAAGAAACTTAATTAGCGATTTTGTATTAGAGACTTGATGTTTTGTATTAGAATCTAGAGACTTAATATTTTAGAGACTAATGATAAGAGACTTTCTATTTTGTAGTATTATAAACGTGATATTTTAGAGACTTGAGATTATAGAATTAATATTTTGTATTAGACACCTTATATTTTAGGGACTTGAGATTATAGAATTAATATTTTGTATTAGTCACCTAATATTTTAGGGACTTGAGATTATATAATTAATATTTTGTATTAGATACCTAATATTTTAGGGACTTGAGATTATAGAATTAATATTTTGTATTAGATACCTAATATTTTAGGGACTTGAGATTATAGAATTAATATTTTGTATTAGCCACTTAATACCTTAGAGACTTGAGATTATAGAATTAATATTTTGTATTATTATAAACTTGATATTTTTGAGACTTGAGATTATAGAATTAATATTTTGTATTATTATAAACTTGATATTTTAGGGACTTGAGATTATAGAATTAATATTTTGTATTATTATAAACTTGATATTTTTGCGACTGGGGATTATAGATAGAATTAATATTTTGTATTATTATAAACTTGATATTTTTGTGACTGGAGATTATAGAATTAATATGTTGTATTAGACACTAGATAGTTGTATTGAGTTGTATTTTGTATATTGAGATAGTTCGTTTACTTATCTCAATGGCTTTGCTGTGATAATGTCCTTTAATTACGTTGAAACCGCTATGTCAATAAAGGTTCTGTCAGAACAAACCTGAGACTTCTTCCTTTTATTTTTTATGTCATAAGCTATTACGTTGAGATATATTCATCTAGCAAATCTGCGCTTTTAAAGTCAGCAATGATTTAATTTTTCGACAAAATCAAAAATCAAAGAAGCAACCAAATACGTAAATCCTTTAATTATCTCTAAACAAGTCCACAACTCGCTTCTTCGCCATAAGGAAATACTGACGTAACTACAAATTACAAATGATTGTGTATGACAGTACAATCAAAATGACAGATGAAAGTATTCACTACAAATAGGTAATTATTGAAGAAATATAAATTTTATGTCCTTATAGGAATAATGAAGTAGCACGATTGTGTTTTCTTGGCTAAGTTCATTTATTTGATTGTATATGTCCATCGTTAGATCAAACTAATGTCGAGTCGAGCTGCTCTTTAAATAGTATTAGACTTGTAAACAGTCGATGCGAAATTATTCAATTTTGTTAAATTATTTTTCTTGTTCTTCCTGAGCATTGAAGTAATTATTTTTATTTATTTTTTAAAAATTTTATTTAACTAACATTGAAGTCTATTTGTCGTATTGTGCAAGTACCGGTACTGCCTTGGTTACTTGATTTTTTTTTTCGAATAAAAAGAAGGTGCCGCCTGTTAGTGAAAGCCCCAAGGGTACTTGATATGGCGTCCCCACTTTGTCCAAGACTTAAGTAACTACTGCCCAATACGGTGATGAATATAAAACCACCTACGGACGGTGAGACCAATGACTCAGGGGCCATTGTTGCTTTGGACACCGTTTCTTCTAAAGAAGCGACGTTCTTCCATTGTCTTCGAGAATGTACTTCTTCAAGTCTTTTAGAAGATACTTTCAATTTTGTTATTATTCCATCGACATAGCGTCCAGTTGTTCGTCTAGTTTCTTTGTCCAGTTTGTGCGACTAGTTCGTATTGAAGACCAGTTAGAGCTTGGACATGACAATAACGTCCTGCCATATTAATTAAGTTCATTGTGTCTTCCTGCCAAAGAATCGAACAAAGCACTTGTTGGTAAATAAATTAATTATCGAAGACACAGCGGCTTCCTTCAGTAATATACTTAAGTTTTCTATAACCTTAAAGTAACGTTTCAAAGGTGTAGAGAAAAATATTTATAAAAAATACAATTAGCTTTGAGTGACTAAGTACTCAACTGTCTAAAAGTTGTGACGAGAAAATCGCCAATTACAAAAGCTCATCTGAAAAATGTTCATTATAAAAACCTATCAATTGTTGAGTTCCGTTTTCTTAGCGTAAGACGATTCACTGGAAGTTCATAATTATAACTGTTTTAACAGTAAATGTTCATAAATGTGATCTACAATCAAACATTCAAACAATTGAAATTCTTCGTTTACAATTCTATAACGAAACTTGACTGAAAAGAATACAAAATAATAGCCTGTAATTTAGATACCTATATGCCTATAATGCCGAAATAATTTTCGGCTTTTAAAATTATATACCAATGTTCGGTAAAAGATTTCCCTTCGGGTAGCTTAAGGTCAAAATGATTCTAAACATTGTGTAGCAAATCGTTCATCAATTTTTTAAATGTGTTTTGATCAATAGAAATAATTTTAAATCTTAAACAAGCATAGGAAATAAATATTTAATATCAGATAAATTTAGCTAATAAGCTAATGATATTACTGCAAACTAACAAATAAAATATGGCTCCGGTTAATAAAGTTCTTTATATATAAATATATATGTATATATATATATATATTATATATATTATATTATATATATATACATATACATATCAGGATCTTCCCCTGCGGGAACCAACTCAGGTTCTTAATACTCAATACGAAATTCTCTCCACAATACTGAGTAATTAATCAAAACTGACTTTCAACCTAAATAATCATAATCTGTATAGACCAAGAGCCCCCCGGTGTTTTGTTAATTAAAAGTGTAATGGCTGGACCGGTCTCAATTTTTCGTAAATACCTTCCTGAACAAGGATCTGCAATTCTGCCGACTCGTATCGGATGGGTGTCCCAGGCAGAACGCACTTTACAGGTCAAATTTACCACCCAAGTTAATAAAAAGTGTAATATCTGGAAACGGGTTTAATTTTTCGTAAATACCTTCCTGAACAAGGATCCGCAATTCTGCCGACTCGTATAGGACGGGCGTCCCAGGCAGAACGCACTTTACAGGTCAAATTTTCCACCCAAGTTAACAAACAGTGTAATGGCTGGAACCGGTCTCAATTTTTCGCAAATACCTCCTGAACAAGGATCTGCAATTTTGCCGACTCGTATCGGATGGCTGTCCCAGGCAGAACCTTTGACCCCTAAAATGCGTTCTGCCCGGGACACCCATCCGATACGAGTCGGCAGAATTGCAGATCCATGTTCAGGAAGGTATTCACGAAAAATTGAGACCGGTTCCAGCCATTACACTTTTTATTAACAAAACACCCCTGGGCTCTTGGTCAAGTACCTCAACAGAAAAAAATACAAGGACAAGAAAAATACTGAAAAGAATCTAAAGATTAAAAATTAAAACTATTAAAAACGGACAAAAATACAAGATAAATAACCCTTTGTAACTAACTTTAGTATTATTCATAGTATCATGGACTCACCTATATTTAGTTATCTTGTATTTTCACCATTTTTTGTCCGCATTTATGTTAGTTATAATTAAAATGTTTTGATTCTTTTCAGTAGTTTTCTATTTCTTGCTACTTATTATGTTTAGGCACTGATGATGACCGTTTATGTCTAAAACCTGTTTTAGTTTAATTAATTAACATTGTGGAGAGAGATTCCATACTCATTATTATTCTAAACTCCTGTGCTTACACCCTTTCTTTTGTTTTGCAACAAGACATTTAGTTTATATTCTTACGCAATTGTAACTCAACATTACAAAAAAAATTGATATTTAATACTTCCTAGTGTACCAAATTTATCAACTTGACCCACCTCCATATAGATTACGTATTCCTACACATATACATCCATTTCAAGTCCGACGTTCATAATATTTAAATACATAACATAGTATATATATATATATATATATATATATATATATAATATATATATATATATATATATATATATATATATATAATATATAATATATATACACGTCATGAATGTCTACTTTTTATACATTCTCTCTTTAATATCATAAACTTTTAAATTTTGTTAAAGGTTACAGTTATTTTTTTAATAAAAAAAAATATTTCCATATTTTCAAGGAGAGCTAGTGGGTATCGAACTAACATCCTTCTGTTCATCACAATTTTTATTTACTTACTGATAATTAATCCGTATTAAATTTCTTAATTGCTTTAAAAACACTTAATTATTTGTTTTAATAAATATTGATTACTTTACTTTTATTTTATTTTTTTTTACAATAAATCAAAAACCATCAATTTTTTTGTGATTCCAAATTTGGTTTTGTATAAGTTGGGAGTGTGGTTTGACCTCCAAATCACCTACGGAAAATAATAAATTTCGCCCACAAATTTACCAAGAAAAATTATCTGAGATATAAATTTGTCAAAATATTTCTTGTCTAGAAATGCTAGAATAACGGTATTTGTCTAGCTTGAGTAGGTGACAGATCGGAGATATCGGTCACCTATAAGGATGCCTTAGTGTTGTTAAAATTCTAAATCTGTTTTTAAATATGTTTAATGTCCAACCTACTATCTATAAGTTTTAAAATTTAAAACATAATATGTTTAGGATAAAATTTAATTCTATTATAATTTTTAAATCTTTTTTGTTTTTACAAATTTGCTTTTTGATTCGTTAATGCATCCTCAAATGGAATGGAGAATAATCCGTCTTAATGTTTAGAATTTTAAGAATTATAAAGGCGTTTTGAAATAAAACTTACTTAAGTTATCAAGACGTAAAATTTGTCATCCTTTCTGTGACTTGTTTTTACTAAGCTGAGGCTATTAACCTTATTTTTAACTCCTACTTTTAGATTTTATTAGAATGACGTAAAGCGCCTAAAACTTAGAGGGAGGACTTAGGTAAAATAACACAGTGTTAAGGGGTCTAGAAGTGTGTCAGTTTGGGTACCATTACTATGCATACTTCTTAGAGCATACCTAGGGGAAGACTAGGGATTCCCCACAACTCTACAACCTCTATCAGAGTACAAATTTATAATGCACCTAACAAACGGATGGTATTTTTCATAGACGTCACATTAAATCACCTGATCCAACACAGATAATTAAAGAATATATTTATTACAACTTATTTTAAATTCTATTTACTTCTTTTAAGTCAAAATAATCAAAAAATAATATAATATTTACGTGAAGTCGTAATTATTAGAGAAAAACTAAATATGGCATCACCGTTGTACAGTTGTGGTATCAAGCTACCCAGGGAATGATAAGAGCTGTTGGGTCCTCCCTCTAAATATTAGTGTCATTGGTAAGACGTTTATTTAAACAGAGCATCTTGAGCAATCTTATTGTTCTCTCTAGATCTGAAGAATGTCTAACTTTCTCTGACCTTGAATGATGAAGGTGTACTGACG
>JACMZG010001911.1:11482298-11495172 GCA_018340805.1 Microvelia longipes
CTGTGTTTCTGATTTCAGTTCAAACACAATAATTTCCCAACATATCTACGGTATAAATAAGGAAAAGTGAAAAGTTTTTTTCTCTCAGCTCCACACAAAGTTGTACAGATCAACTCGCTCCATTGGTTCTTTAGAATGTAAATTTCTTGAAACAGAATTCCATCCACTTTGTTCACCAGAGCGTTCTCTTTTACCATTAATTTTATCACCTAAAATAATGATTTATATTTCAATAAAACATTTCCATATTAAGTCATTTTATCTGTAGATCGTGCTCGGTACGTCGTGCGTAGAACTCCACGATCCCTGTTCTGGTCGGCGATTGCGAACGGATACAAGTGTATGGAAATGCAGCATTCCGATGCATGGTCCTCCAGGGAATGTCCGCACCGGTCTCACGAATTCGTGAGTTTCATGACAATTCCTACGGATGATATTTAAGGTACAATAACCCTTTGAAATTTATGCATTTGATGTTATTCATGTACTTTATTTTTAAAAAAAGATTTTAGGTATAGAAACATTTTTAATCAGTAAACAATTTAATTCTTATATATTAGTTTGTTATTGGTTTAATTTAAAAATACGTAAAGAACGTAAAGAACAAAGGTCGAGTAGAGTGCCGTCTTAAATATTTTTTGGAATTCTAAGTAAAATTAAACTAGTCCGAAGTCGAGACGTGTACTTAAATTACTAAAACAGAGAGGTAGGTTCGAATTTTGGTTCCGGAAAAAAATATCGATGTATTCATACTTAATAAGTTAATAACTACAAAATAATTCCGTTGCAGTGGTCCTCAAGCAGTGGGCATTTCTTTTGGAATGCTTTCTTTTTTGCCCACCAATCTAATTCTTGCTCAGACAGGAATTAAATTGAATCTAATTCAAGTTCAGGCTTCAGAGTTGGAACAAAAGCAAATTTACTTGTCTGTTGATATTTCAAAAGAAATACGTTGTAAGATTTTGCCGATTTGCTTAAACAGACAGCTTTTGACAGCTTTGTATGACAGTCTAAAGTGTAGTGCAGTATGTTTTAGAATTTTACAAAGATTATACAAGACGTGCATAGTTTTGTGCAACCTATTGTATAAGTGCATGGTTTGGTACATGTCCTTTGTAAAATTCTTGCAAATCGACACACAAGTAAAAGTAATTCTGTTCCAACTACATAACATTGAGCAAGATTTTGTTTTGTAGGCAAGAAAGCAAGAATTTCAATGGAAAATCACCAGCCTTGCGGACCACCGCACTAGAATTGTTTTCTTTATTTTTTCTCTAGGGTTATACCAGTTCCATTTATTTTTTTTTACACTGTACCAAAATTTTTTTACAAACTTAATTTTTACTTTTAATGAATACTTTAATTAAAAGTATATTAAGTAAATTACGTAAAGTAATAATATATTAAGTATATTAAGTATATTAATTTTATTTTTTTTATTAATTTTTTACATTTTTTATTAATATTTTTTCAAAGCACTGCTATCACAGATCGTTAGCCTGTTACTTAACTCTATTCATGTCTCGTATCAATTTATGTTTTTTTTTTTGCTTAACCATTAGGATTTCAGAAACATACTGTAACATAACGACTCATTAAGTCATTAAGTATAATATTAAGAAAGTATCTGAGTTAGAGTCTCATTCAAAGACATGTAAGAATAATAATCTACTCATTGTACTCAGATCATTTGGCTTTATAATAACAAATGAGATCCGTTTCACAGTATGTTCCATTTTCTCGTTTATACCGTATATAAGGAATATTAGACAAATTTAAACTAAAAACCCGAAACCGGGATTCTGAATATCCTATGTTAAGGCAGGGGATGGATTTCATTTGGCTTACCGATTCCAAAAATATATGTCCGATACATATATATATATATATATATATATATATATATATATATATATATATATTATATATATATATATATATATATATATATATATATATAATATATATTATATCGATGGCCTCAGTGAAGAACAGGTTAAGTCTGAAAAACTAAAATTTTAAGGGGACTGTTTTAAAGTTTGACATGCTCTCAAAATTAAAGTATAAACAATAAAAATAATCTGATTTTACCAAAAATTATAATTTAGAGTATATATAATAATTATATATACTCTAAGGACGAGCAAAGCAATTCAAAGTGGTGAGGACGAGTGGAGCGAATTCAATATGGTGAGAAAAGATGACGAGGCACTCCGTACCTGATTTTTATTAGTTCTTCTATATTTTTATTTATTACAATCAATTGCCTTAAATAACTTCTCAATTTAATTTTAATCTTCCTTCGTTCCTAATCGAAGAACAAAACTCAAAGAGAAAAACTTCTAAATAAAACTATTAAGTATAATAGTGGCGCTTAAAAAAAAAGTAAAAAAAAATAAATGTCGATGACTCATCTTAAATTTGTGATCAAATTGATGTAAAAAACACATCATTTAATTTAACGTTACAATTTTAAAACTATAAAATCAAACTTTAATTATAGGAAGTTTCATCTTGTCAGACCGGAAACATCTTGAGAACGGAATCCAGGCAGAGCTGTTTTTCAAAAGATTTAAAAAGTACAGGTTTCAACTATCGTAAATTTTCCCCCAATCTAATTCGATGTTTTTTTTTAAATATAAAAATTTCTTTTGTAATAAACGTAATAATGTAATTATTTCATAATAAAGAAACAACTTTGCCAAAGTTTAGTGAACTCTTTCAAACAATTTTTTTTTGTGTTTATATTTTTTTATTATTAGTTTTTGATAAATTACTCACAATAGTAATAGTAGGGTCCAAATGGTTGCTAAAAATGAATGACTTTTCTTTGAGAAATAAAATTTTGACGTTAAAGTAGTACTTCTGTTAGATGTGATAATATTAGGCGGGTAGCGGTTCGTGAAGTTAATCTATGATTACGGTGGTTTTTGTAATTATGGACTTACAAAGTTTTTTTCATTCTCTTCATTCATAATTTCTAGTTTTCCTTGTGATGTTTTTCTGTTTCTTTTTCTGTTTTTTTTTTATTATTTTTCTACTGAGCGGTAATTAAACAAACAGTTTCCTTTAAAAATAACTGTAATTAAACTAAAAGCGAGTTCTGGTCAGTTGTTATTATTTGACTTGTTAGAATTATTTTATGATTCTGAGGCAAAATTGTTACGTTTGCTTTTAAGATTGTATACAGGTTTGTTTTGTCTCGAAGTTTAAATAGTTCTGTTTGCTTCTATATTCAAAAAGGGTTTGTTTGTCTTCAAGTTTAAATAGTCCTGTTTGGTTCTATATTCAAAAGGTTTGTTTGTCTTGAAGTTTAAATAGTTCTGTTTGCTTCTATATTCAAAAAGGGTTTGTTTGTCTTGAAGTTTAAATAGTTCTGTTTGCTTCTATATTCAAAAAGGGTTTGTTTGTCTTGAAGTTTAAATAGTTCTGTTTGCTTCTATATCAAAAGGGTTTGTTTGTCTTGAAGTTTAAATAGTTCTGTTTGCTTCTATATTCAAAAAGGGGTTGTTTGTCTCGAAGTTTAAATAGTCCTGTTTGCTTCTATATTCAAAAAGGGGTTGTTTGTCTCGAAGTTTAAATAGTCCTGTTTGGTTCTATATTCAAAAAGGGTTTGTTTGTCTTGAAGTTTAAATAGTTCTGTTTGCTTCTATATTCAAAAAGGGTTTGTTTGTCTTGAAGTTTAAATAGTTCTGTTTGCTTCTATATTCAAAAAGGGGTTGTTTGTCTCGAAGTTTAAATAGTCCTGTTTGCTTCTATATTCAAAAAGGAGTTGTTTGTCTCGAAGTTTAAATAGTCCTGTTTGCTTCTATATTCAAAAAGGGTTTGTTTATCTCGAAGTTTAAATGTCCTGTTTGCATCTAAATTAAATACGGGCCTTCGGCCCGTAGCCGCTACGCGGTCTCGGCGCTTCGCGCCTCGTCCGCTCCGCGGCGTCGGCCCACCGGGCCGCTTCGCGGCCCGGGGGCCTTCCAGTGGCCGCTTTGCGGCCACATTGTTCTTGTTTTGTATTATGTATGGTTTCATTATCGTTTCTTGTTACATGGCATTTTGCCACGTATTTAGCGAATTTTCACAGCCTCGTTTCACAGGCCCGCTTCGCGGGCCTGAGAGGCTTTCTCGCAAAATTTGATTTTATTAATCCTCTATTATTAATAGTAAGCAATGATATTGCAGTTAACAAGCCATATAAAAAATAATAATTATATTTAATACATAACTAATACGTTTTTATAGAGGTATAAAGAATACAAGAAATAAATCCACACGTTGCAACTGTTGGAGTAACCTTGTATAAAGGGTAAGAAAATATTATAGTTTCATCTTTAATCAGTTTTAGTTATCGTCCACCATACAAAAGGATATTAACTCTTACACACATTTATGATTGTTTATACAATTTAAAAAAAAATGTCAAATTTGTTTTGTAAACAAATTGTTTATTTGAGTTTAACCTTTAGGTTGAAAAAAATATATTCATGATTTTTTAAAAAAAAATACCGTTTTCGTCACTTAGGATTGTCCGATTGAGCTGAAACCGTCGCAATCGTTTTAGAATGACTTCGACCATATAAAGACTACTTCGAGGTTCTTCCTCTTTACAGGCCTGCTTAGCTCGGCGTGGATTAGTGGAAGCCATTTTTGTCCTGTCTCTCTGGGACAGTAGGCTTACCAGGATGGAGCAAGAGGTAGAGGCTCCTCTAATATACTACATCCCCACTCTCTAACACTACTGAACCCAACAGATATCGTACGAGTCTTTGACCTAGACGCATACATATATACAAGATTATATATATATGTATACCGTTTGCGCCATTTGTGATGGTTCGATTGAGCTGAAATTGGTCTTAATCGATTCAGCTAGCCGTCTACCTAAATACGAAATACCTCGTTTTAAAGCCATTTCAAGTTTCAAAAAAAATTTTTTTCATGACGTCATAACTTTGATTGATGACGTCATAATGTTTTTATAAACAATAGGCCTCGTAACCTCCACAACATCTTGCGATTTGCAAAGTTTCGTTTCAATTTGAGAACGCCTTCAAGAGTTATCGTTCGCCATACGAAAGGGTAGAAACTCTATACATACATATATATATATATATATATATAATATATATATATATATATATATATATATATATATATATATATATATATATATATAAACTTTTTGGGACATATATTTTGTTATCAGGAAGCCAATAGGAACCGATTCCGCTCACTCCCCCTCAACTTCCGCCATCCGAACAACCTCATAAGCGTCATTTTCATAATGAAAATTCGCTAAAAAAAGGGTTTGTTTGTCTCGTAGTTTAAATTGCTCTGTTTACTTATAAATTCAAATGAGTTTGTGTTGAAGTTTAAATTGTCCTGTTTGCTTCTAAGTTTAAATGTGTTTGTTTGTATCGTAGTTTAAATTATCCTGTTTGCTTCTAAAGTCAAATGAGTTTGTTTTTGTTGAAGTTTAAATAGTCCTGTTTGCTTCTAAAGATAGTTTGTCATTAGGTTTAAACTGTATAGCTCCGTTTTAATGCAAAAGTGGGATTGTTTATTTGTATGTTTGTATTTTTCAGTAAATTCGGTTTCAATATTCCTACCTTAAATTTTATTTTTTGGTTTCTAAATTAAAAGTGTATAATATTGACATTAAGCTTAACAGTGCCTTTTTTGACAACCCAAAAAAAATAAATAAAATACCCAAACCAAAAAATATAAAATTATACTTAATCCAAAGAAACACCCTCATCCAATAAAAAAATAAAAGTAGCACTAATTACACTAAATTAATAAATAAATTATGGCTCCGGTTCACACTAAATAAATATTGTGTGAATACTTTTGCCTATAAACACCTTGCTTTTTTTTTAAAAAAAAAAAAGCTTTACAGTTCAATGGCTTTAAGTTTGATAAAGTTTGTTTAATTGTTGATAAGTTGGGATAGTATTTATTGCTCTTAAGTTTATGTAGGCCTATGTTGAGATAGGTTTGTCTGTTCTTATGCTTGCTTCAAACTTTAAGTAGGTTTGTTTATTTGAAGGTTTTAACTATTTTATTTATGAGTTAGGATCTTGAATGAAATCCCTTTATCATAGACTTAAAATAATACTACATATAGAAGGAGCACTACTGATAACACGAAAGCCGGTTCACTGGTGCAACTAAGTAATGCTGCCACCCTAATAATATACAATTTTCTAAAAACAGTTGGCAATACTTTCGGTTGCTGAATTATTATGTTCTATTATTAATTAATGATTGATTATTCATAAAATACTAATATAAATATCGGTGCATTACAATATTTTAAGCATTTTAAATTGTAGTTTAACGTATTTATTAAAATTATATATAAAAAGTAGTCCTCGTCAACTAAATGTAGATTCTTGTATTCCGCCACCCTTTTGCCATCTAAGACCAGTTTTATTATAAATACTCAGCAGGTGTTTTAAGTTTTTATATTGGTTATTACGATCTTTCTTCATTAATAGAATATTTATGACAAATATTAAAATATTGTTTTTGTCAGGTTGGCAGCATTACTTAGTTACACCAGTCAACCGGCTTTCGTGTTATCAGTGGAATTACATTGTGTTTACGGTCCTGTGCTCCTTCTATATATAGTATTATTCTAAGTCTCTACTATTATATTTTGCATCTATGTTTAGATTGATTTGTTTGTCCTTAAATTTGAAATATTTAGATTGAATCTATGTTTAGATAGATTTGTTTGTCCTTAAATTTGAATTATTTAGATTGAATCTATGTATAGATAGATTTGTTTGTCCTTAAATTCGAATTATTTAGATTGAATCTATTTTTAGATACATTTGTTAGTATTAAAGTTTGAACTGTCCTTATCTTGGCTTAATTACGTTTAGCAATATTTATTTGCCCTTAAATTGTATGCTTCTTGGTTCTATATAATTGATTAGGTTTTAAATAGTTTAAGTGTACAAGAAACAAAACAAATTAAAAAACGCTAATGATTGGAAAATCGTGAAAACCCAGGATATTCAACAATGCTTTTAATGATGCAAAACAAAATAAATTGCTCCTATTAATGTTGAAGCTAATCTTAATTATTTATTCTATACACGACCATAATTGCGAAATTGAAATAACTCAAATTACTCATTTAAGAATTAAACAAATTAAAATAGGTATTCACAATGCACAAAATATATTAGTAATACATGATAATAAATAATTTTTTTTTAATATTTCAGCTTCACATCAGTTGATCATTTTTATTTTATAAAGATGATCTAAACTCAAATTAAAGATAAAGGATCTATTTGTTGTAACACATATTATTTTAAGACCATAAAGTAAATTAAAAACAATAATTTTATTTTTATTTATTATGTACTTTTCATTACTTTATGATTATTTTTAAATGTATGACTTAAATGCTATGACTCGGAAAATGTAAAAAAAGACAATAAAATTACTAATACTCTAAAAAAGAAAATTTAAATACAAGGGTATAAATTTTAGTTTAGCGATGTGTGGAGGCGATTAACAAGGCATCCCACATTCTGATTATAACTCCCTATGACTCCTATAACTCCCTATGACTCCTATAACTCCCTATGACTCCTATAACTCCCTATAAGTCTCATAACTCCCTCGTTTAATGTGTAAATTTAATGGGATATTTGTGTGATTTTTCACACATTATGTTTAATACGGCGGATCGTTATTTTTTTATGACATAATTTTTACGACGTTATTTAAGTAAGTAATAAAATAGTTACTGCAGAAACAGGACTAAGTAAGTGTTTGAAAAATAATCCTCCTTCGTCTACTTGTTTAGAAAACTTAAGTATAGGGTACCTATTGGAACCATGATCACTGTTTTAAATCACTTGTACTGAGTCAAATAAACTATGGTAATCCTATAGAGTCATGTAAATACCACAGACAGTCTATTGGTTCAAAAAAAAGATTATTAGGATCATATCTGGAAGCTAAGCATGATGATTCACTGTAAAGGAATACTCTAAAAGATTTAAAATAATGACAGTCACAAATTATATATATATATAATACTTATATATATAATATAATGTATATAATATATATTATAATTATATATAATATTATATTTATATATATATATATTATATATATATATATATATATATATATATATATATTATATATATATAGCTATATATTACAGTTTTAAATTATATAAAGACTAATGTAAATATATTTAATAAAAATAACCTTACTCGCAATTATAAAACAAAAAAAATAAAAACATATTGATGATCCCTCTCCCCATAGGTTATCAAGTCAGAAGTGGACATAGAGTATATTAGGCATTAACTTTTTAATTATTTCGAAGAAAATATAAAAAAGTACCAGAAAAACAATTCAAAAAATACATTAAAACTTATCTTGAGGAAACCCTTATTATTTACTAAGTGAGTATTTTTTACAAAAAACTCAAATAAATGAGAAAGAGGCTTAATTTATACATTGACGATTACTATAGCTTATATTATTATGTATGAATATGTAGTATGCTTGATTTATTAACTTACTATTAATATATTGACAATTTTCTAGTGTTTTATCTCTATAAAATTTAATGAAAAATAAAAGTTTATTATTATTATTATTAATTTAGACTAAATGCCAAAAGGATCCAACGTTTCGCTTATAGCCTGAAGATGAGTATTAACATGTACTGAGTTTTTTATTTGTTTTTTTTTTCCTTTCAATTTTTTTTTATTTAGTCTTGAATTATGTAAGTCCCTTTTCACTTAATTTATTATAAATACCTTACATTCAATCGAATAAAATAGCAAACATACCTGAAATCAGAAAAAACACATTATTAGACATACAATGATAAACTTAAAAATTTATACATACACACACGAAGATATATATATATATATATATATATATATATATAAACATTTTTTGACATATTTTTGCGCTATCAGGAAAATCCTGATAGCACGGAGGAGGACCTCCGTTTCCCTTCCCATTCTTTCTATTTATTATGAATGTATTTGCTCATTATCTAAACGTTTAATAGCATATAATAGTAATTTGATGAAAAATTATTTCTCGATGTTATGTACATATTATATGCTTTTCAGCGAATTTCCATAGAAATAATGAGCTAATGAGGTTGGGATATACATAATGTTTGTGTGTACGTACGTGACTTTTTTTACGCTCCTGCAAATTTTACTGCTGCTGCAAATTATGACGTCTAACCTTATGGCCTGCATGTGTGCATTCTAAGTTGTAAAGTAACCTATGTATGCTTGATACATATAAGCAGGTTTAAACAGATATTGACAGTCAGAGATAAAACTTATAGTTTACAAGTTACTTTCAACTTCATACTGTACAATTTATTCTTTCAAAGAATATTTTTCAAGACGCTAATGCAAATGAAGCCGAATTACATGAGTACCTGAAGATAAGTATCGGACTTTCTCCTCAGCACTCAGGTACGACTCCTATCATTAATTTTACGCATAATCTCGGGGTGAACGGTGTTAAAACAATATTTAAATGCTAACTTTGATGTAACATACAAATAATAAGTAATTTAAGTGTAGACGCAAAATAAATTCTGGCGTGGTGGTCTGCATGTCAAGCGAATTCCCTTTCGAATGCGTGTTTTCTGTTCTTTACAAACCCATTTCTTGCTTAAGGTTCCGTTTATGCTTATAACTTAAGCAGTTACTTAATTATCAAGCTCTGCTCGTTACTTATTTTGTCTGTATTTTTTTATTTTGTCTGTATTTTTTAAAAGAAATGCGCATAATTAACCTGTTGGTTATACTAAACTATGCCACTAAAAATGGCACTGTGCACTACTATTTGCACTGGTTTAAAGCTCAGTTAGTGTTTATCTATAAAGTTTTTAGCGCATTTCAAACCAAAAACCTGGTTTTTAATAGTATTCGTGTCCTTCCTAAGAATAGTTTTTTCAAAAAATTTTAATTTTCGAAAAATATTAATCTTTTCGAAAAGATAGCGTGTTTTACAGAAAGTGTTTAAGAATACACAAACACACACAAAATATAATATTTATAATATATATATATATATATATATATATATATATAATATATATATATATATATATATATATATATATATATATTATTGTTTTCGTGATCAGGGACCTCTGAAAAGGATTTGTGCCATGGTTCGAGGTCCCACTCCCGCCATTACGCGGGAGTCGCTGACTATCCTATCAGCGAGTGTAAAATTGTCAACGAACAGTACTGTATATTTACTTATATAAATAATTTATTTTATCTAGCTGGATTGAGACTAAGATGTATAAAACAGTATTCATGTCATATTCAACGAGCTTGGTACTAAAATTTAGTTCAATTCGCTCGACATTGCGATTATACACTTGTTTCGTGAATAATTGTAAACCTGAGGCTTAATTGTTTAAAAGCGGCTACTTGAAGAAAAATGCGCGTATATTTTCTTTTAATTTGGCTTCATTAGGTCTGGGTATCTTTGAGAGTATATTCTTAGGTCTGGATTACTTAGGGTTTTCCTGCTGACAAAGGTTGTCAGCTAAGTCAGCTGAGAGAATAACATTTTAAAGTATAATAATAATCAGACAAAGAAGAAGCGCAAGTGAAGTATATAGTATTAATAAAACACCCAAGTCTCTCCACATATAATATTTATTGACAGAGCCAGCTTTCAACCTTTCGGTCATCATCAGTGCCGGCGAACGATGTATAAAGGTAGTAAGGAGTCACTTGTTACCTTTGACAAATCGGACAATTTGAGTAATTTTTTTTTTTGACAAATGAGTCCGATTTGTCAAAGGTAACAAGTGACTCCTTACTACCTTTATACATCGTTCGCCGGCACTGATGATGACCGAAAGGTTGAAAGCTGGCTCTGTCAATAAATATTATATGTGGAGAGACTTGGGTGTTTTATTAGTATAATAATAATTCTCGTTTAGAATCATGCAGTCACCTCGTCCTCTCATGCAGGAACCACCTCTGGTGATAATGGTAACGTTTGCCACTGTGGTTCTGGTATAGTGCAATCTAAAGTTAGAGAAAATTTATTTGACATAATATTGTATAAACTGAGAGCTTAACTTGGGATGCGAACTCCAGACCTCCGTAGTGTCAAAGGTTAGCATAAATACTTACACTCAAATGATCTAGACCATGAATGCGGCTTATTCTAAAGTAGAACTAAGGAAATATTTAAATATTTAGAGAACAGCACTTCACTTCAGAGATTTAATACTTCACTTCAACTCTTAGAAGCTTGAAATGGAGGAGTTATTAGAGAATAGTACTTCAAAATATAATTTTAATCGGAGTATAAACGTTTAGAATTTAATTTTTGAAGCGCTGTTACATTTTAAGTGTATTTCACCTCCCTCCGACGTTTTAGCTCTCTCAGGTCTAAAATTATTGAACGATTTTTTTCTTACTATTAGTTGTCATTTTGTTTAAGCGCATTTTTAAATTCTTCTTTAAGTCTAAACTTTTTCAAGAAAGATGATATAAAAGGAATTCAAAAAGAAGATTCCTTGAGGAATAGAAAAAAACAAAGAAGTACTATTATCACTCCAAGTACAAGATGCACCGAGATTAAGCTCCCTCTCTCGCGCGGACTTAGTCGAGAACTTTTTCTCTTAAAGTTCAAGGGTTCAACTAAAGTACAACTTATTACTTTCCTATTTTTCATTATTAGATTTGGAAATATCGTTGACAAGTGTTTATATTGAAGATTCGTATTTATATTTTTTTCGTATTAATATATTGAAAAGAAATAAGAATATTTTTTTTCCGTTGGTTTTTCTTTAGACAGTTTTTTAACCAAAATGGTTCGGTCCTTCGAGCCGGATATAAATTCTGATTTGCACTTACTAATGCCATAGAAAAATGTATTTATATATTTATGTTGTAAATTGATTAAATTATAAACCGTATAACTCAAATTATAAATTATTTATAGAAGTAATTATAATAAAAGAAAATAGTATAAGTTAGTTTAGGAATAAGTTTTTTTTTCTCTATCCCATGTAGTGTTCTTGGATACCTTGTTAATAACGTAGAATAAGTCTTACTCAATCTCAAGTATGTTCTTGAATTCCTTGTTAATAACGTAGGAATAAATCTTACCCAATCTCAAGTAGTGTTCTTGAATTCCTAGTTAATAACGTAGGAATAAATCTTACCCAATCTCAAGGTAGTGTCTTGAAATTCCTTGTTAATAACGTTTAGGAATAAAATCTTACCCAATATCTCAAGTTAGTGTTCTTGAATTTTCCTAGTTAATAAACGTAGGAAATAAAATCTTTCTCAATCTCAAGTAGTGTTCTTGAATTCCTTGTTAATAACGTAGGAATAAATCTTACTCAATCTCAAGTAGTGTTCTTGAATTCCTTGTTAATAACATAGAAATAAGTCTTACTGTCTCAAGTAATAGTTTTAAATGCCGGCCTAAGATTCGAAGTATAATATCTATTAGATTTGATTACTTAAGTGTTGAAGTAGGTTTTACAGTTAGGTTCTAAGTACTCCGTGGTTTTACGTCCTAATACGCTGATATAGTTAAAGCTGTATAGAGGTGGCATAAAAGTAAACAGAGTTGAAGTAACAGGTGGTTAGACATGTGTTTTGACAGGTTAGAATTAGACATGGTTAGAGTTCTACCCCGGTGGCACCTAACCAATATCAACTACACTAGGATGTTTCAACTAGTAAATGCTCTTAGCTTACTTAACTTTGACGTCGTTTAGTTCACATTAATGTTGGTTATTTCTGTTAATATTTTGTATTGTTTACTATCGTAGGAAAATAGGAAAGCATCGTTTTAATTTGAATATGAAATC
>JACMZG010001911.1:11497313-11512313 GCA_018340805.1 Microvelia longipes
CAACTAGTTCATGTTAACTAAAGGGTGACTACTTATCGTAAAAATATGAAATTTAAATTAATCAAGATTATATAAATATAATTTAAAAAACTCATTATGTGTTTAGGAGAAAAAAGATGTCACTCCACTTTAGATATATTTATGACAGAGCCGACTTGCAAACTAACAGTTCACATCAACCAGCTCGGATGACAAATCTATTTCGTCTGGTCTCCAGTCTTACTGCGCTTTCACCCGGCACTGATGATGAACTGTTAAGTTGAAATGTCGGCTCTGTCAATAAATATATATAATGGTAGTGACATCTTTCTTTTTTTTTCTCCTATTTGGAAACTCCATAACTCATCTTACTATCATTATGTGTTTGGTAAATTTAAGCTGTATAAGTGGGATAGACTATTGGTGTTTAAAAAGAAAGCGCTCAACTGTATTTTTAACAAATGCTAATTAGTTTTATTTTGTTATGCAACTGCAATGGTGGCATAACTAAATCGCAGTTCGGACCCAGCCTAACGCAATATTATTTATACTAAGTACTTAGATAAAGAGAAACTAAACAGGTGTCCCCGGATGGACTTAAACGATACTGTAAATGAAAAAAAATTCATTGTTTCGAAAAAAAGTCACTCTTTATAAAACCTTCTGCTGTCTTTAAACTAAGATTTATCATATTTGTATTTTTTATTTTTAAGGTGGACTCAAAAACTGCCAATTTTTGAAAAATGACGAAGAGTAAGTAGGCTTAATTTTGACTTTTCGGAAAAAAATTATTCTTCATAAATTTGTTTAATTGTTCCCCTGAGTCCAAATTTTCATAAAAAAAAATTAAAATAAAAAATTTCAAATTCACCCATTTTGCCCATCATCCAAATTGAAAAAAATTAAAAGTTTCAATGTGGATAAATGATAACATCGTTTAAAGGTCTGATTACTGGAACAAAAATTGTAATTATGTAAACTTCGATTCAAGTAACACTAACTATTGATATTTTAATAAAAACTGGAAAAAAAGTGAGAGTGGTTGAGTTTGATAAGACAAAACAGAAAAATTAAAATATCTTAGTTGTGTAGTTAAATCGAAGTTTACAATACTACAATTTTTGTTCCAGTAATCAAGACCTTTAAAACGATTGTATCATTTATCCAACATTAAACAACTTTTTAATTTTTCCAAAATTTGGAATGTGGGGCAAAAATGGGGTGATTTGAAAATTTTTATTTTTAATTTTGTTATGAAAAAATTTTCTCAGGGAGGACAATAAACAAATTTATGAAGAATAATTTTTTTTTCCGAAAAGTCAAATTAGCCTACTTTACTCTTCGTCCATTTTTTTCAAAAATTGCAGTTTTTGGTCCACCCTTAAAAATAAAAAATACAAATATGAGTAAAATCTTAGTTAAAGACATAGCAGAAGCTTTTATAAAGAGTGACTTTCGTTTCGAAAAAATGAAATTTTTTTTCTTTACAGATCGTTAAGTCCATCCGCGGGGACACCCTGTATATGTTTTTATTTTAGGACCACAAAACTGTCGTAACGTGAATAATTAATGTATTTGTACATTTATTATTAATTGTATTATTAATTGTTCACTTCTGCCAAAAAAGTAAAATTTAAACGAAATGTTTTTGACATATATAATTTATGTGTTCAAATATAAGTATGTACATGAAACATTTTAGAAATTAATACTATTATTAGACGTAGATAATTAATATAATAGTAGATATTGTATTATTGTTACTTTAATTCGTGTTCACTTTGCCTAAAAAAGTAAAATTTAAACGAAATGTTTTTGATATATTTAATTTATGTGTTCAAATATAATTATTTAAATTTTTGAAATTAATACAATCATTATGTGTTTATCTTCATTTAATGCATTTCTAACAATGTTATTAATTTTTAAAAGACTTCCATTATAACGGAATCATTTACTTGAAATGACTCATTAAAGTCATTTTTTTAAGTTCTGGTATAAAAAAATAAACACTATAAAATAATTTTTAATAACAGAGCTTCTATAATATAATGCTTCTTGTAGTTAGTTAGAAATAAATTATATTTTATGATATTGATACATAATCATGCAACATTCCTAGAGCACAAGGTTTTGGACGCCGAATAATAACTATATAGTAGGGGGCCTAGAACCGTTCCTTGGGGTGAACCCGTTAATTTCCGATCTTTAATCTTCTATAGTTTTTTTAAAGCCATCATTTTTTATATTTACTGCCTTGTTTAAGTGTACCATCTAAGACTGATTTTTAGTATTATTGATTTTTTTTAAAAATATCAGAGCTGAAAAAAAGATAAAATGAAGAAAATCCCGTTTCTTCTTTTGGTCTTTTCCAATTCCATTTTAAGTCAGTTCACTGACTCCTACTTATAACGTCTTTTTATTATATTACGTTATAACTGAAGAACTAACAAAAGAACAGAGACATGTAGGTGTAAATTTAACGATGGTTCAAGCAAAAACATTTTTCGATTTTGCTCATATGGTCAAGAATATAAAGATTTGAAGGGCGCTGGCCTCTAAAAACACCCACGGGATGAGTCGAGTCTTTTTCAGACGTTTTCAAGGATTTTCAAAAAAAGCTTCTTAACTTACGTGGGCTTGATTTAAAGTTATGAACTTTGTCCTCGCTTATATAGTTGCAATGAAATTATTTTTTCTATCATCTTATTCAGTCAAAAACCTTGAAAAATTAAAAGTAGATTTTTTTTAATTACTATAATGAGTTAAAAGTCCTGTTATTAAATTACCGATAATTCCTTCAACCTAAGACTGAAGTGTTAGTAATTTGTCACTTGACTAAATTACAGTAATTTTTATAATTTTAATATTTTTCTTTTGAATTTTAAACACTTAATTTCTCTAGCTTGTCAGTTGATTAAAGCTTTAGATTTTTTAATCTTAATATCATTAGACTTTATAAGACAAGCTTCGATTGACGTTAAACCAAATTATATTACTGTTAATAATCAAAATGCGATTAAAGTATAATGATAACTTGATGCAATTTTAATTAAGTATAAATTTAAGGATAACAAAATAGAAAAAACACATAAGAGTAAAATAATATTGCCAAAGAATGAGACAAAAATAATAACATAGATAAGAAAATGTAAAAAGAGTAAAGATAAAATTGCAAAATTATATAGTAAAAACGTTCATTACGATCACAGTCGATCAAACATTTCGTGTCGATCAAACATTCAACAAGGAAACAATCAAACATTCGATCCAATATTCTCAAACCACTTTGGTAGGCAGCAGGTGTCAAACGGGAATATAAAGAGAAATATTTCATATCTTGGTTGGATCGTGGACCTTAACAATTTTATAACGGGTAATCCGCGACAGAAAATCACATGTTTTGTCCTTTAAAGATCCTTATAATACTTCCGGTTCCTTAAAAATTTGCAATAATTTACCCAAAATCCAATGCTTCATGGTCCTTTTATAATTCCCAATTCAAACAGATAAGGGTACCTTTAGATGATGGTTACGTTGGGTGCGTTTAGTAATTTTTACATGTAACAGAGTAGATCTAAATAATTTATATTTTTTCTTTCCCTTAAAATCGATTTTCGTATTTCTTATTAGACCCCATTTTCAGAATTTTTGCTGTACTAACAGCTCCTTAATTCGTTCATCTCTCCCCTAATATGAAAATATCAAGTGCAGAAAGCCAATAATCTCTTCTCTAGCAGGTAAAGATGATGAGGGAGTTCGTGACTGAGAATACCTCACTCATTACCTGCATGTGAAAATATGAAAACAGTTTAAAACAATGAAGTTGTTCATTGTATGGATCTTTTGTCAAGTGAGGTTACACGTATAACCTTCCTTCCTAATAAAGAGCATGCTAAACAATCTCATGCCGTGTTTGTATAAACATATTGTTTAGTTTTAAGGGGTTTTATTTTTTTTTCTCATTCGTATTTGAGTATATAATTCTATCATTGAAACAGAAATGTCTAGATGCGGTCGTAATTAGATGGTACTTGACAAATGTACTAATTAGGGTCGATTTCTGTGAGGACTGTTTTGTTTATGTCCGAAACCATTCGCTGATGTTGCCTGCATTTAGATATGACATAACATGTAATGAGAATTTTTAGCCTCCACGTATACCTTATTTGTTTGTTTATATTGCATTATTTGTTCTCTTTAACATCCCACATAATAACCTGAATTCAAATCAGCTTCGTAACAAATATGTAGTTCAGTTTCGCAACCTTACAGATTATATTTCTTTATTTATCATCTCTTATGGGTCTGATTGTTTAGTCAGTCACAACACAATCAGGTCTTCAAATAGATCAGGTATCCTTTAACAGATAGATTTCTAAAACTCTTTTGTCAAAATCTCGGCACCAACCTGTTTTTACTTCACCTGCGAATTCGACTTTCAAATATGTCATTAATTAGCTTTGAAACGGAATATATTATTTGAACAATTATTTTTAATACCTATGAATTTCAGCAGATTAAAGTAGATTTTAGTTTATTTGTGTTATCATCAAGATATGCAGCCAGCAACTCCTTGATTCCCCTGGCCATCACACAAATTGTCTTTATTTTCAAAAAGATCACATTATAATTTTCTTTTGCTTAAATCATTGTTCAGTTTCTTTCTTATAATTTATAACTGTCTTCATTTAATAAAAAAATAACATTTTTGTAAGGAAAATTGAAGTCAGCTATGAAGAAATGGTTATTGTAAGTGGGAAATGATAAAATAACTTTATTGTTTAGATTTACCGTTTTAATTTAACAGTATTTGCTTTTTTAACTTATTTATATTAAGCTGTTTTGTTATTTTTTTTGTTAAACGACTCTTATAGTAATTTAAATGCTTTTAGCGAATTTTTATTTTAAAAATTGACAGTTATAAGGATTGACGTTATAGACACTTAGTTATATATATATATATATATATATATATATATATATATATATATATATATAATTATATATATATATATATATATATATATATATATTTCATTCATCTTTCCATCAATAGTCATAACTTTATCTCTTCATTTGCGCCGGCTTTAAAAGAAATTTTATGTTTAAAAAAACATGCCTAAAATTATAGATATTATTACTAGAATGGCCTTAGTGGTTAATTTTGAAACAATGAAAAAGTAACCTCACACATTCGCTTTAAAATAGAATCAAATAATCATTAAAAAATTACTGACAATTATATAGTTAAAATACGAATCAAAACACAAGCAATGTACGGGAAGCCGAAATGAATTGACTTATCATAATCTTAACTTACTTTGAAGGAGGTTTCAATGAGGTTCACAAAGTCCCTGAGAGCCCCAAGATGTTTCAGGCCTCTCAATGTATTGTGATAGGCTATGCCACTTCTAGTATATTTCTATGCCTAAAATGCTATCTTAATAAATAAACCTAGATTTTGGTTTTGTTTACATATAGCGCAGTTACATATTTTATCGTACTGCACATAGACTTCAAAATTTTAAAATACTTAAAATGGTTTAAAAAAAGACCCAACCTCTAGCACTACCGTTATTTTTCAAAATTAAGATGTTTGTCCTATGCGTTTCTTCTTTGCATATATTATTATATATATATATAATATATATATATATATATAATATATAATATATATGTATATGTATATTGAAATAAATTTAATATATGTTCGGACATGTTTTAGGAGAGTAATGTCATTTAACTATGGAAGTTGAGAAAAATTGAAAATAAGTTTTAATAATTGCTTTAGAAATATTAAAAAGCAAACTTAAGCTGATGTCAGACATAATAATTTGTTGACATCTTAGATAATATTTGTAGCTGCAAGACTATGTGATTAATTTTATTTGTGATGTAGTGAAGGATTTTTTTCCATTATTTCTTTTCAAATCGCAAACATTACTTTTGTTTTAAAATCATTGTTATAACAACAAAAACGATTTCTCGTTCAAAATGAAAACTTTGTATTATAAAAGGAATTGAAATGAGAAACAAGTTGAAGTCCAACGGACTGAAGGTTACACAATAGCCGAGGAAGTGCCAGAAACCTAACTTCTGACATTTGAGATTTTTTTTATAAACTATAATATCCAGGTTAACATCATTTCGCAACTAATTCATATTTGGACTTTGAGAGTTTTAGGCCTAATAGTGTGTAGCTCTTAAAAAACTTAGTTATAAAAAAATATAAAGAATATGAACGATATGATAATTTTTTTTTGGTAGCGACAGTAAGATAGGTATTTTACTGACTTAACAAAGTCAGTTAAGTGCGATTTTATTTTAAAGGCAGGAAAAGTAGTTTTTGTACAGTAATTATTGTCTAAAATTTGAAGCTTCACCTAAAATCAAAGGAGATAAAGAATAATTAAAGTTGTAACTTGCTCGATTTCAAGTATTTAAACACCATTTAAATACTTAATGTTTTAAACCCGCACTACATACCTAGTACTGTGATGTGATGTAACCTGGGTAAAAACTCTAGCGTCTCTCTCTTATGTTCGCGTCGGATTTACTTGATTATTATTCCTTTTTATTTATATTTTTATGTTTAAGTATTATTAATATATAAGTTTTACCGTATCTTTGTGTTTTAATTATTTATACTCCAGTTTCAGAAGTGGGATAGGTAAAAAAAACGGTTGGAAGTGTTAAATGTTTAAAAATTTAATTTATTTTCTTGTAGCGAATTGGTTTTATTTGATTTGTTTATTTAAAAATTTGTATGGATAGTGAGTTTAAACTATTTTTTTAACCTATTTCACTGTAATTATCGTTTTTTTTTTTCATTGAGGAACTGGGCGATTTGTCGCATGCCCCATTTGAGGTCAACATAAAAAGTTATGATTTATTATTATATTACATTATATTGACAATCTGTGGTCAAGGTCGTTAAGGCGTCAGTTATTAAACTGAATTTTGACACCACAGAGGTCTGAGGTTCGCATCCCAGGTTATGCTCTCAGTTAATATAAGATTATTGTTCAATTAATTTATCGCCAACTTTAGATTACACTTTGAACGTAACGGTTGCCACAACCACTATAGGTGGTTCCCGCAGGGGGTATCCCTGATGAGCCGCAAGACTCTAAACGGATATTATTATTATTATTATTATTATTATTATTATATTGACAAGACATAAACAATAATAATAAAGCCATTTATTATTTATAAAGGTTATAAACTATAGATATAAGACTGCAATGACTTTTATAAATGTTCGGCCATAGGCCGTTAAAAACTCAGGTTGCACTTGCAAAAGAATCAATTCTTAACCCTAACCATCCTCAATAATAAGAAAAAAATAAAATTAACAATTAAGCCAGGTTTTAAAAAATATCTTTTTAAGATTGATACCTGTAAAATATATTTTCAATTTCAATCAATTTCAATACTAATTATATTAAGGTTCATTTATCGTATTGTAATTAGAAATATGAATCTATCAGTTCAAGGTTTCTATTTAAAAACGTATATAAGAGTTTAGTTATAAAAAATCTTAATTTAATTATTTTTTTTAAAAACGTATACTTACAAGTTGGGGCATTAAAATATAATTCTAAGCTACAAAAAGGTTTTTTAGAAGGAGACTTACAGCTATAAAATTTTAACTGCCAGAATGAGGTATTTAGAAGATATTAAAGCAACTCATCCCGCAGAGCCATATATGGTGACCTTTGCATTGCGTGTGATTTAGAAGAGATGTTTAGAAGTTTTAGTATTCTCCCATAAAAAGCCTTGCATCTTGGGAATTGTCCGGCTAGACAAAGACAATGGCTTGAATTTACGAGTCAAGTGAAGGTAAACTCATGCACCTCATAGCTTGAGAAATATCCGGCTATGTTTAGACAATGGTTAAGCGGAGACGCGTTTGGTGAAGGGGAAACTCAACTTAGCGCTCGTTGGTTTTTGATAAATGTTAGGCTAAGCTTAGAAAATCGCTTTAGAAGACGCGTTTAATGAAGGGTAAACTCATCCAGCGCTCTCGTTTGATAAATGTCAGGCTGAGCTTAGAAAATCGCTTTAGAAGACGCGTTTTGAAGGGTAACTTATGGTTGATAAAGTTAGAAAAGACGCGTTTGGTGAAGGTAAACTCATCCAGCGCTCTGGTTTGATAAATTTCAGACTAAGCTTAGAAAATCGCTTTAGAAGACGCGTTTAGTGAAGGGTAAACTCATCCAGGGCTCTGGTCTGATAAATGTCCAGCTAAACTCAGACTTTACCTCTAGAAAACGGGGGTTTATTAAAGACACCCTGCTAACATGTGTCCGGTCATGTCATATACTAATCCTAGAGACAGACTTCACGAAGGATAGCTTTATCTATCGTCCAACCTGAGAACTCTTTTTAATTCTGACCCTCACTCTTAATTAATTTTCGATGCAGAATTTATTAAACACTCTTTCAGGAAAAAACCAAGCTTAATAGTAAAACAAGAATGAAAATGGGAACAAAGGAAACAGTCTAGTACGTAATACTTAGGTATAAATGCTTGGACTCGATCGGCTCTATTTTGTGAAATGCAATAAATAATGAACATGCTTGATATTTCTCTTTCCTTAATTTTTACTTTTCCTCATATATACCATAGGTATAAAGAAAAAGTATTGTGTTTGCAAAGAAAATCCGAAACTAGGATGTCACCGGACTTATCCGTTTCAGAGGTTTTTAAGGCCTCCTGAGTGGTTTTTACAAAGTTGTCTGTCTATATGCGAGTGGGTATGTGTATGTGTCGGTTATCATTGTAGCTCCTAGTGTATTTATGCTAGAGATATCATTTTGATACTACCGAGTTTTGCAAAACATGAATAGTTGACACAATATAATTGTGCGAGACACCAAGGAAATGTAACAAGCAAAATGCAATGCTACATCTGGGAACTGTTCCATCATTCGACATTCGTCATACTTGATGGCTCGACATTTAATGTCCCACTCTATTTCGTTACGTCTAACTCATCAGGGCGCCGTTACGTCTAACTCAATCAGGCTCTGTCGGCGCCCTAATGAGTAAGACGTACCGAAACAGAGTGGGACATGACATTATGTCGAGCCATCAAGTATGACGAATGTCGAATGATGGAACAGTTCCCAGATGTAGCATTGCATTTTGCTTGTTACATTTCCTAGGTGTCTCTCGCACAATTATATTGTGTTATGCTAGAGAGTTGAAACTTTGTACAAAAATCACTCTACCGCTTTAATTGTGCTATTCAAAAAATATTTATTTTATGACGTCAATAACTTGCCCAAAAAGACTCGAAAAGTCACAAAACCCGGAAAAATGATACGATCGGATTAAGATTAAGCATGCATGTAGCCATATATAAGACTAATATATGTTCTAAGTTTCATCTCATTATCAGCATTAATTCATTTTTATCATACGACTTACATAAACTTATGACTTATATGGCACTTTTTTTAAAAATAGTAAAAGGTTGGTAAACAATCTAATTAAGTTAAAACTTGATACAAGTATATATCTTTACGTAAAAAATAAGTACACTAAGTTCCATTTCAATACGACCAGTGTATCCATAATTTTTATTAGATCATAAAAGTTAAGCAGCATTGAGCGTGGTCAGTGCTGTATGGGTGACAGCTGAGAATGAAACGGATGCATTTACTATTTGAGGACGAGCGAAACGAGTCCGAAGACATTTTGCAGTATATTTGGCTAATTGAATTGTCTGGACGAGCGAAACGAGTCCGAAGACTGCTGCAGTATAAAATTGTCTGGACGGCGAAACGAGACATGCTGCAGAATTTGGCTGATTGAATTGTCTGATGAGGACGAGTCGAAATGCTGCAGAGCCGAGCGAACGACGAGACATGCTGCAGTATAAATTTGCTAATTGAATTGTCTGAGGATGAGCGAAACGAGTCCGAAGACATGCTGCAGTATAAATTTGGCTAATTGAATTGTCTGAGGATGAGCGAAACGAGTCCGAAGACATGCTGCAGTATAAATTTGGCTAATTGAATTGTCTGAGGACGAGCGAAACGAGTCCGAGGCGAGGATGAGCGTAGCGAATCTGATGTGATGAGGAAAAGTTCCGAGATACCCTATACCCGACTTTTTATCAGTGAAATAAGAAAAATCGATTTTTATCGATTTTTTTAGGTAGAAGGATTAAGTTAGAAGGCAGTACGAACTAGTAAAGTACAAAAGGCCGGAGAGTATCAATATAGAATTAAAAGCACGGAATTTATCTCATAAAAGTCTTTTACGATCACGAAGCTCGTTCCTGTTTACCCAGACTAAGTTCACTTTCAACTTTTTTAAAAGCATTTAAACAGGTTCAAGTTATGTGTCGTAATTACAAGTCTTCGCCACTGGCTAGCTTAGTTTTTGGAACTATTATAAGAAATGTTTAACGTTTTACCTTAAATAATCCGTTATACAGGAGTAATTACTCTTTACTAGCACTTTAATTGTATAGAACTTCCACATTTTTTTAAAAAAATAGGACAAAAACAGTGAGCTTAAGTTCTATAGGGAAAAAATAATTTATGTATATTTCATCAGATTAGTTGACATTTTCAGGTTTTAAACACAGACAAGACTTTGTGCTGACTTTGCATCGATCCTATTCCTCCATGCCTCCTAAATTAGAAGTCAAACGTCGGATTCTTCATCAAATTTGACGAGGTCACAACCGGAAGACCTAAACCTTCATAAAAATAACCGCGAAATTTCAAGCAGTTTATTATAAATTTTTATTTTATTATTAATAATACATGTTTAAGAACACTTGAAATGTATTATAAATTGTACTAAGTAATTGATTTACAAGCTTCAGTGGCTTTAGGGGCTTAGTTGGCTGGATTAGAGCATCTTCCTGTGTTAAAGACAAATTAATTATTAAATATCTCTGTGTTTTACAGATACTTTATAAAAAGAATTTATGGAATGGGCTAAACATCATATTGGAGAAACTTGGCTGATGCTGCATTTTTGTAATGGACCAAACATGTAAGTAAAATTGAAGTTCTATTCCATCAAATTAATACATTTTTTAACAACAATATAGATAAATACATAAAACATAAGTGTATAATTTATGAACAAATCGTATTTGTACCTATTCCTATCGTATAGTATTATGACTATTATACTATAATACAATTTATACTTATTATTGTGTTTATGATTATACTATAATACAATTTATACTATATTATTGTGTTTATGACTATTATACTATAATTCAATTTTATACTATATTATTGTGTATATGGCTATTATACTATAATACAATTTTATACTATATTATTGTGTATATGACTATTATACTATAATACAATTTTATACTATATTATTGTGTATATGACTATTATACAATTTTATACTATATTACTATGTATATGACCAATATATTATTATACAACTTTATATTATATTACTGCTTATGTGACTATTATACTATATAACTATTTTATAGTATATTACTGAGTAAATAAATAAATAATCCATTTATTATAGTGAATATGATGAACTACTTCCCTAAATTCCATTATAGAAATTACTTAACTTTACAAATCGAGATTATCCCGTGGTTACTCTTTCAAAGGGTAGGCTTGAGTTGCCATATGGAACAAAATTGTTTTAAAATACTTCTAATTTTCAATCATATATACATACAGAATATACATATACCACATATATATATACTACATACACTACATAGATACAAACAAACACACACACACACAAACACACACACACACCACACACACACACACACACACACACAACATATATATATATATATATATATATATATAATATATATATATATATATAATATATATATATATATATATATATATATATATATATATATATATACATTATATATACAAACATATATTACTGATACATAACATTATATATATTACTTATATAGTATCCTATTACTGTACAATAAGAACTTTTTTAATCAAATAGTTTTTAATATATTTTGTTAGATTGGTTTTAATTAAAACTTTAAAATTGAAATATTTAAAATAAGATATACCTTTGAGGCCAACATATAAGCAAAGTTACTTTAACTTTAAAGTCTGACTTATTGAGACACTCTAACGATTTAAAAAAAATCGTAATTCGATCTCACTTCCAAAAATCCCGATCATGCGTGACTAAACACATTTTATATAGGCACGACATTTTTTTTAAAAAAAAGAATTATAATAAAATTAGAAAAAAAAAATATCTTTGGAAAAATAAAACCAATGGGTTCTTCGTTATGCCTTCTTTGCATAGTTTCGAAGATGAGGTTTTTCGAGATTTTTTTCTTTTTTGAAAACTCTATAAAGATATATTTTGGGGAAAGTATAAAAATTGTCACTAGGATAATGTAGTTATGAGAGAAATTTCTGTGTAAAACCCATAATCTTTTGTTGATTTGATAAAAACAGGGTAATATGATTATCCTTATATTTCCTGAATTATATTTAAGGAAAGGAAATGTATTCTTATTTTTTACTACAAAACCTAATAAGGAAGTTTTATATCTTTTTATTACTCAACGTGTTATCTTTAAACGTATTATTTTTTATCGTTTTATTTTTTTACGACGTGAAGATACCAAATCTGGAGCGAAGGTCCGAAAGCCGGACGAATGTACTTTTAAATGCGTGCTTCTTTGTGGAACAATCCATGTTTTGCAAAAGTTTTCGGTTACTTGCCTTATTCACAGCTGTATAGCTCTACACGGTGTGATTTCGTTCCGTCGATAAATCATTCCGTCGACAAATTTAAATTATTTGTCGATGGAACGATTTGTCGACGCAATGATTTTTTCGACGCTATGATTTGTCAAAAGGATGATTTGTCGACGAAGAGATTTATGTGAGCCCTCTACTCAATAAGAGCTCTGATAGACTATATAAAGCTCTTTTAGCATGGTAGGTTTTAGATTTACCCTCACTTGTTACGGTTTAGCCTTTAATTATTTAGTTTTTCTTCGTTATAGGCTTTAATCATTTCATTTTCTTCCTATTTATTTTTCTCTTAAAAATTGAGCTTATGAGGTTAGGGTCATGGAGGAAAGAGGCCAGGGGTCAATTTTTTAGTAAGGGGAGACTCAATGAACAAGGATATATAATATATATATATTATATATATTATATATATATTATATATATATATATAATATATATATATATTTGTACGAGATATTTGTTCCTTGATAACTCTTTCTTGGATCGCAATGATACTTAGTACAAAAAAGCACTCTTATTAATGTCCAGAACCCTATTGTATATGAAATATTTGTGACGTCATAAACCTACAATAATAACACGACAAACATTTCAAAAAATCAGGAGTCTTCACAAAGTGTTTTCATCGGGTTGCTTTTTTTACACATGTACTTCTATGTATGGTTAACAAAATTACAAAGTAAGATTTTATTATCAGTTTTAGTTCTGGTGTTATTGATGGACATATATAACATAATGTAAACAAATCACGTTTTTTAACTAATACATTTGAAAATTCGCTTAGATCGTGGCAGTATGCCACTAATATAATCCAGTTATATGACGAACTAATATAGAACAACAACCATGCGGCCGCTGAGTGGCCAGGAGGCCAAAGGCCTCTTGTTTCTTATTTATTCTTTTATTTATCTTATTTATTATTTTTGTCATTTTATTTGTTTCCAGTTTTTAAATTTTCTTGTTTTTATTGTTTGTCTAGACTGAGGATTACCAGAAGTGGTCGAAAGTCGGCTCTTGTTTTTTTTTAATTAACTTAAATTTAGTTAGTCATTTTCTAATTTCATGTCATTAACTTAATATGTGAACACACTAACTTTTTTTAGGTATAAGAAATAGTAATAGTAGTTGTAATAGTAATAATAGTAATAGTAATAGTAAGAAATGTCCAACATAAAAATCCAAAACCGAGGTTTCACGATAATTTTACATTTTCAAGCATTTTTTCGGTTTAAGTCTAATGAGGTTGTTTTATATCAGCAAATTTCCTCCAGACCATTGGCTCATATAAAGGAAAATAAATATAGGATTTTTTCTTTGTAAAGTATATTACACATTTACTATACAGGAGTACTATACGAATTGGATAGAAACACGGAACAGTATAAGAAGGATGGAATAGTGTCCTGGGCCGGAACAAAGGACTGACAGAGAACCGATAGGCGTAGGATCAGCTTTGAGATCATTGCCCTACCGGTCACCATCCCGAGACCATTTTCTTAGAAAACATCGCAGATTCTTTCTTTTTGTGGTCACACAACTCTCATCAACAATACCTTTCAGTTCTTTTTTCCAATTACATTTTTCTAGCTTTTCGCTTTTCTAAAGGAAAGAAAGAAGGAGAAAACAATTTTAAAACAGAAAATGAAAGGCATTAAAAGTTGATAATAACATCGTTTAAGTAAAAATCGCTTAATTGGTGTTTATAATTATCGCTTAATTGACCTTTTTGCGGCGAAAAATATTAACCCTGAATTTTGCCGATTTTTGAAAATTTTGCTGACTAGCAAACCGGGTTATTGACGTCACAAAAAACCTGGTTTTCAATAGGGTTTGTGGGAGGACACAAACCCTATTAAAAACCAGGTTTTTTTCAACCCTGAAAACCACGGTTGATTTTTGTACCAAGTTTGATTAAAAATATCAATCCGTTTGAAAGAGCGTGTTTACAAGAAAGTGTCTAGAAATACACACACACACACACACACACAAATATATATATAATATATATATATATATAATATATATATATATATATATATATATATCGAAACGTATTTTTCCTCATTAAGGACCTCTGAAACGGATTTCTGTCGTGGTCCGAGGTTCGACTTCCGCCATGACGCCTATCCCATTAGCAAATTTATTCCCAAAGGAAATTCGCTAAAAAGCCCACGTCTGAGACGAACACAGTTCTCGAGGTGTGCAAGTTATGCCGACATCTTTGACTAACACAGTCCTCGATAT
>JACMZG010001911.1:11514813-11602313 GCA_018340805.1 Microvelia longipes
AGAATAGTCATAACAGAATATGGCAGCCTCCGTTGCAGAAGCTGTTAAGGCGTTAGTATTCTAATTTAAGACACATAGGAGATCTAGGGTTCGAATTCCAGGTTACTCTTTTATTTTATACAAAATTATTGATAAAATAAACTTGAGCGTAATAATTACCCCTATCACCTAAGGTGGTTCACGCAGAGGTAATCTCTGATGAGCCGCTAACCTCTAAAGAGATATTATTATTATTATAATTATATACGCAGAATATAAATATATTCTATTTTGACAATATATCATTGATTATAGTATGACACACGGTTCAAATCAGTTGACAGCATGAGAAAATAGTTGAGGAACAAATGAGGTCTGCCTGATATAAAATTGTCGGAGCGGTTTAACATCTAGGACTAATTTCATTGGCTCCCTCACATTATTGTCCCACGCTGTCAACTAATTTTAACCACGTGTCATACTATAACAACATCTGCATTGACGATACTTTCAATTTAAAGCATTTAGGGTATAGTCACCGAGGAAACTGTTCTTGTCAAGTCCTTTTATCTACTCTTAAGAGGTGATAACTCATTTATTATCAAATTTTTTTATACGATAACTTATACTAAACCCTCGCATTTTCCTGGATAGCCAGACCAAACTCAAGCAACGCTCTTCAAAATGAAGCCGACTTTTTTCGTTTCCGTTGCGAAAATCTCGATCACCTATTTTTGGAACGTAGGCTATTTTTACATAAGTTAGAATTCCAGCAGTCATCTTACTGTGAGGTATATTTATTTTTGAAAGCGTTGGAGGTGCTTAAAATTATGTACCCCCATTATTCCTTCTATCTATAGTATGAAGCACATTCGACCCTTCCCTCCCCAGGCCATGGTAGACCCGGGCCTAATACTAAGTAAGGCCTGTGAACATAGAGTTATATACTAGAGGGGACATAGCATATCTCAATACAATGAGAGGCCAGAAACATCTTTTTAGGGCTCTCAAGGGCTCTGTGTAACCTCATTGAAACCTCCTCCAAGGGTGACTTATGGTTGTATAAAAATTCAATTGATTTCGGCTTCCAGCACATTTTTTTACTGAAATTTAATGTTAATTATAATAACAATTATAATTAACTGTAATTATGTACTGATTATTTGATTGCATTTTAAGCGTTGGTGGTCAGGTTACTTTTTCGATTTTACAAAATTTAACCTATAGAGCTCCTCTAGTAATAATATCTCTATGCCTGTGAATAACTACGTTCATCAGGGTTGCCAATCACTAATTTGATAAAAATATAATCTAATATCTAATCTATCATTTAAAACCTAGACACAAAAGGACATAAATATGGCCCTCAGTGTTAACAATAGTATATTATGTTACATAAGGATGATTTTAATTTAAGGATCAAATCAAGGTTACAACATATGTCATTTTTCTAACTATCGTTCCGTTACCATAACAGATTCATTTTTTATTTCTCTTGCTTATTCCTTTGTTATTTTACAACTATATTTTTTTCATGTCTAAGTTGGCGCCCGACATATAAAATGTCGAGCGTAGGCTGTAACCCCCTACGCTCGAGATAAACGTCCCTGAATTTGATTTTCCTCCCCTCTGTTGTAAATTTTGATCTTACTCAATACAATTTCAAGGCTAAAAATTGTTTTACTTAAAATAATATATCATTATTATAAATCTATGTATCGTTTCCCAAAATATTAAGTAATTGATTACCTAACCTTGATAATTCAAAATTTATTGTATTTACTACAAAATATAATTTTATTTCAAATTACATTGTTTATCCTAAATAATGGTAAATAAGAACAATGTAATTTAGATTGTTTTTAGTTTGTAATTTATTTTAATACAGTTATTTGGCCAAATTACAGCTCGAGGCGACACTTACATAATTCTCTCGAAACTGATTAGTTTGATTTTGATAATTTCTCTTCAAAATATAAATCCAGTTTTTTTCTAAAGACTATGATATTGAGTTTTCAAAATTTCTAATCCCTTCCTGTCGTTTACAGATTTTTTTTTAATAATTTAGATTTAATTGTAAAGCTATTATTTACAAAATATTATTTTAAATTGAGGAAATGTAGTTTATTCACCTAGACTGTACATTTTGATTATATTGCTGGCAAAAAACCAGACACCTTCGATTAAAAATACAATTTATAAGAATCAATTTTTCGCTTTTAATTTGCAAAATTTAGTGTCGTCCTGAAAAATATTTTTAAATAACATATAACGCAATTTTAAGACTCTATAGACTAGTTGTAGAGCATTTGCGGATTTATATTTTCTGAGGACGAGCAAAGCGAGTCTGAAGTAGGGAGAATGAGCGTAGCGAATCCGATGTGCCGAGGAAAATTTCCGATGGATGCCGTACCTGAATTTTTTAATATCATTTTCTGATATTTCTTGATCATAATTCATGTGAAATAAATAATAATAATAAAGCAATTCAAACACCTATTGAATAAAGTGTAATAAATATTGCGCAATAATTATAAAAATAAAAAAAATCAAGGATTTCAATTTTTGTCAAATTGACGAAAATGGTTAAAACAACTAAAAACTGTTGCGTTTATATAATTTCGATATTAAAATGAGTTGGCGTTTAAATCAAGTAGGTAGTAAAACAAGGTAAGGGTGTGTTGGCAGCAAGAGCTAAAGGTCGTAAAGGTCACAATACGAGGGCACAATGCGCAAAGCGTTAGAACACTACTATTCAGACACGCCCATTTCATTTTTTAGTCATAAGGCAACTTTTTTTTTTACTTATTTAACCGCAACAAGGAACGCATTTATTAACTTTTAAAATCGTAACTACATTAACTTTTACAAGTAAAGTTCAGAGAGAGTGTTCGATATACACGACCTTCGAATTACAAAGTACAATCGACTTATATTTTAAAATATCACATAAAAATGAAATAAGTTAATATGTAACAGCTAAAACAATGTAGCTATATTACATTGTCTGAAATTTGCTTTGTATCATTCATTCTGTGTGAGAAAAAGAAACGAAAAACAATAACAACTTTTTTGATCTAAATTTATTTCGGTCAATATCAAGGAACCTCTTGAATATACATTCATATTTCAGTCATGAATGGTGTGATAGTAAGAAAATTTTAAATTTTTTATTTTCATAGAAATTAATTATTACTTTTCCTCTTTAGGTAGGTATATAGGAAAAGTATTGTGTTTGCAAAAAAATCCGAACCCGGGATGAAACCCGGTTTCTAAAAACTATGATGTTTAACTTACATGTTAAAGATTTTTCCGATGTTCCGAGAAATATTTTTATGATTGATTTTGTAAATAAAATGAATATTTACACTCCAGACTCACCTGTAAACAGAATAACAAGTTAAAATAATGAAATATCAAAATTATGATACAAGCAAACTTTTATTAGAAAATTACAATTATATTAAACTTTACTTTATTAAAATAAAGTATAAAAAATAAGTTTTAAGAAAAATATACTTAAAATTAAAGTATAAAAGTATATATATATATATATATATATATATATATATATATATATATTATATATATATATATATATAATATATATATATATATATATATATAATTTTTATCCCAAACGGATGAACACGTTTAAAATAAATATAATACAAGAATCAACTGTATTGCGAGGAGTACCTCTATTAAAAATTAGGTTTAGTAACGTTATTAACATAATATTAATTTTTGTGTTGATTTGAAATGTTTTAGGTCTTATACATGAAATATGTTTCAAATGTTGTTAATTTCAATTTTATCAGCAAATCTAACATGTAAAAAGAAACGAGGAACACGATAAATAATAATAATGATAATAACTTTATATGTTGCCAGGACTTACAAAACGTGGTCGCGTTTTGTATGTTGCTTAAAATGGTAGGAGTCTATTATGTTGGAGGTAGGTAACCTGATTTTCATTTAAACGCGTTGATATATTTAGGCAGACAATTTAATTGTACCGAAAATTTTAAAAAAGACAAGTATTAATTTTTTGTCAAGGACTCTTGTAAATAAAATCTCGTAAGATGGGTCCTTTTCTTGTTCAATTGGTTTATTTACTCATCAATTATAACCAAACAGACGTGTTCATCAAACTAGATATGGATTTTGTGATTACGAAATATAAAGTCAAGCCTGTAAATCAAGTTAAATACTTAGAATACGTAAGTCCCTACATATATGGCTAGCAACACACCTACATGACCTATACTCGGACCTATATTTTACACCGACTTTTACTTCACTGTATGTTCTGCTATTTTGTACTTATTATCGATAAAAAGAGGGAATTCGGTGCTTTTGCCGCGACGCGATGATTGACAGATGAAATATTTAGATAATTTACTAAAAATCAAATAAATTCGGTCAAAAAACCCTTCACATTCTCACGAAAATCACTCAAACAAAAAAGGACTCTGTTGTTACAAATAATATGACCGCTTCCATTAGAGTCAATTTTTCATAAATATATTGAAAAAATAAATATGTTACCTTTGTATCTAACTTATTAACCGCATTTTAAAATCTTTGTTTCAGCGTATTTTAAACGGCGCATATGAGTGTTTTTGGATGACAAATATGGTAGGTATCGATTCTACTTGAATGAATGAATGAATGAATGAACCGTTTATTAGATCAATACAATAAACATAAATTAAAAATAAAATCTGAATCTTTGATCTAAATCAGCCAAAGCTGCGGTATTTGTCTATAAGACATTACTTATAAAGACTATTATCAATTATCTTACAAATAATTTTAATTATTTTAATGTATATATTATAGTTACATTATATCTTTTTTAAATTATTGATTTTTTATTCATGTTTATTTTAAATCTTATCTATTTATTATGTATTTCTATTTATTTGTGATATATTCATATTTTTATTTCTATTTATTTCCTATTCACTTTACTAAATATAAATATTTATCCCCATAGTATATATACACAATTTTACATACATATACATACACACACACATACATATACATATATATTTTTAAAGTTAAAATACAAAATAAATATTTTCTATTTACTTAGTTTCTATTTTTTACTATCGATTCTACTACCTTTAAATAAATAAATATATATATATATATATATATATATTATATATATATATATATATATTATATATATTATATATATAGATATATATAATATATATAAGAAAGTGTGTGTGTGTTTACTCTTGAAGAAGAGTAAGAGTTTCTACTCTTGCGCATGGTTCACGATAACTCTCATATCAAAACGAAATATGGCATAAAACGATATGTTGGGGAGGTCACAAAGTCTATTATTTCTTAACAATTAATTAAATAATCCAATCCATACCAAGTATATTTTACCAATTAGCTAGGTTAACAAGTCAACAGGTTAATAACTTTCACTAAGATTTAAGTTCTCAATACTTAATGTTGATAAAGCACGTAAAAAACTTGAGACTGGAGATTGCTCAACAAGTCGTGTGTAGGAGCGCACGAGTTGGGCTTTCTTAATTTTTTTATCACCCATTAAAAACCTTAGTTACACAAAAAATTAATACAAAATATAATATAGAGCTGTACCAATCTTATTGAAAACGTTGACTTCACCTTATTTTTTAAAGGGTTTATAAGATAAATTATTATTATTTTTATAAAATGTCTTATTCAATAAAAATAAATACATAAAAATAAATTGTATACCCTTGAAAACCAATAAATTCTTCTAATCGAGGCCCGGGGTTCGGAGTCTGGCTTATGCCTCAAGTTTTTATTTTATGAATAATTTTCATTGAAAATGTACAAATGAGGTTTGGGTCATACAGAGGATGAGGTAGTTTTTGTAATATATACGAGCATTTATTTTTTTTTTTATTTAATTTATTCAATAAAGGTATATTTAAAATAAAAAAATAAAATAATTTATGGCGTTGATGTTAATTATTATATAATATATATATATATATATATATATATATATATAATATATTATATATAATATATATATATATATATATATATATATTATATATATATATATATATATATATATATTTGAGTTTATAGGATCGGAATGAAACATGGTACAAATAATGGACCTCATAAAATGCCTGTGAGCTACTATTATGGGCCATAAATTTTGCCTAAACACAGGTTCATTTAGTCTTTAGACAGGCTCGGAACCGCCCTTTCGAAGGACGGCTCATGAAAGGATTTCCATCGCTCGCATGAAAATTCTAGAGGCCTCAACCGGAATCGAACCCGGATTGTCCGGATGGCAGGAACAAGTGCTAACTATTAAACCGGGACCTCCTTGATGATGAAATGTGTATAACGTCATTGATTCACAATAAAGACTAAGAAAAAATTCACAAATCTTTGAAAGGTTTTTTGATCGGGCCAACTGCCAAGCATTTGTAGTTGGCCGAAGTGTTTGTTTTGGCATATGTTTTATTTTTGATTATTCTCTATTTTTTAACCTTAACGGGATCTATTAGTTATGCGGCAAATTAAATTATATATAAGATCCATGATTTATACAAGATTATTGTTTAAATAAATTATCCCCATATATAGCTAATGACCTTATATAGATAATGATACCACGGAGGTCCGGGGTTCGCATCCCAGGTTACGCTCTTAGTTTATATATAATTATTGATCAGATAAATTATCGCCAACTTTAGAATACACTTTGAGCGTAACGGTTGCTACTACCACCCGAGGTGGTTCCCGCAGGGCTTATCCCTGATGAGCCGCAAGGCTCTTAACGGGCATTATTATTATTATATAGATAATACTTTGAGAACTTGCTTCTACCACCTAAGGTTGTTGTCGCAAGGGTTAACTTAAAATGCTGTAAAACTCTAATAATACAAAATTATTATATATTTATTATTTTTGTGAAGTTAAGCTGAATTAAATAAAAAAGTTATCTCATTATAATCTTAATATTACTAAATATGTGTTTCACAATATATAACATGGTATTAAATTACTAATAATGCTACATTTAACTACTTTTATGTAAAAACCAAGCTAAGAAAAACAAGTTAGTTTTAAGTAAAGTCCACGCCTTGAGAGTCTAGAGGTGTGTCTTAGTGTAAGCATATAAAACCAAACAACTTAGAAACGATGTTTTTAAGTCCCGTAAAGTTTGCGAAGCTCTAAAAGGATATGACTTGTGTTAATGTCATGTCAACAAGTTCCTTAAGATAATACGCTGGAGAGATATGAACTCGATTTGAACCAGGATGTTTCATTCCAGTTTTGGTTTTTTTGATTTCATTCAATATTAAAATACATTCTAACAAATATATTATAAATTTATCTAATTATCTTACTACTACATTTTATTACTCATTTATTTTAACATTTTTATTTATTCTATCTCTTACATCTCAATAGTAATATAATTTTCACTATTTATTTATCTATTTCCAACTCCCGCCTGAGTGCAATCACTGGATTGTTTCTCTATCAAGCGCACCAAGCCATTAAATCTGTGTTAACTCTAATACTTGTAACAATCACAATTGTTGTTGTATTATTCAATAAATAAAATAAAAAAAAACAAAAAAAAAAACAAATATATTTAGTAGGATGTAAGTTTTATGACTTATGTACTTAAATTATGTACTTAAATTATATACTTAAATTATGTACTTAAATTATTTAACTGGAAATGATTTGTTTGAGCTTAATACACGAATTTATACTATAGGATATGTATACTATAGGATATGTATACTATGATATTCATACTATAGGATATTTATACTATAGGATATTTATACTACAGGATATTTATAATATAGGATATTTATACTTTAGGATATTTATACTATAGGATATGTATACTATAGGATATTCATACTATAGGATATGTAAACTATAGGATATTTATACTACAGGATATTTATAATATAGGATATTTATACTTTAGGATATTTATACTATATGTAACCTATAGGATATGTAAACTATAGGATATTTATACTACAGGATATTTATAATATAGGATATTTATACTTTAGGATATTTATACTATAGGATATGATACATAGGATATTCACATAGGATATTGTAAACTATAGGATATTTTACTACAGGATATTTATAATATAGGATATTTATACTTAGGATATTTATACTATAGGTATGTATACAATAGGATATTCATACTATAGGATATGTAAACTATAGGATATTTATACTACAGGATATTTATAATTAGGATATTTATTTATTTATACTATAGGATATTTCGACTATTTACTTCATTTATTTTCTTGATGTGTTTAGATTAAGTTAAGTTACATAAGATAAATTAATTAGGTTAAGTTGTGGGATTACAGGCATATTTTAATAGCATACGTTAGAGGGGTTTGTGCCAGGATGTAATACAACTATCCTGTACGTTTGAAGTATTACATTCTATAAAATAAATATATATTTAAAATCTAGAAGCAAAGCGGTAAGCCTCCTTCCAAGTCCCCTCAACTTCCGTTATCAGATTTCAAAATACGATCCATTTCATAATGGATATTCACATCAATAAACTAAGATATAATTTGACGATAATTTGGTCCTTTGAATCGGATGGGTGACCGCTGAGCTTACACCTTATCTTTTTTGTCTTGGGGTGATTTAAGTGAGACTGAAGATATACCAAATTATAAATTAGGCATTCGTCATACTGTGATGTCGAGCAAATTCAGTCCTAAATTGTGAGAAAAAGGTTTGGGGAACCTCGCACCCAGTTTTTTATGTGTCACTTCTTTTATAAAAAAAAAACTTTTTCATTAAAATTTATTTATAATTTTCCCTGAGTTCAGAACTTTTTTGATTATTGAATGTATGTTTATTTATTAAACACCTTTAAAAAATAATGGAATATTAATCTTCGTTAGGTCGAAAGCCATAATTGTTAATTTTATAGCTATTAATTTTCTCGCTTAAATGTTTAGTAGGTGAATTAAAAAGGACAGAAGGAAGGAGTGTGGCATTCCTCGTAGTGAACCGGAATCAACTTGTCAATGGGGGGTGGAGACGCACAGGTGCGTGAAATAGTCCAGCGAGTAAAAGGAAATTATGGTTGAGGTAGTTCCTTCAACTAGACACCTGCCCTTGGAAGGGTTCTGTCTAGTTATGCTATGATATATGTATATTCAACAGGTTCATTATTCTATGATATGTATATTGAACATATTCATTAAGCCCTAACTGTATAAATCTTGTTTGCACTATTTCTAGACTCATCTAGATCTCATACCGAACTATACTTAGTATCAAAATAAACCCATAAAGTTTATTATCACATTGAGTTTTATCCACCACACTAGTCGGTGGATCCAAAAAATCGAATAGAGTTAGCCATTAAAAGTTATTAAATTAAATAATATTCAAATAGAGTTTACTAAATCATAAAGAAGGCATAAGTTAAAAAAAAAAAAAAAGTCTTTAAAACTTAAAATTTTTTTATGGTCCCATCTCACTATTTCTGTAAAAAGACCAAAAGCCTTATCTCCATAGTAAAAAACACATCTTATTGTATTTCAAGACTAAATTTTCTTGAAAAAGGAGCTGGGTTCACTCTTAAGGAATGGTTTTAATAATTTTTTTAGTGGCCGTAAAGCAGCTGACCTTAACTGGTGGCACATGGACCATCAGCAGTCCTTGAGAAAGGCTCAAATGATTCGCAAAATATTTTAAGAGGTTTATAAAAACAATAGATACATCAAAAAGTCTAACAATTGAAAGGAGGATACAACATCTCTTATCATTTCCCTGGGTAGCTTGGTACAATTAGTTGTATATTGGTGACATCTTTTTTTTGAAATTATTACAATTTCATGTAAATGTAACATTATTTTTTCTACTATTATGTCTTAAATTACGTAAAATTAATTTAAAATAAGTTTTAATTATTATTTATTGCACATATTCTTTAATTATCTGTGACAAATAAAGTAATTTAATGTCACGTGATCCGATAGAGGTTGTAGAGGAGTAAGGAGTCTGCAGTCTCCTTTAGAAAGGCTATAGTAAGAGTAAGTACAATTATGGCACCTAATGGAAACTGTTACATTGAAAGAATCTTTATCACTGTGTTATTTTACCTAAATCCTCCCTCTAAGTATTAGTCTCTTTGAAATAAATGGAATTATAAATAATTTAGTGGAGTATGTAAAACGTAAATTTGATAGAATAATAGAGGTATATACTAGAGGGGGCATAGCGTTTCAATACATTGAGAGGCCGGAAACATCTTTATGTGGGTCTCAGGGGCTCTGTGTAACCTCATTGAAACCTCCTCTATATAAGGGTGAGATGGTTATAATAAATTAATTAGTTTTGGCTACCCGCACATTGTATGTGTTGGAGTTGTATTGTAAACGTTCTACTATATAAGTTACTGCATTTTTGTTCTTTTTATTCGATTATATTAATAATCGAATGAGGTCAAGTTACTTTTCCGATTTTTTCAAAATGTAACCAATAGGTCCTCTCTAGTAATATATCTCTATGGGTAGAAATGCCTGATTCCTTCACTCTTAGATATGTTTACACTATAAAGTGTATATATAAATATACAACTAATTCCTTTGTTTTTCTATAAACCGTACAATAACAAAACACCGAAGAATTTATGATCAATTTTTGAGTCATAAAAAAAATGTATTGCACCTATTTCTTTACAATAGATCAGAGGAAAATTTTCAGGCGTACGATTTAAAATGATTAAATAAGTCAATAAAGAAAATAAGTTTCCGTAAGATACTTGATTTCCCTTAAGTACCACGCACAGAGGACTAAAATACATGCAGACATACATAAGACAGACACATACATGCACATATACTTCATAATTAAAGTTTCTATTTCATTTCAAATTAACATCTTTATTTTTTTCATAACTATTTATATTTATATCCTACTTTATACATGCTTAGGGGGCTACAATATCTAAGAACTGTAATTTTTCTGTAGTGTTAGATATTATTTTTAAAAAGTAAAATGAATTATTTAATATATCTTTTTAAATAATTTTTCTTTCAAGTCCTTCTTTTTGGTTAAAAGGTTAACCACAAAAACACTTTAACGTCTCAAGTCTTCTGCATTTAGTTAAAATTACTTTTTTTCTCCAATGCGTGTATCTATTTCCATTTTGTAAAATTGGAAACCAATAATAACCTCGACCAAAAGTGATGATTTGACCTTGGGAAATCTTCAAAAGGATGTAAAAACTTAAGATGTCGGACCATTTCACACAGTGATTTCACGTTGTTAATATAATGATAGTTTTAAAAACATTGTTTTTGCAAAAAGTTTACATGAAGAAGTTTGAGTCTCTGAAGCGTGTAGTTGTCTTAAACTATTTCCAAGTATATCAAATTTTTCTCTTTTTTACAATTTTCTTATGATATATTTTATTTTTTGAATTTTATTAGACCTTTTTATGATTGTTGAAAAATACGATTTTTCTTTATTCTTATTACATTTCTTACTCCATTCAATTCTTCATTATATTTCTCTTTTTATTTCATTATTTGATGTAAGTTTATTTCTTGTTAGTTGAGGTCGTTTACGTGAACTTGTTTCAGGTAAAATACTTCACATTTCTCTGCAGATACTTCATAATTAAAGTTCCTATTTCAGTTCAAATTAAAATCTTCTTTTCATAATTATTTATATCCTATATTAATTAAAAAAGACTTTAATTAAGTTTAAAATAATGTATAATTCTTTCTAACCTATAATAATAATAATAAAGGACATTAATAATTTTTAAAAATAATAACATTTTATATCAATAAAGTTAATTTTTATTTCATAAATAATTAAATAATACAAAATAAATTAAAGAAAAAATATTAAGTCAGTAAAAACGCGTTAAAAGAAAAGATAATTAAATTCATAAAGGAAGTAAATTTAAATAACATCTAAACTTAAGGCTCGTCGAGTATAAAGAGGGTAAAATTCACTTAAATTGTGAAGTTCAAAATTTTATCGGTTTTAAATAAGTATAAGAAATTGTTGACAGTGTAAATTATTGTGCATGAGTTTTTAGTTAAGCCCTACATATAGAACCCAACTAGAATAAAGGCAATATTTATATGCTAAGTATCGGGTTATAGTGTTAATTTTAAATTTTGCCTCGTAGTAGCGCACCGAAAAATTTTGTTTTGGACAGAGCTGAAATGCTAATCCACAATAATGTAATAAATTGCGGGTTTAGTATAATTGTCATTATCACGTATCAGGTTGCTAAGAAATTTATGGAAATTATCCACAAAAAGGAGACTGGTAATTTATAATTGACTAATTAAATAGTTTTTGTGGTTCTTACCACCTAAATAATATAAACAATAAATCGAGCTGGAGAAAATTTTGTTATTAAAGATACTCAAAGTGTAGGTTTAAAAGTGTAGTGGAATAGCATAATTGCAAGCTGTCATGCTGACAGATTCATAATTCTTATTTTCATGGAAAATTTGAAGAACATTGAAAATAGTCTGGTAGGTTAGTGAGGGATATTGTCGAACATATTACAGAGTATAATAATAGAAATATAACTTGAATATTCCATTTTCTCACGGAATAACTTATCTTGGTTTTCGATCGATCGGAGTATTCTGGAGTTTCGACACATCTCTGGGAAATATCACTGTCCACTTCGATCCTTTGGTTTTGCATTTTTTCCTATTTTTGCGAATTTCCTATGATAAAATGAGCTAATAAGGCTGGGTTCATATAGATTGAGACATAGTTTTCTAACACACACACACAATATATATGCATGGATGTGTTCGAAATTTTGTTCATTGCTATTTCTATGGGACATGATAACTTCCAAACACTTCTTCAGGTCAGAATGAACCTTTGAACTAAAATTGACATCTTATTGATAATTGGAAATTTTATAGTCTAGTAGAAATTTACATAAATGCATTAAAAATGGTAAAGTAATTATAATCATAATGACTCAAGAACAAAAGTATGTCTAAATTAGGATTTACATTTGTCTGAGTGAGATTTGATTGGATACAAATTATTCTTATTAAGCTATTCATTACTACGCTTTATTAGTTTAAAGAAATAAATATACCTTAAAATAAACATAACAAATATGCCTGAAAATATACCTAAAACAATAAACCTACTTTGTCATATGTTATAGCTTCAATACTAAAACCTTATAAAAAAACATGTATGTCTTTATAACACACATGTGTAAACAAATTTAAAATGCAAGTATATACACAAAAATATTTTTTCTTTAAATTCTTTATTTTAAAGTTTTTATTTATTAATATACAATAATAAGATATTTAGACCTGCACTTTAGATTAATAAATAATCTGTGCTGTGCAGGTTGTAATGATTTTATTTCAATATTTATTGGTTCTTATTCATATAGATTATATTTTTTTTTAATTTTTTTATTCATATTTCTTTTAATGAAAGCATGCAAAAAAAAAAATTAAAAAATTGGTATGTCAATTTTTATACGGTTGCATTTTAAATGTTTTACAATTTGTTGCATTTTCATTACTCAAATAATTTTTTTAGTGCTTCGCAATAGGCAGATAGAAGTAAGTATCTGACGGTTTAAGTAGAGTTTAACAGAGGAATTGGTATATTTTGAAAAACCCTAGACAAAATTTACAAGAAAAATCACGATTTGAAAGTCGATAAACTTTAGTTATGCGTTATTATTTGATTCTAATACAGTACTGACTTTTTCTAAAACTGTCTCACTTCGTAATGTTTTAGAGACCAAAGACAAGTTTAAATCCAACAGACACGCAATAGAAAGTCTATATCTGACTAAAAGACGGATAAGGTCATAACTAATTTACCAACTTAACCTAGTCTAGAAGGTATCAAATAGTAAATATTTTTGCTTTCCTCTCTAGTTAAATAAATAAATCTTTTATTACAGTACCAATAAAAAATTCTAATATCAGTGTAATTCTATTATGTGGATGTGAGCCTTACAGACGAATTATGTAGTTATAACCCATAACTACGAATGGGTTACGTATGAGTTTTGAGTGTTGTGATAAAGTTGTAGTAATTTAATTTTACTCCTCATATAATTTTAGTTTTAATTTACTCCTCATATTAGTTATCAAAGCTGTAGTCTACTCCTCTCATATTAATTATAGCTGTAGTCAAAGCTCCTCATATTAATTATCAAAGCTGTAGTAATTTAATTTTACTCCTCATATTAATTATCAAAGCTGTAGTAATTTAATTTTACCTCATATTAATTATCAAAGCTGTAGTAATTAATTTTACTCCTCATATTAATTATCAAAGCTGTAGTAATTTAATTTTACTCCTCATATTAGTTATCAAAGCTGTAGTAATTTAATTTTACTCCTCATATTTAATATCAAAGCTTTAGTAGTTTAATTTTACTCCTCATATTAATTATCAAAGCTATAGTAATTTAATTTTACTCCTCATATTAATTATCAAAGCTGTAGTAATTTAATTTTACTCCTCATATTAATTATCAAAGCTGTAGTCATTTAATTTTACTCCTCATATTAATTATCAAAGCTGTAGTAATTTAATTTTACTCCTCATATTAATTATCAAAGCTGTAGAATTTAATTTTACTCCTCATATTAATGATCAAAGGTAGTAATTTAATTTTACTCCTCATATTAATTATCAAAGCTGTAGTCATTTAATTTAACTCCTCATATTAATTGTCAAAGCTGTAGTAATTTAATTTTACTCCTCATATTAATTGTCAAAGCTGCAGTAATGTTTTCGATATGTTAATATTACAGCAAGTTTTCATAAAAATTGTAAGATGGTGTGACGTCATTTTTGGTCCATCGAGCAGGATGTCGTTGACTAGATGTTTTAAAGATCAAACAGATATTTCCTGTCTCTGTTTAAATATCTGGAAAGTATTGAAGCACTGCTACTAACAGGCTTAGATCCTGTGCAGGTAAAGACAAAGTGCAAGTTCATGGTTCATTACACAGAGGGAAGATGACTTTTTAAAAAGCGAAAATCACTGATGACCTTCAAACTAGAACAAGCTTTGGACTGCTGGAGTTCTTAAACTTGGGGAGTTTTGTAACGAGTCGTAAATTCATGGTAATGGACGGAGCCTCGGACCATATGGTAATGACTGTATTTGAAGTCTTAATACAGTATTAACCTTATGAGAACTTTATTTAAATTAAATATTAAAGCTGTATGTCTGAAGATTGAGAATAAGTAAATACAATCTAGAAATAAGAAGATATGTGTGCATTAGAAAGAAAAATGAATATTTCAATATATATATATATATATATATATATATATATATATATATATATATTTATATATATATATATATATATATACATACTATATAGACGAATAAAGGAATAAATAGAAAAATATAAACAGAAAATGAAAGATATGCATACGCTAAAAAGTAGATGGATAAGCTATGAGAAATAATCAACTCGAAAGTCTACAAAGGTAAATGAAACCACTTCTTTAGGACATTAGTTACAAATTGTCATATATTGTTGTAAAACGTCTTGTGTCGACGAAGCTAAGGAAATAGTTATCGTCCTGACTGGGATTCGAACCCCTCTCTTAAAAGGCATTGATGTTTAGCTGAGAGTTGACTAAAGTAGCTAAAGTTTAGCTAAACTACCTAAATCTAAGTTAGCTAAACTACCTCAATCTAAGTTAGCTAAAGTTTAGCTAAACTACCTAAATCTAGTTAGCTAACGTTTAACTATACTACCTTAATTACGTAGCTAAAGTTTAGCTAAACTACTTAAATATATGTAAGCTAAAGTTTAGCAAAACTACCTAAATCTAAGTTATCTAAAGTTAGAAAGTTAGTATTTTACTAAAACATACGAGTTGACCCCACGGGCCAGATTATTGTTCTTTCCTAGTATTTGATATTTCATTATTATTTGTTGTTACATGGCATTATGCCGTGTATTCTTGTTGTTCAGTCTGATGAATTATTATGTTGGGGACAGCTCGTTTCAATATTGAACTATCTACAATTTGAGGAAGAATAAAATTAATAATAAAAATGTCCTCCTACCATATCATATAGAATCTAGGAAACAGATGTTTGCTTTGACATATCCATAAAATTTAATATTAGACGTGAAATATATCATTATACCTAAAAATTATTATTATAAATAATGAGTCGCCATTACAGATAAAAACTTAAAAAATACTTTTCCTATGTTCCTTACCTTAGGAAAAGTGAAATAAATACTTATTAGAAAATTAAGAATAAATACGTTTCAAATTACTATTATACAATAGTCATGGAACTCATAAAAATAATAACTTAACTCCGTAACTTATAAATTATTTGAACTTGTGTTTTTACTTTTAAAACTATCATTCTTTAATTAACTTTTTTAACTTCCTTAAGAAATTCCCTAGAGTAAAATCAGATCAGATACAGTTATCTGTGTAACCTTACGAACTTTAAACATAAGTTAAGAGCTTATATAACTTTAATTTAAATTGATGAGGCTTATTACGAAGAATTTAAAACAGTAATCAAACTCTAAAATCTAGAAAGGGTGGAATATGGAGCGGACTACAGAGATTGGAGATAAATTTCCTGTAGCGTTCAAAGCGAGTCAGAGGAGGGTCTTGACATTTCCAAGCCTTGTATAAAACCTTGACATTATTCAAGACTTAAATTATTACTTTTATTTATGGAAAGGTTTTAATGTAGTATATTTGTAAGCAATAAGGTTTTATTTGATTTGTGTAAACATTAAATAATTATATGGATATTATATTGGCTTTTGTTTTTATTACATTTTGAAAATTGTTGGGAGTTATGTGTATTGGGGTATGAAATTGATTCGTGTTTGGAACATCTAACGATACATTTGAGTTATGATTATTTCCATGAGACAATAAGAATCACAAAAACCGATATGATTAGAAAAATTTTGCGAAAATTTCGTAATAATTTTTCCTTTATGTTGGGAGAGGAGGGTCCTGGTCCAGTACTGTTTAGCACGTGTGCGAGCTACTTAGAAATAGATCAAACCCAATCGGGACATTTAGGATTTTTTAAAGCGAAAAATAGACATATTTTTATGTGCCCTCTTGAGAAAAGAATGTTAAGGGGTTGTTTACAAATCTGTGCCAAGTCAGGGACTCGCAAAAGATGCTTAACTCTATATGAACCTGAGATTGGGCAAAGTTTAGGACTCATAATACTAGCAGGAAAGCTTAACAGCAAGGGCTTAGCTTAACAGCAAGGGCTTAGCAGGAAAGCTTAACAGCAAGGGTTTAGCAGGAAAGATTAACCACAAGGACATAGCAGGAAAGCTTAACAGCAGGGGTTTAGCAGGAAAGCTAATCAGCAAGGGCTTTGCAGGAAAGTTTAACAGCAAGGGCTTAGCAGGAAAGCTTAACAGCAAGGGCTTAGCAGGAAAGCTTAATAGCAAGGGTTTAGCAGGAAAGATTAACAGCAAGGGCTTCGCAGGAAAGCTTATCAGCAAGGGCTTTGCAGGAAAGCTTAACAGCAAGGACTTAGCAGGAAAGCTTAAAAACAAGGGCTTAGCAGGAAAGCAAAACGTGCCTCACTACAAGAATCTCATTTTGTTTCTAGTTAAAGCTAATTAAGATTATAGGAAAGTCCATTCGTCTGTGGGTTTGATACAAAATGCCTTTATTTGGCAAAAAGGCCAAATTTAGTACCATTTTGCAATGGTACTATAAATAAAAAAAATATCTAATATCCATCAAATCTACGTTTAGTTATTTCTCTGTGGTTTAAGACAATATACATTTCAATTCGTTTTTTTAGTACTAAAGCTTGCAATGACATGCATAGATTAAACAAAATCTATGAAATAATACATCTATGTCTTAAGTCAAGTTGGGTTTAAACTAGACCAATTTATTTTCTCAGTACTCTTTGCCTTTATTGGCTTCTGCCATTTGCCACCTTTGCGTAGAAAACAAAAATAATATGACATGACACATTAGTGAGTTGTCTGTAGGTATGATTATAGTTCTATACATTGTGGATACAGTCAGTTTACATTTACAAATTAAGGGCTGCACAGCCGGGTCAAAGAAATTGTTTGAGATTGTTACTGACATCTCTATAGACTTTTATCTCTATGGAAATGGTTTTTCATTCCTAAACAAAATCACTATAATCTTTAATAAGGATTATGTTTAAGCGAATATCCGTTACCAGACGGGAAATTATTTAATAATTTACAAAGGCACTATTCAAATTTACAAATGACCTGCTATATTTTCTTCATAACCTTATGATGGTGGTTTAATAACTCCGAACTATTATGAGGTCGAATTCGTGCGCAGTACGTTAGTAAAAATGGGTTCACGAGGAACTGTACAGATCTAAGATAGATCCTGTTTTATACTACATGGTACAATTCCGAGGATTGACCGGTACAAATGTATGATTCTGAAATATTGTTCGTGAACCGCTAATTACTATTTATAAGTTAGATAACAAAATAAATTGTATCGTTGTTGGAAAAAGCTGCTAATTCGAAAATCAAAATGCAGTAAATTGTTTCGGGGTTTCCAGGAAAATAATTTGTAATTGAAAAATATTTTAATAAATTTAGAGATTTTGGACTGTTATAAATTGTAATATCAATTAAATTAATGAAGACTTTAGTCCTTTTTTTATTAAAATTTATTGAAAATAAATTGACGAAGAGCTTTCGCCCAGGGATCCTGAGCTCCTTCAGTTAGTTCTTTAAAATGAGAAAGTTTGAAAATTAATAAAATTTTGATTGTTTTTTATGTCACGTGTCTAATTAAGTAAATAAATTTAAATTTAAATTACAAAATAGGAAAAAATTAAGATTTTAATATAATATTAACTTAAATCAAATAAGGCGCGGTCGAATATCCACGGCCTTCTAGATCGTTGGATCACCAACAAACTTTTTTTTTATAACTTTTTTTTCAAAATTTTCAGTAATTAGCCGGATTTGTGATAAATTAAGCCTATTTCCGTAATCTGCACGCTCTTTTGGTTAATCTTAAAGAGTATTTACATTCACTCAACGATTTATTTTTAATCTAACTTGGTACATACATAACTACTGTTAGACGTCAATATTTGTGTTATATTTTGACATGTCATATTTTTTAACATATAAAAAAAGTTTGTTGGTGATCCAACGTTCTAGAAGGCCGTGGATATTCGACCGCGCCTTATTTCTTCTGTTGAATAGTTTTGGATTTCAGTTTATGGTTGTTAACTATATGGGTTAAGTGACAAGTAGTAAGTTCAATTACATAATCTGGTAAATTTCAAGAATAGAATTTATTCATGAATTTCGCTCAGGATCCCACGGCGAAAGCTCTTCGTCAATTTATTTTCAATAAATGTTAATAAAAAAGAACTAATGTCTTCATTAGTTCAAATGATACGAAAAATATTTTAGTATATAATAAATCAACAAAGAAAAATATATAATTTATTTTTAACTTAAGCATCTAGTTCTTGGTCTTGTTCCAATTTTACACGTTTTGGTTGATTAAGATGTTTAAAATTTGTTGCGAAGATTTCAGCGTTGGTACCTAGATTAGGAATAGATGTGAAATTCAGGTCCTAGAGATCATAACCCGTAGTAAAAGTGCTTGAAACGGTCTGAAAATTTTCACACATGTACTACTATATATAATTAGAATTTGTGTCAGTCCCCATGATTGCAATATAATTGACAATGGCAAACTAATAAACTGGAGTGATTTTTTAATATCTCATTAGTGCCCCATCATCGATTTTACTACTATGAATAAAATTACGAAGTTACATTTCACTATCAGTATTAGTTCCAGTTTTCTTGATACGTAACAAATATACGTAATATACGTACGTAATATACGTACGTAATATACGTAAACAAATCACGTTTTTATTATTACATTTGAAAATTAGCTTATGTCATGGCAGTATGCCACTTATATAAAATAGTAATATGAAGAATTGATATAGGACAACAAGCATGCGGCCACGAAGCGGGCTCTATTCCTTACGCCGCAAAGCGGCCGAAGCCGCTAAAACAAGAGGCCGAAGCCGCTAAAACAAGAGACCGAAGCCGCTAAAAATAAGAGACCGAAGCCGCTAAAAACAAGAGACTGAATCCGCTAAAAACAAGAGGCCGAAGCCGCTAAAAACAAGAGGCCGAAGCCGCTAAAAACAAGAGGCCGAAGCCGCTAAAAACAAGAGACCGAAGCCGCTAAAAACACCGAAGCCGCTAAAAACAAGAGGCCGAAGCGCTAAAAACAAGAGACCGAAGCCGCTAAAAACAAGAGGCCGAAGCCGCTAAAAACATGAGGCCGAAGACCTCTTTTTTAAACCACATATATTGTTTCATACACTTATAATCATATATAATCCGTTACATTCTTCTTTTCGTAATTTATAAAACCGTTTTTAGTACCTAATATTTTTCTTTTGTACTTTAAGCATCATTTATCATTTTTGTTTTAAAATGGTTTTGTTATTTCACAAGTGAGGCTTATTATTGTGTGTTTTTCTCACATTATCGACTCGTTTTTACTTCTCATAAGTGTTTATATGGTTTGTTTCTGTTTTTATTCTTATATATTTCTTTATGTAACTTCTTCAAGTTTGAACTTTTTATGAACCGTATTGTTTCTTGGGAAGTTTAATGACTCAATATTTGGACTAGATTATTACTGGTGTTTTTAAGCTCTGCCACCATTATTTTGATTTTTAATAGATTATTTTGATTGGAATAATGTCTCTATCTAAGACCTTTGTGGTTGAAGTCATTCCTAATCCACACAGTGCTTAGGTAACTTCTCAAAAAGTAATTTTGAAGTATCTCTATTATTTCAAATTTTAAAATAGCTAAGAAAAAGATAAGAATTTGTTACATATAGACCGCAGTTCTAAAATGATAAATTCACTACAGTTCACGTGATACCTATGCCGGATAGGTCTAAGTTTTCAAGTTTAGAAGAAAACTAAGTTTGAAAAAAAAAAGATATGTCGATAGATGATCTTTTTAAAGTAATCTGTTATTTGTGTCTATATAGAGAACATATATCTGCATATATACATGACTAATATAACATTGATATAAGACTTATATCCTCACATTGAGTGTGCACTTTTATCTGTTTGAGTATGCACTTTTTATCTGTTGGCACTTTTATTAGTTTTGAGTGTGCACTTTTATTACTTATTGAGTGTGCACTTATATCCTCACTTTGAGTGTGCACTTTTATCATTTATTGAGTGTGCACTTATATCCTCACATTGAGTGCTCACTTTTAGTTTAAACACGCCAAGTAACATTTCTAATAACCTGATGACGTGAATGAGTCATAGACACCTTAATCACAACATAGCGAAGTAGTTGATATTTTAGCTATGGGTCCAACCTCAAATTGTGGCATTGGTTTAATTTTAGGATATATTATACATGTTTCTACAGTATATTGAATTTGCAGACTTTAAAACTGTTTAATTTTCGAACTTTTTACGGAAATTTTTCTCTGTAGAGGTTAAATTAGAAAAGCATTCTACTCCCACGTAGAAGAGAAACATGGCTACTAGTGGAAGGCTCTTCCAGAAATTTTGGACATTATGGATGTCCAACATCCATAATGTCTAAGTTTGTTCAAGGTCTACATAATACCCTAGATGTTTCATCATAGAGACGATATATAAAATCAGCTAGACAATAGGATTTTTTGTTTTAGCATTAATTTTTAGTTTTTGTAATAATTGTAAAGGATTAATTCTTTGGTAAAGGATGCTTTTCCAAAGAATGCATGAACTTTGTGCATGCTCTAAGGCATGCACAATCCTGAGGCAAAGTTTTATTTCAAACGCTGCACTTATTATCTATGTTGATGCAGTTTTAGCGGTAAGATTTTAGTCTTCTTTTGCTCCTTCATACTTTTTTATATCATAGACAACTATTAGATATAAACATGCGTATAAAATTCGTAAACAGCTTTAAAAGGAAGTATTAACAATAAATAAAGATAAATTAAATCTCATATTATTTTAAGAATATTTTAATTTGTAGCTCTTATGAATGACTTATTGAGTTATTTATTCCTCCTACAACTATTCTGGGGTTTGCACAAACTTTGTGATTCGGCTATAAATATTTTTGAGACGGTTTTATTAAGTTTGTTAACATGTTTGTAAGGGTATAAAATGTTTAACGGAACTTGAGTTTTGTCGGCGGGATATTTTTTAACAATATCACGTTTCGGTAATCAATAAAGATTAATGTCAATTTTTTTCGTACGGAGAGGAATAATTTAAAATATTAAAATTGTAGATATAAATCAACAAGTCATACGAGCTAAGTATGTTTAAGATGTAAATGTTTGTACCATGCATATGAAACTTCTTAACATTGTTAGGTTTTTTATATTTAGTCAGGTATTTTAGCGTATGGATTAAGCATCCCTGATTGACCGTGCGATAAATATGTTGTATGGCCAACAGTAGCATGACGCGTTAAGCTTAAGGCATATAAATTATCATCAGAATAGCAAACAAAATCTTTAAACTAGAAATATTTGTAACTTTAAGTTATGAATTATTCGCAAAGGTTTAATTCTACAAAAAAAGTACTCCACATCGTTAACATTTTGAACAGACAAAATCGTTCGATCATATCGTACCTTAACTGATCGTAAAAATCATGATGGCACTGATTGCCAGTGATGATGATCTGTTACAACTGAAAGCCGTCTATGTTAAATATAATTTAATCTTTTCTACATGTCAGAGAAATTTTAATTGCACTTTTAACCTTTCGTGTAACTTCCACAGACTAAACTTATTTTTCAAAGCATTAAATAAAATTGAGAATATATTTACAAAGAAGAGAAGTATAAATATTTGATAATTATATTTATTATAGTAATGATTACGAATGATTGGCAATGGTGTGGAGCAAGGTTGTTCTGGTGATTGACTCTGATGACTTATGGTTTAGCCAGTGTTTCCTTGTTATTAAAACCATTTATTATCCTTCTTCAATTGAGATAGATTATGCTATTAGTTTTTTAGTTAAATAAAATTATTCATAATGCTTAAATTATTTCTTTCATTGATTTGCTTTAGCGAATGAACATTTGCTAAGTTCGTTGCTAAGTTTCGCATACCATGTTAAGCTGTACAGTCATTTGTTTTTTAACTCGTTAACAAGATAGTAATTAGTCCCTTACTAAATTTAATAAATAGTAAAATTTAATTAAATTTCAGCAAATATGAAGCGATAGTAATGAGTTGTATAGATAACCCACTACCTACCTAATAAATATAAGTGATAGTAGCAGAGAAGATAGATAGCCTACCAAATAAAATACGTAGTTAGGTCCTTTCGACAACACATTAAGATAAAAGATGCTAACCCTTAAAATTGTCGAGTTCCCATGAAAAATCATTGTTCGATGTAATTCACACCAAATATTGTGTCTTAAATCGACAGAAGAAATGTCACTATAAAATAATAAAGCTTAACGGAAAACAACACGTGCCCTACTGTTGCTGTTCCAATCGATAAATCATAAGCCAAACAAATCTTATTTAATTATTTGGTTCTTTGCGAGTCCCTTTCTCGCACATGCTCGGAATATTCATTATTGCCATATAGATATAATAATAGGATAACCTATCTCAATACATCAAGGACCTTGAATAAAGGGGATGACGCACTAAGTCAATTTGCCATACAAAATAGTGACCCCATCGAAAACCAAAAAATAGAGAGAATTCAACATGAAACACACGTCAAAACCAATTGCACATGCTTGGAAAAAACTGCGCATGCTTACAATTCTTATAACAGTGCAGGTTTTAAATTTTAGAGGCAAACTTACCTCTCAATGATTTCCCATTGTTTATTCCTTGAGAAGGTTATAACAAAACACGCTTAAATTATCACTCACTGAGGTGGCAAAGTTTTGTCAAAAATTTAAAATTAAATAAGCACAAATGACTTAACAAGCACCACAAACGTAACAATCACGTGAAGCAAATTAGAAAGTTGAGAAGCAAACTCGACAACCTTGCTACAAAACCTGGGTTTTGCGCCTAAATAAGTAGTTTGCCGCCTAGATAAGTAGTTTGGCGTAATTATCCTCCTATTTCTCTATCTCATACAACTTCCATAGGGTCAGAAATGTTCCTTAATGCGTCATTCCCTTTATTCAAGATCCTTGCAATACATTGAGAAGTTTGAAACTTAATGGGGCTCTGTGTAACCTGATTGAAACATCCCTAAAGAGTGAATAGAGGTTATAGTAAATCAATCATTCTCGTTGTAGAAACATTTTTTTTGTTTTGTTTTAAACGTTGTGTATTAATAAATTTATAGCTTTTCGATTGCTATAAATTGTAATATCAATTTAATTAATAAAGATATTAATTAATCAACAAAATTAATGTTGTACATTAAGCAACTATAATTTCATACTGTTATAATATTGATATAATAATCGAGGGTGTTAAGGTTACTGTTTTAATGTTTTAAAAATCGACTAATAGGGCTTCTCTAGTTATAAAATCTCTTTGAATCTTAGCATAAAAATCATAGACATCTCAACAAAGTTGGGACTCAGTTGGTCTGAGTGGCAGGCTCATCCTAACATTCTATATACATCGTTAGTATTTTATATTTTTAGCGAACCTTTTTTTTTATTTCAATAAATATTACGGGCTATGTTTGTGGATACTATTTCAAAGCATTTACAAGTCTGCTCTATTTTTTATATTTTCATATTAATATCCCCAACCTATGTTACATAAAATATTGCTGGCCTTCATGTCATACATAGGTATTACACTATATTGTAAAAGTGTTGCCTTTATTTATAGAGGTACGGTTTTACATGGTACTTAGTGCTTATATTTATGAACTCTTTTAAATTGTTCACACACCTTGGAGTCTAAAGATAAAGGTATGTACCTTGCAGTTGTAAGAGTCCAAGTACTTAATGCTGTAGCTTAACTTGGCAGTTTTATAGGTTTTAAAGAAAATATTTGCAGTTGTTTCCTTTTTATTGCTTTTTCTATCTGTTTAAAGAAAATAAATGTAAAATATTAAAAAAAAAACGGAAAGTAACGAGTATTATGTTGGTTGAGTTCTATAATTTTGTTGGTTGAGACATTTAGACATTACGATGGCATTCCAAATGTGCCTAAAATAAAATGCAATCATATGCGTATTGCTAACACATCATTATCTTAAGCAAAAGATTTTCGGCCATTTGACTGCTCCGTGGCCACACGTTAGTTGCCCAATATCAATTTTTCATATTACAAGTTTATGCAATTAGCATGTTACTAAGATTTAAGCGAATTTACAAAGGCAGTAATCAATCTAACGTGATTGGTTTACATAATGATATATATGTCGATCAATAAAATTGGAACTAATGATGATAATGAAATGGAACTTCCTATATTTATTATACCATACTTTATACGAGATCTCTATCATATATACCATACATAGATAATATATATAATAAACTGTACGACATTTATTAATCTTCACAGAATCATTATTGTCGACATACATGTTTTATAACAATAGGGTTAAGGACATTAATAATATCGATTTTTGTACCAAGTTTCAATTCGATCCGATCCGAGAATGCGTTCAAACGTTATTATGTCCTATGGAAACTAATAGTGGCGAGGAACAATATGTAGGGACACGAACAGAAATATATTTTAATTCTTTTTTATATTGAAATTAAAATTTAAAATTGTCATTTTATAAAATAATAAATCATTAGTATTTGGTTAGACTTCAAATAGTTTTAAAATATTAAAATTATTGTAGTTATTAGATAGCACTACAAACTGGTGACCCCGACGACTACTATACGAAATTTAACAGATCAAAATGAATGAAGGTAATGCTCAATCTCATACCTCAAGACCAACAACTAATCCAACTCAACCTATTCATCAAGTCGACCAGGTTAGCATCAAAATTCCACCTTTTTAGCATTAAAAACCTGACATTTGGTTTTATCAAATTGAAGCTCAATTTTCGCTAAACAAAATTACAGTTGATGAAACCAAATTCAACCATTTAATTTCACAATTAGATCCTAAAATTATAGAAATCATTTACGACATTATTACTGATCCTACAAATATTCAAAAATATCAAACCACTAAAACTAGACTTTAGACTTATAGTATAAAGTTCAGATCTTGATTCGTAAATTTTATCAATATCTTGTATATATATATATATATATATAATATATATATATATATATATATAATATATATATATATATATATATATATATATATATATATATATATATATATATATATATATATATATAAGACGAAGGTCGTTTTTTTAAAAAGGGATGAACTCAATGATCAGAATTAATAAATCATTATATATATAAATATATATATATATATATATATATATATTATATATATATATATATATATTATATTATATATATATATAATGATTTATTAATTCTGATCATTGAGTTCATCCCTTTTTAAAAAAATGACCTTCACCTCTATGAAATCAACTTCAAAAGCGGTCGTTCAGTAAGTTCATTTCTCTATGTTCTAATCAACCAAAATACTTTTTGAGTCAAAACAACAATTTAATAAATTAAATATACCACATTTGTATATTTAATTTGTTAACGTAGAGCTTATATGGCCATAGAATGGAGATTAACTTAGTTTTATGATCTAATTTAATTTTTTACTGAGTCTATTGTAGTTTGATTTGATGTTGATATCGTGATACCCCTTGTTACGATTATAAGAAAAACTTACTTAAAAATGAGACTAATACTAAGGGGGAGAGGTCATTGACGTGAAATTGATACGAATCATGACCAATAATTTGTCAACTTATATCTGCAATAACTTAAATGGATTAATAAAATTATTTAGCGCGTTGGATAATATAATCAGCGGAAAAATTTTAATTATAAGAATCATATTCATGAGGAAAACACTTCCTACTCTACCTGACACTTAATTAAAGTTCCAGACCTGGGAATTTCTTTATAATTTTTTTAGCGTTAATATGCATATTGTGATTTGCATAATATCAATTGAAAAAAAAAATTCTTAACTTTTATATTTAGTATCATATAATTTTTACTAGTTAAATGCAAACTCATAAAATGTGCTTGCTCTTAATTATTTTTTCTTTTTAAACGAATAGGAAATTGTTACTCCTAAAAATTAATCTTGGTAAAAAAGTGCATAAAGCTATTTTGAAATTTCCTTCTTTCAAATAAATTGTTCAATTTATATTTTATTTCTTTATTAATAAAAAAACATGTAATAATTTTGTTTGAAAATCGATTAAGATATTTGCAACCCGTATGGAAACCCTTTGAAATTATAACAACCCAAACTATGGCGTAGTAATAAATTTCTCATAAAGTTCTCCTCTATATCTAGCCGTAATATCAACACACATAATTGGAGTCAAACCTAACTAAAACCTTTCTCCTGAACCTCGAACTATCTCAATCTCAAAGGCATTTTTATTCAAAAAAACCAGTTCAAGAACTTATCATCCCTTCCTAACAACTAAACCCGAAGTCCGAGACTTACAACTTTGTTTAAACTTTTTCCGTATACTTTAAATCGTGATATAATACAGTTATTTCGCGTATAGTAAAAATTGTTTATCTTAAATTACATTAAGCTGAGGTTATTTATAAGATATTTGTTTCTTATTTATATTTAATCAGTATATATTTAAGTTACTTTTCTCTTTATTTATTTAATACTGTTATTTTAAGTCTTTAAAGTGTTATTTAAAAAAAATATTACAGAATCGTTATTTTACTTTAAATATTTTTTGCTATTAGTCATACTTAGAATAAACTTTAAAGTCAGAAATTAAACATCAAGATAAAGTTGAGAAAACATGCAAAACAGTCTTAAACTTAATCGTTGTACAAGATATCTTGTAATATCTTTAGAAAACTGTTAGAAATTAAAGAAAAATAGTTTTAAATAAAAAGAAATAGTAAATGACTATGTAAAAAAATACCTATGAGCTACAATTATCAAATTAAACAATAAAAGAGGAAGTAACGGAAATCTAAAGAAGATAAAGTAGCGATTTTTTAATAAAAAAATTTACAGTTTTATTAAAACTTAATCGTTTTATTAAAAAAGGAGAAAGATCGTGTTGTATTCATTGCCAGGAACAAATGCAAGTTTAAATTTAAGTATTTTATTTAGAATTCAATCTTTTATAATGCATTTTTACTTTCGTTAGTTATTAAAGTTTTATTAAGTATTTGCTAATACTTATTTTTTTAATTAATTATTTATTTTCTTAATTAGTTTTATAATTTATTTTTTTTAATTATCTTACTTTTTTTTATTTTAATGGAAGAAATGTTTAAAATATAATTAATACTTGTGTGTGTCTATAGTTGTGATGTCTAGTTTCAGTGATTCTGTTAAGTGAGACCTTAAGTAATGCAAAACAAATACAGGTTATATAATAGATAACCTTGCTATAACCTTCTCGTCTATAATTCTCATGATTTATATAGTACTGATGCTATTGTCTTAGTGTAAGCCTGTCACATGAAGCAAGGTTGTCTAGGCTTAACAGTAGAAATTATAGGCATTATTCTGTAACGTTATGTATTCGATTTCATTTATTAACGTAAGCTCGAACTTTATTACCATAACATCTTATAATTCTCGCTGTGTTTCGTTATAAACAGAGATATTTTGTACTATTTTCTAACACTTGGAACTGCAATGTGTCAGACTGAAAATTTTTGTAGCCTGAAGTAGATTAAAATGGATTAGTGACACTATTTGTAACTTAATTCAGCTAAGAAAAACCTCCACATTAATTACGTCCTCATTTCTAAATTTAGCGCAATTTTATACAGAAAATTTGCGTAATGATTCAATGCTAAAGAAACGTCCATCATCATCAATCAGTTGTTAAATAAAGCATTTTGTTTAACTCTTCTAAAGAGTCTCAACTTAACGGTCAATTAATTTAAGTATTACACTTTCCAGCAATAAGTTTGTAGCAGCATGTTAAACTTCTACTGAAAATTCACTTAGTAATGTAATTAAGGCTTTACTCATGATGAGTAAAGCCTAAAGGTAGACTGTCTATTATTTATTACGATTAAGCATTTTGCTTTAAAGAGTTACAATATAACAGCTAATTATTGCTAATATTACAATTTGCCAGCAAAAACTTTGTAACAGCATGTGAAACTATTGCACAGAAGTTTGAGCAGAAAAAGTATAAGAAGAAAAAATAAGAGGAAAATAAGAAACAATTCTCTCCACTGATGTTATTGTATAATGACAGAGCCAGCTTTCAGACTTAACACTCCATCATCAGTACCGGCGAGATGCGAAGAAAGTGTTAAGAAACGGAAGTGATAGAGTCGATTTCAACGAGTTGGACAACTCAATCACTTCCGTTTCTTAACACTTTCTTCGCATCTTGCTGGCACTGATGATGAGCTGTTATGTCTGAAAGCTGGCTCTGTCATTATACTATAATATCAGTGGAGAGACTATCTTATTTTTCCTTATATTTGGACTCCTCAACTCTATTTTTGTATTAAAAGAAAGAAGTACCGACATTATATTTTGTTCTCAACATTCTATAATAGAAATAGGAGTATAGTATAAGTTACACAAAATAAAAAATCGGGTACGGGGTACCTCGGAACTTTTCGTTATTACATCGGATTCGCTACGCTCATCCTCCCTGCTTCGGACTCGCTTCGCTCGTCTTCAGATAGTAAACCCGTATTATTTTCAGTGGTCTTAGTTGGCTCCTTAATTTTTGTGATCCAACAAAAATCATATATGCTTGTATTGAAACGAAACTTAGTGAACTTATTTATTAGGTAATGGTGTACACTTGTACCAAATTTCAACTTAATCGGACTATTTTCCAGTTTTTTACGATTTTTTAAAAATTAATTCAATAAAAATTGAATTAATGCTGATAATGAGATGAAAATTGGCATAGATGTTAATATTATACATAGTCACATGCTCCCATATCTCAATCCGATCGCATCATTTTTCCGCGTTTTATGATTTTTCGAAATTTTTGCTGAGTCATTATTGCGGGATAATGACGTCATAAAAATTTTCCAAACAGCACTACTACAGGAATAGATTTTTTTTACAAAAATTTAATGTTTCTAGCATAATTACACTGAGCGGTACGATGATAACAGACACACACACACATACAGGCAGTCAACTTTGCGAAAACCACACAGGGGGTCTTAAAACGCCTGGAAACTAATAATTCCGGTTTCATCCCGGCTTCGGATTTTACTGCAAACACAATACTTTTTTTATATACCTACGGTATAAATAAGGAAATGTAAAAACGGCGGTGTACAGTAAAAGCTCAAAAAGGCACCCCTGCGGTTATCCATGTTCTACTACTCTATTGAATCATTGTACAAACTATTGATTTATAGTATATCAATAAATTTGACTGTTTTCTAAAATACGTAAAGGAGCATTGTCGGATTATTCTAAGTTTCTTAGTTTTTAAGTTTAAGGACCTTTATTTCCGAGATGGACGAAAAAACTGTTTTCTATACAAAATAATCTTTTTTTTGCCTTCAAGTTGACGATTCTTTGTCTAAACGAGCGCCGAGTCGTGACTCAGGGAAAGATAGGTAGTGGGAGGTAGAAGTTCGTGAGCATTAAACATAAAGTATATTTAGAAAATACTTAAGAAAAGCAACTAAATAATCATTATACAACATAAAAATACTATTACAGGCTAAAAGGAAACGGACAGGACACACGATGCTTAACTGTAAAACTGCTCTGCTAACAACAAGGCGGGATTACACTCTAAACTAGTATTATTCACAAACTGTCTGTAAATCACGTAAACTGGATAAAAGAGAACCTCAACCACATAAATACTTAAATCAAATAGTTTTCAACAACATCTGTGGCTAGCATTTTCAAGACATCAAAGTTAGCAAAAAGGGCATTGAAACATTGATACAGAAATACGTACGAATTACATTTAGTTTCCCATCCATACAACTTTTGACATTTCTTTACAATCATTCACTTGATATTTTAAGCATCCCAAATTGCAGCAAGCCGGATCTAGCCGCACACAGGTGATGTCATTTCTAATACATTGTAAATCTCAGTCGGCATTTATCCAAATTTAAAAACTAACTTTTTATTACTTTTGTCTTTTATTTTTTTTTATTAAATACCCTTCTAAAAATATTGTTATTTGTTGTTATATCTCGAGAGAATTTTGGCAATAAATTCAATTATATTTTATATTTTTTTTCGAAGGTTTTGACAACGAACAAGCTATAATTGAATGTAAGCAGGTTTCTTGGCAAATAATTGTCAAGTTTACCCACGCTAATTACAAATATGGCAGAGGAAAACTTTGTTTTTTTTGGAAAACGAATAAAACACATAAATTTAATTTAATTAACCACAAAAAATGAAAAAAAAAATATCACAAATGTTTATCAATAGTAATAATTGGGTACGTAGTACCTGGGAACTTTTTCTCACAATTATCGAACTCATTCTCGCAACGTCGGACTCGCTTTGCGTGTCCTAAGATAATAAAATAAATAAATTCATACTGCTACATATCTTTATACTTGCATAGCTCGGTAATATATTTACGGCATAAGCCGTAAATATATTTGTATATTAATGCTAAGGTTGGGCACTAAGAGGAAATTCCTTTAGTCCTTTAGTTTCCTCTTAGTGCCCAACCTTAGCATTAATATAATTAATATGAGGAACAACAAAAGAAATTATATATTTGTATAATTCCCAGCAGTCACCCATCCAGGCAATGTCCCAACTTACTTTTATGATCCAACAAAAACGGTAGATATACTTATTATTACACTTACTTAAAAACGAAATTTTGGTGAACTTATTTATTACTTTAAGGGGTATACTTGAACCAAATTTCACATCAATAAAATATTGCTTGGTTTTTTATAAAGACGTTGAGCTGTATCCCTTTTAAATTATTTTTAATGTTGATAGTCCAAGAACGGGATAATAAAAAAATAAATTAATATGACGACGTTTCAGCCAAGCTGGCCATAATCATGCCTTAAAAAGAAAAAGCAAAATCCACCCTGTTGTAAATATAGGGTTTTATCAAAAAATAATTAAAAGTTAAATAAGGCATATTAAACAACTAGCAAACAAGCCTTTCCTTGTTTGCTAGTTGTTTAATATGCCTTATTTAACTTTTAATTATTTTTTGATAAAACCCTATATTTACAACAGGGTGGATTTTGCTTTTCTTTTTAAGGCATGATTATGGCCAGCTTGGCCGAAACGTCGCCATATTAATTTAATTAAACATTAAAAATAAAGACGTTTACAAGTTATTTGATAGAAATAAAGTATTGTTAATAAAATGAATCTTAGCACAAATGTTGTTCTTAATTTAGATTTCTTAATTTCAAATTTATCCAAATATTTTTTTTATGAATTTTTAAATTTTTTGCGGAGTCATTAGTACCGTTTAATGAAATCATAAAAAATAATTTCAAAGTAGCACAACTAGACATAGGGTTGATATTTGTACCAAGCTTTAACTCTTTAGTAAAATATAGTGAGACTTACGATAAATAAATAAATAACACTTTTATTATTTTCTTTTACAAAGGAATCAAAATATAAAAATTGGTATAAAACAAAAATAGAAAATAAAAGGGACATGGCTCAGTTTGGTCTTCCGCCTGACCCTTGTGAATGTTACAACTATAATACTTTTAGTTAAAAGAGAAAAACAAAAATTAAATTGTAAATAAAATATAAGCTATCAATAAAATACATTAAATTGAAAAATAAAAATAACACATTTTAAAATAATTAAGCTATTACATCTTTGTGTAGTAATAATAATAGAAATATTTTTTATTTTGAAAACAATTAACCTATCAATTTTCAGTCTTTAACAAGCAATATATGGTGATTAACAAAAATAAAATAATAATGCTTTAATTAAAATTAAAAAAATCAAAGAGTAAAAACAGAATTTGTAAAACTAGTATTTAAAAAGGTTTTGAAAAAAAACAGTTTGAGCAGTTCTACTTTAAAGGGACTTATGAAATATTTACTTATACAAAAAAGAAATAAAAAAAACAAATAAATGAAAAAAGTTGCATAAAAAGCATGTAATACTTTTACTTTCTACTTAAAAACTAGTGGCACGTATGTACTTGAGAACCTAGTAACTATAAAAAAAATTAATAATAAAAATAAAAATTAAAAAAGAAAATGAGGAGTGAACTTATAAAACTTAACAATTAATTTTTAAACTAAAAAAGAATAATAGAAAAAGTAGTCGATTAAATTCAATATTTTTCTTTAATCAAATATTAACCGGATGGATTTGGCAAGGAAATATTTTTAAAAGAGATTGATGATTCGTGTAAAATTTTGGTTACGGATTTATAATGCTATCCCTATATATACCTACGGTACGTATGAGATCTGCCTCCGTAGCCGCGGTCGTACAGTACTTGACTTAAGTATCGGAGGTCCGGGGCTCACATCCCGGGCTATGCTCTCTGTCTTAATGAATATAATTCGATGTAAAAAGATTTCGCCAACTTTAGCTTTACTTTGAGCATAGTAGATGCGACTCTCCCGAGGCGGTTCCCGCAGGGTGAATACCCTGTAGGGCCGAAGGGCCCTATATATTATATATATATATATATATATATATATATATATATATTATATATATATATATATATATTATATATATATATATATATATATATGTATATGTATATATGAGAAAAGATAAAAACATTGGATTATTATTATTATTGGGTTTAGAGGCAATTTAACATCAAGGTCATAAGTGCCTTTAAGTCGATAATCGAGAACCAAACATGTCGCCAAAATCGTTGGAATACTAAAATTGTTTAACAAGGGTGCTTACTATTTAAATAACCTTTAGGTTATTGGGGATTCCTTCAATAAAACATTTGGTCATATTTATGACCGAAAATTGGCCATAAAGTCTCTCTTTTAAAGTTGTGAAAGGATATTTTATACCTGTACTCTCAACATGCTTTTAAATGGTTCATGACTTAAAAGAGATAATATAGTCATGATTTATAACCGTAGAAGTGGTTTTGTTTATTGTGGTATTATACATCTATACATTAAGGTGTTACTGCCACTAAGCAGGAAAACACCTTGACAAAAATCCAATACTATCATTTTCCATTTTGTCAGTATTTTTCAAAGGAAACGCGAATTATTTTGTATTTATAAACTTATAAAACATAAATAAAACGTTAAAAAATAATTTCCTCACCAGGATACGAACCCAGGTACCCTGGATTTGAGTAGTTTGAGTGCTCGCATCGACTCCGGACCATTTTCATTCAACTCATATGCCCAAAGTAAATGACTCCCGACTTTAAATAAGTAGTTTACTGGCCGTATTTTAGGTTTCCCGGAAATGAACTACAGTATTTTTGACTTTTTGGCCACTTTAAGTAGTCGTATCGACTTCGGTCCAGTTTCATTCTATTTAGAGCCTCAAAAGAATAGGATTAAAAATATTAACCCTGAATTTTACCGATTTTTTTAAAACATTTTGCTGACGTAGCAAACCGGGTTAATGACGTCACAATAACCTGGTTTTCTAAAGGATTCGAGACCTCCCCCAAGGTTAACTTTTGTACCAAGTTTGATTTAAAAATATTACTCCGTTTAAAAGGTAGCGTGTATTAATATATATATATATATATATATATATATAATATTATATATGTATGTAAATATATATATATATATATATATATATTATATATATATATATATATATATATATATATATATATAATATATATATATATATATATATATATAATATATATATATATATATATATATAAGTTTCGCAAAACGTATTTTGTCGTGTTAAGGAACCTCTGAAACGGGTTTTTGTCGTGATTTGAGGTTCGGCTCCTGCCATGACGCTTATCCCATTAAGGAAATCCGCTTAAAAATACGGATTGCAAAGCCTTAAAGAAAACCTATCGTCAGATTTGGTTTTTTGAAGGACTGAAACTTTTTAGGGAATTCGAATCAGAATCCCTTTATTGCTCAGTACGACAATTATGAGTATCTCGCTGTCGATATGGCGAGACGTGAAAACTTTTTTTTATCTTATTCTCCAGTTTGTGTTCTCATCTCCCGTCTCTTTTTAATGGGCGTCGTCAAATAAACTTTTATTATCAATAAAAAACAATGTAAGGTAACCTTTTGGTCCCTAACTTATTGTAAGTTAGTTCAAACATAATTATTATTTTTAATTAAGACGCTTTGTTTATTAACTCCATTAGTTGCAATGGTCAGACTTGTTGTGTATTACTCAATAGAGAATAACGATAATTAAAGTTAATGGCTAATCATAAAAATTTCACTGTTCGTACAGGTAGGGCTTCAACGTGCACTTAAAAAAGTTTTACTTTAAATGTAAAACCAACGTATGTCTATACTTTACGAGGTTTTGGTGAGGGAAGTGGATAAACATGTATACCTTCCACAAAGACAGTCACGAGTTCGATTTCGGTCGGACCTCAAGGATTTTTATACATGGAACGGAATTTTCATATGTGCCGTTCTTCGAAAGGGACGTTTAATTTATGGTTCCGAACCTGTGAGATGTCATCTAGCAAAATATCCGGAACCAAAAATAAACTGACTGTGGTTTTTGCCTAATGTAGAACCATTAATAATGTTTTTATAAAAAAAATATGTTTATGCTAAAGTCATTTCAAAGGGGTTTAGAAGGAGAAGGGAAATCTACTCCCCCTCTTAAAACAGTAACAAACAAACCACACCTTTCCAGCACATGCGCACCTTATTCATTACTTATCAGTCTGTCAATCTACCAAATATTTCTGTAATCCTTTACAAATTATATAATGTTTATATTATTTTTCTATTATATTTCTTAATATATTATTTTTTATATTATTTATTTATATTTCTTAAGAATAAATACAAGTAATGAATTCGAACAGATAAACACAGCTTTAAGAACACCTTCTAAAATAAAAACAAAAGATATAAGATGTTTAAATTTTATGTGTTATATTTTATAAGATGTTAACATTTTATGTGCTACATTTTATAAGATGTTTACATTTTATGTGTTACATTTTATAAGATGTTTACATTTTATGTGTTACATTTTATAAGATGTTTACATTTTATGTGTTACATTTTTATGTGTTTTTTATAAGGTTTACATTTCATGCGTTACATTTCATAAGATGAAAAATACATTTGTCACATAGTCATTTCTTGTTGGAACTCGTGAATGCTTTAATCAAAGAATAAATTCTCATGGCTCATGAGAATACTAGTTTAAAGTGAAGATATCAAGAAAATACAAAGGATGAGTTAGTTACTAATTAATAACCGCTTTAAAGCTAAGTTTGTTTGGTCGAACGTCGTTTAGTTAGCCCGGCAGTATATAAAATTTCGCACGCCGGGAGTTTCGAGGCTTTAGAACGTTCGATATTTTGTATGAAAATACTTTTTCATACTACTGGGAATGCATTGTTTATGGACTTAATAAAAAAATATATTTCAAGCCATATCTTATTTTTTATACTTTAATTTATTATTAGAAGGAAGTAGGAAATTGCTTTATTTTTTTATTATTATACTATCTAAAAATTCTATTATACTATCTATCAATTAATCCAAATATAATAATTGGGTCTCGCTGCAACCTATGTTTCTTTATCGTAACCTCCACTTTCCACATTTTCTTTTCTCGATTTAGCGTTAACGGTATCTAATCTACTACTTTTTTGTAAGCAACTTTATAAATGGCTGGAAAACAGAGAAAAGTAGTAAAATTTTCCTCCTTACATATTTGCTATTTTAACTTGATTTAATTATTATTCAATTCTTATTTAATTGATAAATTAAATTGATCAATTTATTTATTTATTTAACTTGATTGATCAAAGGGGCGTTTAAATTCCACCTGAATCATAAACATCCTAAAAATGTGGGGCCTCTCAATTCTTGCATTGATCTAAATACAAGATCCGGTTACATGATATTGTTACAAAAAAAATGAAATTTACCAATTAATTAAAAATTCATGATGTAATTGAAATTATTGTAAGTAGGACGTGGAATAAAACTTCAATTACTTAACAATTATTTTACAAAATGTCTTAAATAGAATGCAAAGTAGTTTTCAACATTGGTCGGAGTCCTTGGGCACCTACGCGACAACACACCTAAATACGGACACCTAAACGACACCTACGTCAAGCGCGGAACTCAGCAACTTCTCAATAACAATTACTACATAACTCATTATTTTTGGTGCTGTAATGTGGGCTGAAATGGAAAGTTTAATGAGTAATATAGAGATGTAGGTGTTTGGTGTAATGGTTAATTTCATTAACTGTATCTTAATGGTGTAATGTCATTGGTTCGTATTGGATTCATATTATATTGGAAAAACAAGATAATAAGTGGGGTTATTCAAAGAGGGTGCTGTATACACAAACGCGCGCACAAACACACACACACATATATATATATATATATATATATATATATATATATATATATATATATATATATATAATATATATATATTATATATATATATATATATATAATTTAAGCAATTATTTTTTTTATTGTAAGATCCTGTAAGAAAGGCGCCAGCGTTACATTTAATATGTTGTATTTTCAAGTAGGAGTAATGTACCTAGACGTTTTTATGCTATTTTATATAAAATAAATTCAGGTACAAGGTACCTCGGAACTTTTCCCAACACATCGGATTCGCTACACACATCCTTACTACTTCGGACTCGATTTGCTCGTCCTCCGAATATCAAAGTCACCACATGAACTTCCAATCGTCTTCGGACTCGTATGGCTCAACCTAACTTAGTAAATTCACTAGTTTTGTTTCTAGTTGTAACTCATTTAGGCACTAACCACGCTGAATGCTGCTTAACTTTTATCATCCAACAAAAACCAAAGAAATGCTAGTCGTATTGAAACTAAACTGAGTGTAGTTATTTGTTACATCAAAGGATACATATTATATATATTATAATATATATATATATATATATATAATATATATATATATATATATATATATATATATATGCATGTATAAATTCTTATTAGTTACGTAATGCTTTACATTTTTTATTTCTTTGTTCTCTTTTACCCTTTTTTTAGTATTTTGGGGAGGGGGGCGATTGCCCCCTCTCGTGCATCCGCGCCTGTTTTTTTTTTGCATTCGAAATGCAAATAATAATTTTACAAAAACTATATAAGGAAGTTTAATCTGAATAAATTCCATATGCTTTTTCCATATAAATGTGCATTTCTTTCAAAAATGTCGCTAAAAAGGTTCATTTAAAGCTATTACAGGGCAAAATACATTTCGTCTCCCCATATTTACACATATTGCCACTATTTTAACCTCCCTTATTCCAAGACTTTCAACATTTAATGAAACACTGTGTTGCTAATGTATATTTTATAAAATTAATTGGACAATTTTTTTTAAACAAAAAAAAATCATAAATAAATGTTAATTAAATTCAATCATTGCCATTTTGAGTCAAAAGTAAATGTCAAAGTATTTCTCGTTTCAAGAGTTCATCATACTTCGCAACATACGTCACTAACTTAATGAGATTTTTTACAAAATATTTTTTAACACTTTTTCATAATTTTTTTTTTGTTGAATTTGAAATATTTGTGGAGACGGTGGTGAAGGTCTGGAAGTAGAACACCTTGGACAGAGCCCATATTATCCTTCTCGTTCGGTGTAAACAGCACTTCACTTCTATACACCTATCGCCTGTGTACTTTAAAATAACTGTACATCATATTTATATTTAATTAATTTCCTCCAATGTCATATATTGAGGAGTATGACATTTAAAATAACATTTCAGCGTATGCATTAAACATGTTGCATATGTTTTATGCAACATTTTTAATATATTTTTTTTCTTAACGTATTTATTCTAATTATCAGACCCTAATTTCGTGTTATTTTTCTAAAGGAAATTCACCACAACTAAAAAATATCTAAAATCATAGAGATATTATTACTAGAGGAGCCCTATTGGTTGAATTTTGAGACATCGAAAATATAACCTGATTACCTTCGACTTTCAATATAATCAAATAAACAAAACAAAATTACAGAAACTAAAGAACGTTTAAATACAAAATTACAACAAAAACAATTAAAAAAACAAATTACAGAACAAAATTACAGAAACTTAAGAACGTTTAAATACAAAATTACAACAAAAACAATTAAAAAAACAATTACAGAACAAAATTACAGAACTAAAGACGTTTAAATACAAAATTACAACAAAACAATTAAAAAACAAATTACAGAACAAAATTACAGAAACTAAAGAACGTTTAAATACATAATAAACACAGATAATGTTCCGGAAGCTAAAAACGATTCATTTTTTTAACTTTTACTTATTCTTAAAGGAGGTTTCAATGAGGTTATACAGAGCCTCTGAGAGCCCCAAAAAATGTTTCAGACCTCTAAATGTTTTATGATAGGCTATGCCCCCTCTAGTATATACCTCTATGTTTAAAATAAACTTTTAATATCAAGTTATAGAATACGATTTTACTTTCATAATAAAAGCCTGTTAAACTTTTACTTTCGCAAACAATGGATAATAGTTTCATTTTATTTCTTTGACAATAAATTCGCACTTTTCAAAACTCAACAAGGTTTTAAAACAAAGCAATGAACCATTAAGATAAAAAATTAGGTGCTGGGTTCCTCGTAACTTTTCGTTACCATATATTAGATTTGCTACGTTCATCTTCTCCTCTTCGGATACGCTTCGCTCGTCCTTTGAATAGCTCATATAATTAATGTTACAGTATGTATTTGGCCAAGCTTTCTCATTTTTCAAGTAGCAAAAACATCCCTTTTATTCTCAACGGTCACCCATCCAAGTACCTTGCTGGATACTTCTTAATATTAGTGATCAAACTTATTAAACTTATATAGTGCAAAGAGGGATAAATTGCACATTATCAGCACACAAGGAATGCTATTACCATTATTTATTTATGTTTTGAAAGTCAAAGAATCATAATCCTAATATAATTTCTACAGCATGACTAATAAGTGGATATATTATGAAAAATAATCCACGTCATTAGTATATTCATGTATTTTTTTGTAAATTTAAAGACTACATGCGTGTCAAAATTCAAAATGATCTAATTTGATTTCATCGACGTTTGAAATTTTTGAGCAGTAATGTCGTTTAAAGAATTATTTTCCAGATAGACTTAAACAGACTTCAACAATTGATTTTCCTGCCAAGTTTTAACTGTCTAGCATAAATACACTGGAAGATACGGTGGTAAGACACAAATAGGTAAAAAACCCCTCAGGATGTCTTCAAAAATTAGAAACGGGTAGTTCAGTTAAGATTTCGGTTTCGGAATTTTAGGGCAAACCCTATACTTTTATAATAAACAAACTGTATAAATGAGGGGGAAAATCTAAGCAACAAAACTTAAATTAAGACTAAATTAAGATTTCACTTAGTTAATTAAGTTTTCAAAAATAATACAAATAAAATAAAAAGAGCAATAAAGAATCAAAAAGATTCAAAACACAGCAGAGATTTGGTCTTGTTTTAAGTCCCAGTAAGTTTAAAAAAATTAAGACTTGTTCCAAGCTCGGCTAAGTACTGTATCATTTATACGAGTAAGATTTTCACGTCATTAGAACTTGATGCTTAATGTCCACACTCGATTTCACGAGAAAATAATAACTAGAGGCGCTTGCTTAAGTACAGGCTAACTTACGACATCCTTGATAACTTAATTTATCATTTTTTTAACACGATATCTTTATTCAGGTTTATGATGGATAAAGTATATCAAATTTAACTTATTGTTCAATATTTTTATTGTTTTAAGCTTTACTTAAATTAATTAAAAATTATACTTGACTATTAAAAAATAGTCCTGTAAATAAATTAATAGATAATAATTCAGATGGAATTATTTTTTTTATAAAATCTATAAAATCTAGAACATTCCGTATCCAAATTAGAATTTAAAAACCAAATGACACTTTTGATAAAATATTTCTTTCGAGAATATTAAATAATACAATGATATTTAAAATAATTTTTAGTTTTCATAATCCTATAATAAAAGGGTTCTTTTAAATTATATATTGAAAATTTAAAGACATGAATATTTTTTAAAAAATCATTAACTTAAGTCAAATCTTGCATTTTGCTCTTTTCTTTTTATTTTAGTATTTAATTCATCAAGGTATTTTTTTGTTATTTACTTTGTATTATTTTGGTATTTACTTCGTATTATTTTTTTTTTTTTTTTTTTTTTTTTTTTACGCTTTAACCCGTAGGGTCATTTAGCGTTTTCCCCTCACTCAAATCTCACTCAACATTAACCCGTGAGTTTGTGCACATTCAATCATCTAGGAAGCACCCCCTCCGTACATGGCAGCACATGTAACCGGTTTACAGTGTGTCTAGTTCATCCAGCCCAACCAGACTCAATCCAAACTCACTGCTCTGGCTAGTGCCCGCGACTAGTTCACAGTTTGCCTAGTTCATCTAGACCAGCTAGACTCACTAGCTCACCGTTCTGGCTACCGCCGACTACTAGTTCACTGTGCTGTTTCATCTAGTCTTACTAGCTCCTCTGATCACATTAGTCTCACTTGATCTCGTACTTCCAGTTTCACCAATCCCATCAGTTCCACTAGCATCACCAGACTCTAGCTAGGCTCACCGCTCTGGCCAGTCCAGCGCCACCCGACAAGAACTCTAGCACCCAGATGTTCAGTGTGCACAAACTCATTCTATAGCCCTGACCTGAAAGTCAAAGCTCCGCAGTGCTATTAGGAGACGTCTGTCTTCAAGAACCGAGCACTTTGTTCCTAGTCACTTACGTTACTCGTGTCGCCGCCATCACTTTTCACTGACTAAGTTTTCGGACATACAAGGCTCAGTATATTTTTCCGACCTTCACTCCCCCAGCCCGCAGAACATTAACTTTTCGTGAGCTAGAGACAACGGAAACGTGGATCCAGACTTTGTCTCTGATGAAACTAATCCAACCCCGCATTTGCGTATTAGTAGCCAAGGAAACCACGTAAAACCTTGGCTGGGTTGGCCGGCCTTGAATTCAAGACCTCCCGAGTGTACGGTACAAGGATAACCTCATATTGAGGTCCTCCCCCGGCTGGATTTGGAACCCTCGACCTCCAGGTCGAAAGGCGAGCGCTCTACCACTGAGCTACCGGACTCGGTCTTTCGTATTATTTTGGTATTTACTTTGGTATTTACTTTTATTTTGGTATTTATTATTTTTGGTATTTACTTTGTATTATTTTGGTATTTACTTTGTATTATTTTGGTATTTACTTTGTATTATTTTGGTATTTACTTTGTATTATTTTGGTATTTACTTTGTATTATTTTGGTATTTACTTTGTATTATTTTGGTATATTTGGTATTACTTTGGTACTTTGTATTATTTTGGTATTTACTTTTATTATTTCTACTTCGTAATGGTATTTGTTAACAAATGTTCATTAAAATGGCACTTTATAGGTTTTTTCTGATTGCGAAATTTTATATGGCTTACCAAATACATTTTTTTTATTCTATAAAACATATACTTTCATTTTTACCTAATTATGAATTTATTCGAATCCCACAGCAATCAGGTTACTAGCCTTAAATCGAGATTCGTAACAAATATTTTTTATGCCTTTATAATTTATTCAAATTCTTATCTTTCTAAAAACTTAATTTATTTCTTGTGTTAAAAATGATAATATTCAAGGTGTCACCCTTGAGTATACAACCACTTTTTAACTTATTCCATGATAATTTTTACGAGAAAACTCAACACAATTGTGTTTAACTATATTGTATTTATACGTTTCAAGCATATTTTTAATAGGTGTTGTTGAAGGATAATTTTTATGATTAAATTTCCAGTCATATCCTAAAATAAATTTATTTTTAATTGTTAGAACACGTTTGAACAAATAATATACTAAAACAATAAGTATCTGTAATTGTGTAATTAAAAGTGTTTTGTGTTGCATTTGAAAGTTAATAGAACTCTATCTCGGGTTTGATCAAGGTGATTTCTATAATAATTAATAAACTAAAAAATGGAATTTAGGCTAAACCCTTAAAATAAGACTTAAATCAAGATAGGACTCGAAAACTTCCTTGATTTTTCTCTTTTTCTTTAATTAAAACACCGATGATTAATTGCTCATGCTTGGTAAAAACTGCGCATGCTTACATTTCTTAAATTTTGTTTACATTTGGTAAGTCTTAAATTTTAGAGGCAAACTAACCTTTCAATGGTTTCCCATTGTTTATTGTTTGAGAAGGTTATAACACGCTTAAATTATCACTCACTGAAGTGGCTAAGTATAACCCAAAATTTAAAATTAAATAAGCACAAATGACTTAACAAGCACCACAATTGTAACAATTACGAGAAGCACACAAGAAAGTTGAGAAGCAAACTTGACAATCTTGCTACATAACCTACGTTTGGTGTCTGGGGAAGGTAAGTTTGCTCCTATTTCTCTATCTCATACAACTTCCGGGGTCAGAAAAGTTCCTTAATGCGTCATTCCCTTTATTCAAGATCCTTGGGATAAACTTATTAATACTGTTAGAGTTGGCCCATATACTACTAATAAATTAAAATAAATTTCACACGTGATGGTTGATAAAATAATAAATATATTGTCTTTTATTTGACATTAAAAGAAAACTATGAAAATTAAAAAAAAAACTTGTAAAATTAAACCTAACAACTTTCCGCCTTAGTCGTAAGTTATACTCAACTCGAGTTCATTTTCTGTGTAATAATGTTACATATCAATATATAAATAAGTATTAAAGTACGGAAAAGATCAAATAAAAAAAAACACCATGAAGTTCAATTTCATAACGTAGAGGTAACTTAAACGCCCTGCTTTTTTTACGCAGGTACCAATTTTTCCTTGCTTTTACGATTTCATTCAGAAAGGGTCTACATATGGTTTTGTATTTTCTTTAATTTCCAACATTTTTATTGATCTATTGTTATATATCTTTTGTTTTGATAGTAAGGCAATATCTTCAACACCTGTCTATTGTTGCACTTTCTTTTGTCAGTAAGTGTCAAAAGTAAAAACTTACAAACTGTTTATTTTCTCAATTAAATTATAACGATGGTGCTCTATCAGATTAGCAAACAATTAAAAATCTAAACAATTAGAATCTTAATAGTTATTTTTCTCAATACTGTCAATAAGTCGTTAAAGTTTAAACACTGACTGACTCTAATTCTGTTTAATTAAAAAGTCATCAAGAGCCTTATTGTGTTTACGTCTCGTCTTATTGAAAAAGTTCTGAGATCCTATTGTTTCCTATTTCAATTAAAACTTTTATCATTGGTCGTAATTATAAATAAATACAGTAGCAGAAGAGCAAAACGAAAACGTTGTGTTTTTCTTATATTGAAAAGTGACATAATGAAAAAATATAAATTATAGAGCTCCATTGATGGATTTAATTGTAATTGAAAACGTTTTAAAAACAATTTCGGTATTGATCGCTTGAAAAACAACTAATAGTCTAAGAGGGATTGATTTTATTGGTCCATGCTGATCGATTTTAAAGTTTATTAAGTATACAACATGAACCAATGATATTTTCTCTCACAATGATTCTATGACGTGATGTCAATTTGTTAAAAATGTTTTATAGAATTAAATTAAGAATAACTTAATTAGATTATAGCCACCACATATAATTATTTATCATTAAGTTACAAGGATTTAGTTATCAATAACATAAAAATCTATTTGGTCCGAGCTTGCGGACCTTAAAAAAGCATTAATTTAGGTCTGAAAGTTCTGGAAAATTAAGTTTTTATAAAATTAAGATAATATAGTAAAATTAATTATGATTAAAAACTTGTGTAGAACTTAAGATGGTTAAGTAGCTATATAAATAATTTAGTTTTGAATAGTTCTAAATTTCAGTAGTCGGAAAGGTGAAGCTGTTACATTGTTTATTAGTTATGTTTTAGTTTTGCAAATAGAAACAATTTATTAATTAAATTCATTAAATTTAATAAAAAAGTTGGGTATTATAGCAATAATTATGTTTTCAGATTAAATCGTTGAAATATTTTTCCGGAAGATGATACTAGTAATGTTAAGTGAAAGATATGAATTTAAGAACAAGGAGAAGATTCATAATTTGTATCTTTTGAGAAATTTGAATTTTTTTTTATTAAAAAACCAAAATTTTCAATGATCCTCTTTCTTCCATAGCTCTTTATTTAGATTAGATTCTTTTCTTAGCTCAAAAATTTTAATTTTTCATTTACAATGATTTTAATTGGGTCAAAAAGAGTTAACATAAAGGTATTTTGCTGCTGTAGAAAAATACCTCGAGTTGGTTTACCAAGTCTCAAAACCTGGATGTAAAAAAATTTAAAATAAAAAAGAAGGGAGAATTTGAAATAAGACCAAATTCCAAACGAGAGTATGTAGAATAACCGTGATCTAACGGAAAGGGATGATCATATGTTTGGAAGAGGCCAGGCAAAGGCCAACGTCCTAGCAAAGTCCGGCAGTCGAGTCGAGCTTAGTCATAGCGGAAGCAGATCAAAAGCAAGTAGTCAAAAGAAATAGTTACCGTTAGGACGTGCCATGGTAATGTCTAATCCTCATCTTAGAGCAATCATCATACACTATCAAATAACCGCTACGATAAGAAAAATAAATTAATTTAATTGAAAAACACCACCGCGCGAAGTTTATATCGGTTGCCAGGTATTTCGTTATCAGTATCCTCAGGGTAAGAGGTTAGTAAGTGATACCGGCGCGGAGGTAGCTAGTAACGGCTTGGCAAGTCAAGTAAGACTGAAGAACTGACCGTCGTACCGATGTAAGGTGGGAGAACCCGGTACCCCAAGACGGAGTGGGAGATGTACCTCTACCCACGAGTCTCGCACCGCTGATCAGCGACGGACCACTGATCAGACCTCCCTTATGAACTCGTGAACCTCTGGTTAAACCTAAAAGCCGTTTAATTATAATAAATAGGACGGTTTTAATAAAACCACGGATGGCCTTGTCCCTTAAAACTTGTTAGGCTTTTCTCAACAGCCACAAAATAAAAGCAAACGGAAAAAGTATTTTTATCTCGGAAAATGTATAGTTTATTTCTAGTGATAACTTATGATGAATTATTGATAGGGCTCTTAGACCAAAGTTACTTGTTATAATTAAATCATTTATAGTTGTAACTATCTAATATAATAATTTAAGAAAAAAAGAATAGCTTTATAGTAAGTATTTCTCTTTGCGTCGGACAAACTTTTTTTTACAAATTTTCATCGTTTTTGTTGCTTGGATCCCGCATCCACACCAAAATTCTCACTACATAATTCCCGATTCCTTATATTTTATTTATCGAATTTGATTCCTTAAACTTTATACCTTGAATTCTTACTTATCTTCATTTACACACTAGGTATATAACAAAACCATTACACACTAGGTATATAACAAAACATTTACACACTAGGTATGTAACAAAACATTTACACACTAGGTATATAAGAAAACATTTACACACTAGGTATATAACTAAACATTTACACACTAGGTATATAACAAAACATTCAAACACTAGGTATATAACAAAACATTTACACACTAGGTATATAACAAAAGGAAAAATCAGAAACCCTGATTTCACCTGAATTAGCGGCTTCATGTGTTTTTAAAGCTTCCTAACTGGTTTTTAAAAATTGATAGTCAGATGAGTTGTGGAGTTTCCAAATAGGAGAAAAAAAGAAATATTTCACTCCACTTAGTATATATTTATTGACAGAGCCGACTTTCAAACTTAACAGTTTATCATCAGTTCCTACCAACAAAGTACCAAACGAAATAAATATAAAAAGCTGCAAAAGGAAAAAAATAATAAATAAAAGCAAAAACAAATAAATAAATAGGAAAAAACTAAAATAAATAAATAAAATAAAATAAGAAATAAGATAAAATAAAAAATAAATAAAAAAGGATAAACAGGCATAAACTTAATAAATGAATAAAATAAAATGAGATAAAATAATACCGGTAAAAGCGAAGTAATGAAGCTAGAAGACAGAAAAAAAAAATTTGTCCAGAGGCTGGTGTTTTAAATGGTTTTAAAAAGTTATGTGTGTGTTTTGTTCAGTTAAGATCGTAGCTCCCCGTGTGTTTATACTGCAGAGAGTTGAAACTTACTTAAGATTGAGTACAAAAATTAAGCTATAGGTGTAGTTGTTGCTATCTAGAAAATAATTTTTATTACATGATAAACCTGTAATGATAACTCGCGCAAAAATGATTTGATAAATTTGAAAAATAACACTGCATATCGGATTTGCTACGCTCATCCTCACTACTTCACACTCTCTTCGCTCGTCCTTAAAATATAAAAATCACCAAATTTATACTGCAGCAAGCCCTTAGACTCGCTTTGCTCGTCCTCAGATAGTAAATGCAATATTTTTATTCCTAGTGGTCACCCATTCATGCACTGACCGCGCTTGATGCTGCTAAACTTTTATGATCTAGCAGTTACTGTATTAAAGCAAAACTTGCATATTTATGTATTACGTAAAGGAGAAAATTTGTACCTTATTTTATATTCCTAGATTTTTTTTTCTATTTTGACTCGATTTTTATAAGTTTTCAAGTCAAATATCTTTTGAGCGGGTTCTTGCATATATGTATATTTGACACAAAATTATTTGAACAATTTCCAGATTATTTGACATAAAACATAATTGACATACAATTTTTCACATTAAATGATTACATAACTTTTATATTATGCATGGGAGCAATTTAAAATTTATTTTAATTAACGGAAGCGTCATCCAGATCTGCATTTAAACATTGAATACATAATACTTAATCATAATAATTAGTTGTAAGTTGAATTAAATAATTGTAAATAATAAGTCAACTTACAAGCATTTCAAATAAATCAACACATTAAAATATTGGTAAGTACTAAGGCTATAAATAGACGACATTAAAAACTTCTTTTAAATTAGCTGTAAAACAAGCAGTAAAACAGCAGAACAATTATGAACTTCAACTTTTATTAGTAGTTGGTTTAGTTCGTATAAAATCCAGGGAGCTTTTTCTGGTCATTTATCAGACTAGGTCCTAGGTCTCTCTCTTCTTTGCTTACAGGTTTATTCGCAAAATTAGTTTGGTGAAACCCCAATGGTGAGATTGTTTATTAACAGACTAAATAGTTTTAAAAATTTTGATTATTACGATTGTTATTTTTTGAACTTCTTACGACGTCTTCTATTTCTTAAAGCAAGGAGTATGCATACGTAGAGGAGCCACCCTGGGTAATTTTTACGTTTCCTCATTTATACCGTAGGTATATAGGGAAAGTATTGTGTTTGTAAAAATTCCGAAACCGGGATGCCACCGGAATTATCTGTATCAGACGTTTTAAGGTCTCCGGCATGGTTTTCAAAAAGTTGTCTGTCTGAGTGTGTGTGTGTGTCTTTTATCATCATAGCTCCAGTTTTAATTATGCTAGAGAGTTGAAACTTGGTACAAAAATCAGTCTACCGTAATTTTTATGACGTCATCAATCCGCAATAATGACTCAGTTAAAATTTCTAAAAATTATAAAACACGGATTGAGATTTTGCACGCTTGTGGCAATGACTAAGACTAACATATGTGCCAAGTTTCATCTCATTATATGCACTAATTAAAATTTTATCAAATTAAATGTGTTTTTTTAAAAAAAAATGTAAAACAATTTAATTGGGTTGAAATTTAGTACAATTGTGTACTTTTACGTAATAAATATGTACACTACGTTTCGATTCAACATGACAAGTATATTCATGATTTTTGTTGGATCAGTGCTGTATAGGAAGCCTGTAATGAAACGGATGTATTTACCCAGGTCGGGCGAAGCGAGTCCGAAGCGGAGAGGATGAGCGTAACGATGTGATGAGGAGAAGATCCAAGGTACCTTGTACCCGATTGTTTCTTTATTAGCCTATAGTTTAGGATAAAATTTAAGTAAGCTCTTAAAGTGTAGACAAATAAAACATATGACACCTGTAAAAAAATCCAGATAACTTATCATTTTACAAAATCGACGCCAAAATGGCGAAGGTTAAAAAAAACAAATGTAACGAAATTGTTCAAGTAATAATATCGTTGGAAGGCTCTAATTAAGTGGAGAAGAAAATGTTGCATGCATGTTTCGCTAAATTCAACCTGGCCGCCAAAATTTAAAAAGAAAAAATTAAAATAATAATAAGTTTTATTTTTTTTAGGCATATTGCGAGCGAAGCAAGTTCTATCTTACATAATTAATAAGGATATAGTACTATATCCTAGCAAAGAAAACGAGACCTTTTTAACGCACTTAATTTTATATTTTAGAAATTTTTCAAGCAAAGGGAACCTTGTTTTTTATTTGCAGCCCATCCTGAAGTGCTAAAAAAATTCAGCGTTATTTTGTAACCCCTTCATTTTTCTTTTAATACACAAGTGATAAAGAATTACATAATTTGTCAACTGTCATTATTTGCGTTTAGAGTAATATGGTTGTCACGCATTACATTCACAGAAATAACCTCGTCGTCACGCATAACCATCGCAATGCTGGCATGTGACAGAAGGTCTAGAGTTAATCTCCTTTTACTTACTTATGTGTAAAGTGATAATTTTCTTGTTCTTGCATAAACTAATTACCTGAAAGAAAGCTTGTGTTACTAGCGGGTGGAATTATCTTAACCACCTGATGTGTTAAGTAACTAATTGCTATAAAATTGCATTAGGTTTAGTGAAAATTGATTATACAAGCTGGTTAATGGACACATTTATCTGGAGATGAGTATTAGACATTGATACAAAGAAAGGACAATGATCACTACAAAGTCAGGTGTCGAAACATGTTCTCAACTCATTAGATCTTCGGGTAAATCTTCGGTATACGGTGCACCCTGTTATCAATACTAAACGGTGCACCCTGTTATCGATATATTTTTAGTTATGCGACACGTAAACGAGAACTGAGCACTTAAAAGATAAGCAGTGTCGTTAAATTATTAATTATAATTAGAACATTAAAAAAACCATACAACAAATAAATGAAAACATTAACAACAAAAATATAATAAAAAACCTGAAAATAACAAACACAAAAATACGTAAAAAAATACGCGTAACATAAAATTAGATGTGGTGTATCATCGATTATTCTTATGAAAACATAGTTAAAACATTATAAAAACATAAAAAAATATGAAAATAGTTATAAACCATTTTACAAAAAATAAAAAAAAAACACAAACAACAAAAAAACATTTAAAAAAATAATAAAATATGTTCATAAACGTAAAAGAAAAGGCATATATCGATTATTCCTACGTCACATCTCTAAACTAAAAATATATCGATACATAGTATTGATAACAGGGTGCACCGTATACCGAAGTTCAGCCGATCTTCGCTTATTCGGACTTGCTTTGCTCGTTCTCAGATTGCAAGAAGCACTTAATTTATATTTTAGTACGTCTTCGGTCTTGGCTTGACCTCAGACAATGAAACATGCATTTTATATCCTTCGGTCACACATTAAGGTACTGAACGTTGCTTCTTAAGTGATGCTAGAAAACCCGTAAATATACTTGTCATATTGAAATAAAATCTTTTAAACTTGTGTCTTACGTAAAGGAGTACACTTGGGACCAATTTTAACCCATTTGAATGGTTAATAGATTAAAAAACGGTACGGGGTACCTCGGATCTTTTCCTCGTCACATCGGATTTGCTAGGCTCGTTGTAACTACTTAGGACTCGCTACGCTTGACCTCAGAATATTAAGAATTAAGTTTAATGGACTGTGCGAAATCTTAATTAGGAAAATTAATAATGAAGACTGCAGTCCGAGTTTTGTTAGATTAAAAGTCTCTTTTTTAATATTAACTTTTGGTTTGATGCTTTTAACTGTCGTTTTACATATGTGGTGGTGTAACTATATTACTTATTATTCACTGAGGATGCCAAGCATCGCTTGTGTGAAAGCTTTGATGAAATAAATTAATCTAACAAAACTCGGACTGCTGTCTTCATTATTACTTTTTCTAATTCAGAATATAATATTCGCCAAATTTATATTGTCACACGTCTTTGGACGTTGCAACCATCCAAGCACTGACTTCGCTCGATGCTACTTAACTTTTATGGTCTAACAAAAACCATAGCTATACAAATTTCAGCTCAATGAATTATTTTTCGATTTTTTGAAATTTTTTTCACAAACGTGTACAAGTCATTGGATAAAAATTGAACTAATGCTAATAATGAGATGAAACTTGTTTGTCTTATATATGACTAAATGTATTTGCGGGTTAGTGAAGTCATAAAAGTTACTTTCTGGATATCACAATTGCACCTATAGATTAATTTTCGTACAAAGTTTCAACTCTCTAAATATATATATCATCTGATACTACCGAGTTTGGCAAAACATGAACAGTTGACACAATATAATTGTGCGAGAGACACCTAGGAAATGTAACAAGCAAAATGCAATGCTACATCTGAGGACTGTTCCATCATTCGACATTCGTTATCATTGATGGCTCAACATTGTGTCATGTCCCACTCTGTTTCGTTACGTCTAACTCATCAGGGCGCCGACAGAGCCTGAACTCACTCTGACCTTCAATTAATTCCGAAGAAAATAATGTGAAGTATTTATCAGAGACGAGTGGTGCTCTCTTACCGCCATCATGTATGACAAGCAAAAGGCAAAACATATATCATTTGAAACTACCGAGTTTGCAAAACATGAACAGTTAGACCAAACGAAACAGTGTGGGATATGACATTATGTCGAGTCATTAATGAATACGAATGTCGAATGACGGAACAGTTGCCAGATGTAGCATTGCATCTTGCTTGTTACATTTCCTAGGTGTCCCTCGCACAATTATATTGTGTCTATTAATAACCACTTCATAAAAAAAATATTTTCCGAATAGCACAACTGCAGCGGTAGACTAATTTTTGTACAAAGTTTCAGCTCTAGCATAAATGCACTGGGTGCTACGAAGATAACAGACACACACATACAAACAGACAACTTTGCGAAAACCACTCAGGAGGCCTTGAAAACGTCTGAAACGGATAATTCCGGTTTCATCCCGGTTTCGGATTTTTCAGCAACAACACAATACTTTCCTATATACCTACGGTATAAATGAGAATAAGTAATAAGGTTGGCTGAATTGCCTCAAGCTACCTACCGTCAGGCTGGCCACGTATTTTAATGATATTTTTTATTAAATGATATATGAGGGTGTAGTAGACCTTTAGCCTTCACCTTGACAAGATATTTGGTTCCCTGGGGGTCTAGGTAGCCACCCTGATGAGCTCATCTTCGGCTCTAGTATGCCTATTAATGACTTGTATCGTTCCATAGCTTACATCATTACAGTTCCTTGGTACAAAACGGACCAGATCTGCACAATAGAACAGATCTGCTGAATAGAAGGGTTTTATTTTTATATATTTGTATCTATGTTTCATGTCATAAATTGTATATTAAACCTTGTTTTCTCGCACTTTCAATGTCATTTCCCTCTCCAGGAAGAGTGTAAAAGGATGCCAAGTTAACAATATATTTTATCTCCAGAAGGGTAATAATCAAAATATTTCGGGGCTTGTTTTTATGTAATAATGACCGTCAATATAACCCGGCGGGAAATAATAATTTATTATTTCCCGCCGGGTTATAATCCAGCTTAGCCAACTTAATTATTGAGTAGTTAAAATTATAGATTCAAAAATCTACGTAAAGAATTTTGAGTAAACAAAGTTATGTTGGCAGTACTGATTCATTAAATCCCAGCTGTCTGTAAACAAATAATTTCTTTATCAAATCTGTTTTGACGATAAATACCTACTTTTTTACTCAGTTTTTTATCTTTCAAGTAATATTCCTGTTATATTTATCATAACAGGATTTAGTGCGGTTGTTTACGATGGAAAGTGATAATGAAATGATAGTAAACGACATAGATGAAGTGTTTCCCGATATCCCGATAATCCTCAAGCGTTTTGTAAATGACGAAGCAAATATGGTTAAAATAGAGCATTTAGGTGTTTATATATTTTTGTTTATTATGATATTTGTTTGTTATGTATGTATGTGGATATGTTGTATGTATAATATATTATACAATGTATTTTTGTTAATTTTGTATAAAATAGTATAATTATGTTTCACTGATTCTATATATAAACAAATACAGTTTTTTTTGTTTCATATATATTGTTTTTCCTTCTGGAGATAAAATTTTGTATGCACCACGTAAATAATGCCCTATTATAACCCTTGTCAAATTATCTCCCTCGGTAAGCCTCGGGAGCTAATTGTAGTTAATCCCTCGGCTTGCGCCTCGGGATTTATACATCATGATTCCAGTGGCGGCGATAACGCCGGGGCAGCCGGGGCGCCGCCCCGGCAGTTTGGGGCATCAACGTCGACGGGGGGCATCATAACGAAGATTTCATCCCCCCTCCCCAAAAAGTATACTAGAAAACAATTGATAATATCCATAATCCACACTTAAGATATTTTACATAAAAACGTGCAATTAAGTATTTAAAAAACTCGTTCATAAATGAAATTAAAAAGAAAAGATTTGATACAATTAGTGTTGAAGAGAGTCAACTTCGAGAGTAGATTTTGATCGGAGTTTTTAATGTTTGTTCCTATTTTTTTGCGGTTCCAACGACGTGTTATATGTCAAAAACACGTGTTTACTTTTGGTATTATTAAGCGTCAAAATTTTAAATTTCAAAAGTAAAAAATTTCAAAATGGCGGCCAATATCAAAACGAAATTCAGAAGATTTGTTTGTCATATTGAGATGAATATTCCTGCCAAATTTCAAGTTCATCGGGTCATTTTTCGATTTTTTACGATTTTTTTTAATTTTTGCTGACTAAGCAAATAGGGTTAATGGTGACATAAAATTTTGATATTCTGGGCAGCACAACTAGACCCAAAAACTGATTTTTGTACCAAGTTTCAACTATCTAGCATAAACACAGTGGGAGTTATGCGTGACACAGACACACACACACACACACACACAGACATCAAGCTGAAATCGGTTCAAACACCTAAAATAGATAATTCAAGTGAAATCTCGGGTTAAAATTTTTTGGGTGAAACCAATACTTTTCCTCTAGATACCTTCTGTATAAGAAGGTGAGGAAAAGTAAAAAAGAGTAGAAAAGGTGGTTATAACTTTATTAAAAAGAGTAGAAGGCGTGGTTATAAATTTATTTAAAAAGAGTGAAAGACTGCTTATGCCTTCTACTGCTTCTGTTACTTATTAGTACAATAAAGACAACAAGAAAAAAACCTGTAATCACGCTAAAGTCGGTCCCAAGCCCGAATAAAGTGAGAGGGGTGTTTTTTCTTATAAGGGCAAAAAAACGCCCCCCTCAGTGAAATGGGGGGCGGTTAAACTTTTTGAATAGGGGGCATCATTTTAGTTGTCTGCCCCGGCAGGGCATCATGCTTATCGCCGCCACTGCATGATTCCTTCGGCTTTCAGCCTTAGGAATCATTACAGTGACCAGGGTTATAATGGGGGTCATTATTCACTAGGTGCATAAATAACTATTAGACATTTGTAACAAATTTAACATGTTGTAACGTAAACATTTAGTTTGAATTTTAGCGAAAAAATGTTTATGATTTTATTTAAAATTCTTTAAAAATTGATTACTTATTATATTTTATTCTTAAAGTTAATTTAAATAACTTCTTTATTTATTATTTTCATTAATTTCCCAATTAACTTGCCATTTTACGTTTGACTTTTTAGCGAATTTCCTTTGGAAATTCGGCTAATGGGATAGGCGTCATGGCGGAATTCGAACCTCGGACCACGACACAAATCCGTTTCAGAGGTCCCTAATGACGAAAAAATACGTTTCGCGAGACTTTATATATATATATAAGTTATCCACACAGTATAAAAGATATTCAATTTAATACTTTAGAAGTAAAATCTAAATTCCTTCAATTAAGTAATAGTGTAAAACAAGGTGCCACTGAAATAGAAATTCTAAATAAAAAAGACTTATTAAATCAAATACAAAAATTTTATAACGAAATTTTGAATCTCTTACAAGACATTGAAAACTCAGTAACATTTTGTAAACTTAAAACTCTTCATCCAAGTATAATAACATCTCATGAGTTATATACAGATTTAATGAAAATATCAAAACACAAACTAAAAGGAGAGCTGCCCTTCGAAGTAACATATGATAATATTCTTAACTTTGAATCTGTAATAAAAATTAATTGTAAGTTAAATCCTGAACAGATTACATTTTACCTAGATATACCCTTAACTCTAAAATAAAGTATGAACTTTACCATTTACTACCCATACCTACCAAACATAAAAACAATTATGTCACTATAATTCCTGAGTCAAAATACTTATTAAAATCTGAGAACGATAAAATAGAGCCTTTGAATGGTATATGTGCTAAACAAGGGGTGTACCAATGCTCACAAGACTTGATCGCAGCCAACGAAGCTACTTGCGAAAAAAACATCATCCTGGAGGAAAAATCCGAGCACTGTCGATACATAAATCTCAATATTATGAACAATGATCTTCAATACATCTCAGAAATTAATCAATATTTAGCAATATTCATTAAACCGGACGAATTACAAATAAGGGTACAAAAATATTGAAACTAAATCCTACAAGGTATATTTTAATTCCTGAAACCAATACAAAGATATTCTACAAGAAAACTCAACTTATCTATAAATTATAATCTTTTGCTCAACCACACATCCTTCCAGAAATAGAATTAACGCTGACAGCAGCACAAAGACCTAATATCACGTTAGATCTTAAATCTTTAGCTCTAAGAGACTTAACTCTTCTGCCAGCTTATCCAGTAGAAAACACAACATATACTCATCATATCACCAGCATTTTGACAGGACTTCTCTACGTCATCCTGATCATCCTGGTAATAATCATTATCATCCATCGAAGGAAAATCTTCAACCTGTTCAACCAACTTCAACCAACTCCACAACCTGCAGAAAGGACAACTCCGCCTACAAGACTTATCCTACCGGGGATGCTTCATTCTAAGGATGGAGGAGTTATCCACCCAAATACTGTGGATATAAGCATAAGCTGACTCATCAATATAAAGTAGTATAAAAGCCTAGACAGGAAGCGGCCACCTTCAGTCTAATTCTATAGTTACGTTTAGCTCCTTCTCTACGAAGTAAAAGTTATTATTATTAGTTTCTAATTGTGATTATATTATTTGTGTTAATTAAATAAATCATTTTTTAAAAACTTAATTTGTTAAACTTGATAGTTAACTGGCGCAGTCGGTAGGACTAAGTTAGCGGAATTTGACAATCCCGGTTTGTTTTAACAATTAACTAACTTGAACCAAAATTTTTTTTTAAAAGTGCTTGGATGATCGCGGCTGATAGACGGAATATGCTGGCAGTAACGGTCACCTTTCTGTAAGTACTTTACCACTCAAATTTGTTCATTAAAGCGAGCAGTTCTCGTTTTATGAGAGTTTGACAAAAGGAATAGTGACATTCCACACATTTTTATAATTTTTTTTTTATAGGAAAACATAAATCAAATTTCTAATATTTTAAATAAAATTTAACTAATTTTTTTTAAAGAATTAAATAAGTAAAATATACACACTCTAAAAATTTTTAAATAAAGTTAAATATTTAAAAACCTCTTAAAAAAAAGGATATATTGTGTACTCACAATTTTATTAAAATAATTAATTTCATATTACTTTCTTTATTTTATTTAAAGTTTTTATAATGGCAACCTTAAAGAAGGAATATTTAGAGATGGTGCCTGAATTTAGTGGCGAGGCACACTTACTACCTCGATTTCTGGAAATATGTGAAAAATTAGTTAATAAGTTTTATGACAAAGACGAAACGGACAATTTCCAAAATGAATATCTTATGTACGGGATATACTCTAAAGTAAAAGGACCCGCCGCGGAAGTAATTAGTACTTCGCGAGTAAAAACCTGGGAAGACTTAAAAACCGCACTACTTCACAGTTACAGTGACCGACGAGACGGGTATACCCTTGCAATAGAAATGTCGTGTATGAGACAGTACCAGACAGAAACACCTTTCGACTTCTACACACGAGTACAGAAACTGTTAAACTTACAAATTCCCTACTGGAAGAATACTTGTGCTATCGCCGCCGAAGCAGAAATAATTTGCGAATATACGCGTAATTTAGCATTACGAGTGTTCCTTAAAGGTCTTAAAGAACCAATAGGTAGTCTCATGAGGACCAAGAACCCACCGGACCTGAACACTGCACTTAACATGTTGACAAATGACTTCCAGTTTCATTTAGAACAGCAAAAACAAAACATACAAACAAGACAACCATTCAACCCTCCCCCAGGACTCAACAAAGACCATATACACAAAATAGGCAACCAGTAACAACTAACCAAACTTTTCGTACCAAACCTAACCCTGTGACGCCTAATCAAAACCAATATGCTTTCGCTCGACCCGGTCCCAGCACATCTAACAATATTCCTAAACCATATGTGCCTACTCCGATGTCGATTTCGACGCGGAATACAGTGGCTAAAACTAACACTTTTAGATCAAATGATCAGATGTATAACATGGAAGACATTAGTTCAGCAATAGACACAGTTAACGCGGTAAATACTGACAATTTAACTGAAACTCAAGACACAACATGTGAACTACAGACGGACACACAAACCTATTACCCTGATGAATTGTCAGAGTATTTTTTAGAGAATCTGGCCTCGGACGAAAATTTGAGCTCATGAGTTTATATAACACCGAGAGTTCACTTCCGTACATCATTACAAAAGACAACCTTAAAATTTTGATCGATACAGGAAGTTCCAAATCTTTTATTATTCCTGACATAGCCCAGAAATTTTTCCCTCAATCAATACATACTGATCCATGTCAGATTGCATCTGCCCATGGTTGCTCAATTCAACAATTTAGTACCTGGTGCCAGGTGATAAATTTTATCAGACTCGACCGATGACACTCAAATTTCATTTGTTTAAATTCCATACATATTTTGACGGACTTTTAGGACTTGATAATCTAAGACTTTTACAAGCTACAATTAATCTAACAGAAAACCAACTAAAAACATTAGGTGGTCCAATACCAATACAGTACCGTACCACGAATAATAATAGTACTCATACTACCGCCATTAGTTCTCAAAATAAAACCTATACAAAAATACATAAAAATACAAAAACTCAACAAAAACAAACAAAACCGAGACACAGACTAAACCAACAAAACAAAGAAAATCAGAAAGACCACAGTAATACAACCTCAATCCGAACAAGTTTTCAAAATTCAGGTACAAAATATCAAGAACGGTACAGCATTAATGCCTAATGTACAGATTAATCTATTAGAAATTCCAGAAGGAATACTCAAAGTGTCTAATAACATGGCTTATGTGTAATACGAAACCAAACAGATGACTCGCAAATCATTCCTAACCTGACCCCCTTTTCACTGCAATCTTTCTCTGATTTTACGGAATTAGAACCAAACGTACATTTTTTTGATAATAAAAAAACTACATTTGACATTTCGAAAATTAGAACAAATCATATGAACTCTGAAGAGAAACGTGAAATAGAAAAATTAGTCAACGAATTTTCGGATATTTTCCATACAGGAGACCAACCTTTATCCTTTACAAATAAAATCAAACATAACATTACTACGACAGACGAAATCCCTGTATACACTAAGACTTACAGATATCCTGTTATTCATAAAAAAGAAGTACAATCCCAAATAGAAGACATGTTACGGCAAAACATTATAAGACCATCTCACTCTCCCTGGAACTCACCTTTATGGATAGTTCCAAAGAAATTAGATGCTTCTGGCAAACAAAAATGGAGAATTGTTTTTGATTACCGTAAGCTTAACGAAAAAACAGTGGACTGCCCCTTCCCAATTCCATGCATAACAGACTTACTAGACCAACTAGGCAACTGTCAATACTTTTCAACAATAGATTTAGCTTCCGGATTCCACCAGATTGAACTAGATGAGAGTAGTATTCCAAAACTGCATTTAGTACGGAAAATGGTCATTTTGAATTTGTACGAATGCCCTTTGGCCTTCGAAATAGTCCGCGTACCTTTCAACGTGTAATGAATGACATGCTAGAGGAGTGCCATGTGCAGTATATTTAGACGACATCATTGTGTTCAGCACCAATTTAGCACAACACTTATTACGGTTAAGACAAGTTTTTGAAAGACTTAGACAGGCTAACTTTAAAATTCAACTTGACAAGACAGAGTTTTTAAAGAATTCCGTTGAATACCTAGGACATGTAGTTTCACCGGAAGGAATCAAAACCAAACCCTGCTAAAATTCAAGCCATTCAAAATTACCCCCTCCCAAAGACACAAAAAGAGATTAAAGGCTTTGTGGGCCTTCTCTCATATTACAGAAGATTTTTAAAGGACCTAGCACGACTAACAAAACCGATGACAAAGTACCTTAAGAAAAACACAAAGTTAGATTTAAATGATCCTGAATATGCAAAGTTTTCATACGTGTAAAAATTTACTCATTAACGAACCAATCCTACAATACCCTGATTTTTCTAAACCTTTCATCCTCACTACCGACGCTTCAAACGTAGCACTAGGAGCTGTGCTAAGTCAAATTAAAAACGGTAATGATCTACCAGTAGCTTATGCTAGTAGAACTTTAAACACCGCTGAGGCAAATCTCTCAACGATTGAACGGGAACTATTAGCAATTGTCTGGAGTGTAAAATTTTTTAGACCTTACCTCTATGGGCGGAAATTTAAAATTTTCTCAGACCATAAGCCTTTACAGTGGTTATTTAATCTCAAAGAACCCAACTCTAAACTTATGCGGTGGAGACTCAAGTTAGAGGAATATGACTTTGAAATAATTTACAAAAAAGGCTCACATAATCTTAATGCTGACGCTCTCTCCAGAGTAGAGATAAACGTAACAGAAGATGACGATAAATTTCTAAGTGACTTAGTTAGAGACAATTTATTTCCACCGATGACTGACCAGACACCTGGACCGTCAAACTTAGCTCAGGACATCACTGACACTATCCGAACTATCAGTACTCCCCAACCATCGACCTCACACAACGATAATATAGAAACTGAATCACTTTTTGTACACCCGGATAACGACCCACAGAACATAAATGATGACGACGATGACGATCACACAGTACACTCGAACGCAATAGGGAACACATCAATTACCATCCCAATACTTGATGCTCCATCAATCATGGTACTAATCAAGTACTAATTTCGCTAGTGGATCATAGCCCTGCTGCGGTAAAAATCGATAAGCTATTTGACACTAAGACTAGGATGCACGTTCAATTTTCAAAGAACCAATTCGAACAAGACGTAATTAAATTTATACAAACGTATATTGTTCCAAAGAACAGGTATTGTCTATACTTTGAAAACGATGTATACGAACGTTTCTGTGAAATTGTAATGAGAAATTTTACTCACTCACAAATTGAGTTTGTTAAATATACTCAGAAACTTGTCGATGTGACCAATCAGAACAGTATTATCGAGATAATAGAGAACTACCACCTAGGAAAAACTAATCATAGAGGCGTAGACGAAACAGACAATAAAATTAAACGTACTTACTATTGGCCTAATCAAAGGAAATCTATTCAAACTTATATAAATAAATGTACGGTGTGTCAAGCATCAAAATATGATAGACATCCTCTTAGGTTAGAATTTAACATAACACCGACCGCCACACGTCCTTTTGAAAATCTACACATCGATACCCTAACTCTAGAAAAAGATAAATTCCTGACAATCGTAGACTCATTTTCAAAATACGCTCAAGCGTATCGCTTAAATGCTGCGCAAGGTATAGAAGTAGTTAATAAACTTATAAATTTCTTCACCCACCACAATATTCCAAAACAAATAGTCGCTGATAACGGTCTCGAAATAAGTAATAGCCTTGTTAAAGAATTACTTGATCTGCACAAAATAAATTTACACCTGATCAGTTCACAACATCCGGAATCCAACGGTGTAGCCGAGAGATTTCATTCAACTCTAGTAGAGCATATCAGGTTACTTAATAATAGAGAAGAATTCAAACAAGAGCCTATTGACATTAAAGTGAAATATGCAGTGTTGGCATATAATAACTCACTACACTCTGTTACAAAATTAACACCATTTGAAATAATATCCGGTCATATAGAATCGAACCCTCAACTAGACATTGACTTAGAAAAACAGCTGACGAACGACTACATCATTAAACACAGAGACAAAACAAAACTACTTTATACACAAATTAATGACAAAATTGCAAGCACTAAAGAAAAAGTAATTAACAAAGCCAATGAAACCAGAGAAACACTTCCGGAAATACCCAAGCAAGTTTTTGTCGCTAACAAACAAAAACAACAAAAGACAAATAACAGATATAAACCCGAAACTATCACGACAATAAACAAAGACAAGAAAACTGCGACTATACAGCCTCAACACTACAATACCAGACAGAATATCCATTTGTCTAACATTAAACGACCCAGGAAAGAAACTTATAAATTTCCTGTTACAGATCCATCTGCTCAATCGGACAAGGGACAGAGTTCAAAGAACTGACTAATAATCTTGGAATACTGCCCATAAAATTAGGACCAGCAAGACTTGAGACTTCACAACACACGTTGGTGCATTACTACAGACTGAATCCTCTACAATCTCAGTTAACACACCTTACGACCCAATACTTTAAAATTATGGATAGTATTAAACTAACAAACTCTAACTTAACCGAACTTTCGAACTACTTTAAACTAATCGACTATACTAGAAATTAATTAGTGATAAGATTAATAATATAGGATTAAGAATGTCTACGCATAGAGCAAAGCGTGGACTAATAAATGGATTAGGTAGCATAGTTAAATTAATTTCAGGGAATTTAGATAGTAACGATGGGGAAAGGTATGATACAATTATAAATCACATTGAAACTAACGAACACAGAATCGAGAGCCAAATAGCCCAACAATATTCAATTAATAAAGAATTAATCGTAGCCTTTAATAACAGTATAAAAGATATTCAATTTAATACTTTAGAAGTAAAATCTAAATTCCTTCAATTAAGTAATAGTGTAAAACAAGGTGCCACTGAAATAGAAATTCTAAATAAAAAAGACTTATTAAATCAAATACAAATAATTTATAACGAAATTTTGAATCTCTTACAAGACATTGAAAACTCAGTAACATTTTGTAAACTTAAAACTCTTCATCCAAGTATAATAACATCTCATGAGTTATATACAGATTTAATGAAAATATCAAAACACAAACTAAAAGGAGAGCTGCCCTTCGAAGTAACATATGAAATATTCTTAACTTTGAATCTGTAATAAAAATTAATTGTAAGTTAAATCCTGAACAGATTACATTTTACCTAGATATACCCCTTAACTCTAAAATAAAGTATGAACTTTACCATTTACTACCCATACCTACCAAACATAAAAACAATTATGTCACTATAATTCCTGAGTCAAAATACTTATTAAAATCTGAGAACGATAAAATAGAGCCTTTGAATGGTATATGTGCTAAACAAGGGGTGTACCAATGCTCACAAGACTTGATCGCAGCCAACGAAGCTACTTGCGAAAAAAAACATCATCCTGAAGGAAAAATCCGAGCACTGTCGATACATAAATCTCAATATTATGAACAATGATCTTCAATACATCTCAGAAATTAATCAATATTTAGCAATATTCATTAAACCGGACGAATTACAAATAAAGGGTACAAAAAATATTGAAACTAAATCCCTACAAGGTATATTTTTAATTCCTGAAACCAATACAAAGATATTCTACAAGAAAACTCAACTTATCTATAAATTAAAATCTTTTGCTCAACCACACATCCTTCCAGAAATAGAATTAACGCTGACAGCAGCACAAAGACCTAATATCACGTTAGATCTTAAATCTTTAGCTCTAAGAGACTTAACTCTTCTGCCAGCTTATCCAGTAGAAAGACACAACATATACTCATCATATCACCAGCATTTTGACAGGACTTCTCTACGTCATCCTGATCATCCTGGTAATAATCATTATCATCCATCGAAGGAAAATCTTCAACCTGTTCAACCAACTTCAACCAACTCCACAACCTGCAGAAAGGACAACTCCGCCTACAAGACTTATCCTACCCGGGGATGCTTCATTCTAAGGATGGAGGAGTTATCCACCCAAATACTGTGGATATAAGCATAAGCTGACTCATCAATATAAAGTAGTATAAAAGCCTAGACAGGAAGCGGCCACCTTCAGTCTAATTCTATAGTTACGTTTAGCTCCTTCTCTACGAAGTAAAAGTTATTATTATTAGTTTCTAATTGTGATTATATTATTTGTGTTAATTAAATAAATCATTTTTTAAAAACTTAATTTGTTAAACTTGATAGTTAACTATATATATATATATATATATATATATATATATATATATATATATATATATATATATATATATTATATATATATATATATATATATATATATTATATATATATATATATATATATATATATATAATATATATATATATATATATATATATATATATATATATATATATATATATAATATATATATATATATATATATTATATATATATGTATTCTAGACACTTTCTTGTAAACACTCTATCTTTCGAACGGATTAATATTTTTTAACTAAACTTGGTACAAAAATCAACCTTTGGGAGGACACGAACCCTATTGAAAACCAGGTTTTTGTGACGTCATTAACCCGGTTTGCTGAGTCAGCGAAATTTTCAAAAAATCGGCAAAATTCAGGGTTAATATTTTTTGCCCGAAAAAGTTCAATATTTATGTTTTTTGAGACGCTGAATCGAATGAAACCGGTCCGAAGTCGATACAACCACTCTAAGTGACCAAAAAGTTCAAAAAACCATTGTAAATTACCAAAAACCAAAATTTAGGCCGATAAAAAATAAATTTCGAGAAGGGTGTCGTTTTCGATGTATTTTTGGGCGCTGAATCGAATGAAACCGGTCCGACCACTCTAAGTTACCAAAAAGTCGAAAAACCACAAAAAATATAGAAAACCAACATTACGGTCGTTGAAAATTAAATTTCGAGTAGGGTGTCGTTTTCAATGTTTTTTGGCCCTCTGAGTTGAATGGCAGTGGTCCGGAGTCAATACGACCACTCAAACTCAGGGTACCTGGGTTCACATCCTGGAAGGGTCGGTAATTTTTTATCGTTTTTTTTTACTAAATATAAGTTTACAACTAGAAAATAATTCTGGCGCGGCGGTCCGCATGTCGGGCGAATTTCCTTTGGATGCGAGCTCTCAAACCCAGAGTACCTGGGTTCAAATCCTAGTAGGGACAATAATTTTTTATCGTTTTTTACCTAATGTAAGTTACAACTAAAAATAATTCTGGCGCGGTGGTCCGCATGTCGGGCGAATTTCCTTTGGATGCGTGTTTCCGTGCTTTTTACTTTATATAAGTTTACAACTAGTAAATAAATAATTCCGGCGCGGTGGTCCGCTGTCGGGCGAATTTCATTTAGAATGCGTGTTTCCGTGCTAAACTACCCATTTCTTGCTTATGCAAGAACCATGCCCATTGCGTGGTTCCGGTTCATGCTTTAGAACCTAAGCAGTTACTCAATTGTCAAGCACTGCTCGTAACTCATTTTGTCTGTATTTTCCAAAGGAAATGCGCTAAAACCTTTAAAGATAACAGACTAAGCTTAAATATAAGTAACTAAGCTTTAAACTAGTGCAAATAATTGTGCGTACTTCTAATTTTAGAGCCATAGTTTTGTACAACCAACTGGATAATTATGCGCATTTCCTTTGAAAAATACAGACAAAATGAGTTACGAGCAGTGCTTGACAATCGAGTAACTGCTTAGGTTCTAAAGCATGAACCGGAACCTTAGAAATGGGTTGTTAAGCACGGAAACACGAATTCTACATGAAATTCGCCCGACAGCGGACCACCGCGCCGGAATTATTTATTTACTAGTTGTAAACTTATATAAAGTAAAAAGCACGGAAACACGCATCCAAAGGAAATTCGCCCGACATGCGGACCACCGCGCCAGAATTATTATTTAAAAATACTAATAAGTGTTTATGTTGGTAATATTTTTATTGTACTGGAGTCTAAGAAGTTTCAGCGGTTGTCATTTTAGACCGACCAGGCCGCATGGCTGAGGTCTGACTAAGCGTTAAGTTTTATTTAATTATTTGTAAGTCCTAAGACTTTTCTTTAGTTTGTTTGTAGTCTGGTATGCCTGGGAATCGTGTTGGATGTATTTAACTCATCCAGCTTGTTTGTTAGGTTTTGCACTGATGATGGCCTCTAGTTAGGTTGAAAGCGCTTTGCCAATAAAGTTGTATTTTGTGGAAAGACTTCTTTCTTTCATTATTTATAATGGACTCCATTCACGCTCACTCTTAGGATATGTATTTAACTCTGTTTAACGTAATTTGTATCTCTAAAATTTTGGATAGCGTACCCTTCATGGAAGATTGGCATCTTCCCTTACTTTTCTTAATACTTCTTAATTTAATTTTACTTCCTTACTTATTTTCATGTTTCTCGTTTTAGCGAATTTCCTTTGGAAATTCGCCTAATGGGATAGGCGTCATGGCGGAATTCGAACCTCGGACCACGACACAAATCCGTTTCAGACATCCCTTATGACGAAAAAAAATTTTTCGCGAGACTTTATATATATATATTATATATATATATATTATATATATATATATATATATTATATATATATAATATATAATATATATATATATATATATATATATATTATATGTATTTCTAGACACTTTCTTGTAAAACACTCTATCTTTCGAACGGATTAATATTTTTTAACTAAACTTGGTACAAAAATCAACCTTTGGGAGGACACGAACCCTATTGAAAACCAGGTTTTTGTGACGTCATCAACCCGGTTTGCTGAGTCAGCGAAATTTTCAAAAAATCGGACTCATTTTTCATTTTCATAACTCATTTTGTCTGTATTTCCCAAAGGAAATGCGCATAATTATCTAGTTGGTTGTACAAAACTATGCCTCTAAAATTAGAAGTACGCACTATTATTTGCACTAGTTTAAAGCTTAGTTACTTATCTTTAAGCTTAGTCAGTTATCTTTAAAGGTTTTAGCGCATTTCCTTTGGAAAATACAGACAAAATGAGTTACGAGCAGTGCTTGACAATTGAGTAACTGCTTAGGTTCTAAAGCATGAACCGGAACCACGCAATGGGCAGGGTTCATGCATAAGCAAGAAATGGGTTGTTTAGCACGGAAACACGCATTCTAAATGAAATTCGCCTGACAGCGGACCACCGTGTCGGAATTATTTATTTAGTAGTTGAAAACTTATATAATGTAAAAAGCACGGAAACACGCATCCAAAGGAAATTCGCCCGACATGCGGACCACCGCGCCAGAATTTTTCTAAATGTCGTCTAAATAGTTTCTAAATTTCTTTTTCGTTTCGTTCTGTTGTTCTTAGTCCTAGTCTCAGATGAGAATTAAGTAAGGGACACCTTAGACATGGTATGTCGGGATGGCTTACGATGTTATATCATACTTAACACATGCAATTTCAGCTTTATTTATATACCCCGATTATAAAATTCACATTGATTTTTAACGACCATAAGTATTTAGTTTTAAGTCCACAGTTGTAATTAGCTTGAAAATTCTAACCTGGCTTAAGCCTAAGCCATATTATTATTAGCTGTTTTGAGATTAAATTTATTATTTCTAAAACTTCCTGCTTCCTTCCTCTTAAATAAAAGATATAATTTGGCTTTTTGTGCGATTTATATCTGTTAAATTTAGTTTTTGAACCTTTTCACTTTTCTTTAGATGATTTTGGTTGGTTCTCATCCCTTCACTTAGTTGGTAGATGAGAAAAGAACCTGGCGCCTTTGTTACTACTACTACAAAACTTCTACAAAGACCAAGATTCTTAAGGCATAGAGTGCGGTTATTACTTGCATTTTAATTTACATGTTAGAACCAAAGCTCAACCTTTGACCATATGTGAGCTTTACAAGACCCAACTTGTCCAAGTACTCCGTCTACAAGTCCTAAACTTGATTATGCACGAGAAGAACGATGACCCCCCACAGCGTGTTTACTTATTTCTATAGGACACCAAATATGGCATTACTAACAAACATTACCTCCTCTTTATGTACATGCCTCTTTCATTTTCCATTAAACCTTTTTCCAATAGCATCTATTTGAATATTTTTGTAAATTTTTTTCTTTCCCTTATACCTACTACCTACGATCTAAGGAAAAGTATTATTGACACAATATTGTCAAAAATTATAGTGAATATATTGGTCAACTATTCATGTTTTGCAAAACACGGTAGTATCAAATGATATAGAAAAATATTGTGTTCACACAAAAATTCGAAACCGAGGTTTCACTAAAATTATCCGTTTCAAGCATTTACTACGTATGAATAGCGTATTTAACTGGTGATCGTATTCGATACGGTTTTACTACGATCCGGTTGTTGCACCGCATTTGTTTTATCGATCGAGTCAGATGACGTCAAAACTGATCCCACCAAAACATCTCGTCTTTTATTGTAAAAGTTCACTTAGTTTATAAGGATGATCAAAACAAAAATTATATTTAATTAAATTATTATTATTGTATATTTGTATTATTGGTCTGCATAATTGAATATTCCACCAGAAATTGGGCACAATATGAGACACCTAGTATTAATAATTTATTGCGATATTTCGCTCTCAGCACAGAGCATTATTAAGCAAACATCTAAAAAATAAAATTAACTAAATTACATACTTGAATGTACAATATTAGGTTATAGAAAGAATAATAAAATCTAAAATTGTCATACTAGAAAGAAACTAAAAACTCACTATTTACATATCTGTTAACAAGTTAACATTGTCAATACTTTCAAATCAGGTCCAATATCCTAAAACAAAAAGAAAAATTGTAATGAGGGGCAAAATAAAATAAAAAAAATAAATAACTCAAACGTAAAGCAATCGAAAAAAGGGGGATTAAACTTACATGCTCTAAAGTGAAAATCATAATGCATCAGGGAAAAATAAATAAATGAAGCTTATAATTTAAAAATATCAGTAAAGTGTAACTTAAGGGAAACAGTCAACAACAGAAAGGAAAGAGAAAAGACACAGCCTACTAGATAGATAATAGGCTGTTTTTTATTTAGATGTTGTTGCTTGATAATGATCTGTGTTTAGAGCGAAATATCGCAATAAATAATTTATATTATCTAGTGTCTCATTTGTGTGAATATTTAATTAAATTGTGATTACTTTGCATTATAATAAAGTTACACTAAAAATAGGTTTGAAAAGTTATTTGATGAAAATCGGAAATATTTCAGTGAAATAGTAGTTCGTTGAGAAGGTTGTATTTCTAATACGATCGCCTCTTAAGTATCTGGGGATATTTCTGGAGATACTATTGTTTCGCTTCTGTATCGGGAGATTGATTCATGCCATTACATTGATTGTTTCCATCTCTCTGGTATACAATAAAAAAAAATTTGGCGCGGAGTATCGCAAGCCGGGCGAATTTAAAAAAAAAATGATGTTTGACATTATTTTACTAAACCGAACAAAAATTTAAAGAAATTTGTTTTATTAAAAATTAATCGCAATCTAGTGCACTGACTATTCAATCAATTAGATAGATATTGACAAAAAAATCTCTCCTAGGTTCTCCTAGCTTATATATAATATATATATATATATATATATATATAATATATATATATATATTATATATATATATATATTATATATATATATATATATATATACATATTATATATATATATATATATATATATAATATATATATATATATATATATATATATATATATATATATATAATATATATATATATATATTCTATTAATCACCTTTTTTTGAAAAAATCATCTCCTTCTTCTTCACAATGCCTTCTCATAAGCTCATTTTTTCTGTAAAAATTCACATTAAAGATTGTCAAATTTAAATATTCTAACGTCACTGGGAATTTTTTCTGGCTCCAAGTTTGTCCAGGTGATGGAACAATGTCTGTGACTTGGTTTGAATATTAACAATGTGTTATCGGGACGTAGTTGACACAGAATTATGTGCTGCTAGTGGAATCGTCTCCGTTATCTTGGCTACGCTAGCTTGCACACCACAACACACCCATGTACAAGAAATTAACAGTCTAGTTGAACAACATACTAGTCTGGTAACACAAGTCATTTTTAACTGTCATGAGTTAGTTATCAGAATATGATGTTAGAACTTAGTAGGTCTTTTTAACAGTTAAGTTGAGTTGGAAAATTATCATCTGCTTATGAATATTTAAATCGAGTATCTATGCTTTAAGCAGTAGTAGTGTAATTTGGGGGGATTGGTAGTAACTTTTAACTTTAACTTTTATTTATTATTTTAAAAACATTTATAAATAATAAAATAATAATAACAGTCTATTTGACAATGGAATATGAAAATGAAACTATGAAAATAATAAATTATTTAATAGCGGCATAAGTTTCAGTTTGTGCGCGGCGTCTACAAGCTACCAGGCAAGTAGGCCACGTTGTTGGGCCCTTTTTGCCAGCTCCCTAAGATAGTGTTCTACTTCTTTTAATTTTAAGTGTAGGTATATTTCATCTAATCTAGACAGAAGAGCTATGGTTCCTCTCAAGCTTTTTCAAGCAATCATACATATTTTCACTGGCTCATATAGTCAAGTGAAAACAAGGAATAACACGTGCCCTCGCAGTTAAACCAAACATCCCTACACTTTAAACTACAAGGCAGACACACTACAGTATTATAATAAATCTACTATGAGGGTCCTAAATTTTTAAATTTTGCCTATACCCAGTTTCATTAAGGGTAAGGGATCTTTAACGAGTACCTGACAACGCACAGGCTCGAGACCACCGGCTTAACGTCCCTTCTGAAGAACGTGGTACGTAGAAGTTTTATCCGTCTCATAAAAATCACAGAGGCTCGTACTGGGTAAATCTTCGGTATACGGTGCACCCTGTTATCAATACTATATATCGATATATTTTTAGTTACGCGACACGTAAACGAGAACTGAGCACTTAAAAGGTAAGCAGCGTCGTTAATTTATTAATTATAATTAAAACATTAAAAAAACCAAACAACAAATAAATGAAAACATTAACAACAAAAATATAATAAAAAACCTGAAAAAAACAAACACAAAAATACGTAAAAAATACGCGTAACATTAAATTAGATGTGGTGTATCATCGATTATTCTTACGAAAACATAGTTAAAACATTATAAAAACATAAAAAAATATGAAAATAGTTATAAACCATTTTACAACAAATAAAAAAAACACAAACAACAAAGAAACATTTAAAAAAATAATAAAATATGTTCATAAACGTGAATGAAAAGGCATATATCGATTATTCCTACGTCATATCTCTAAACTAAAAATATATCGATATATAGTATTGATAGCAGGGTGCACCGTATACCGAAGTTCAGCCACAGGTTTCAACCATTAGTGCTAATAAGAAGTCATGAAGCTAGGTTATTTACAATAACAGTCAAGTTATTTATTATCGCGCGTCCTCAGATAGAAAATACATTCGTTTCATTCTCAGCGGTCACCCATACAGCACTGACCACGCTCAATGCTGCTTAACTTTTATAATCCTACAAAAATCAAGAGTATACTTGCCGTATTGAGACGTAACATAGTGTACTTAATTTTTACTCAAATGTGTATACTTCTACCAAATTTTAATTCAATTTGATTGTTTGCCAATTTTTCACGATTTTTTAAAGAACGTACACAAATCATATGATAACAATTAAACTGATGCTGATAATGAGATAAAACTTGACACATATAGGGATAGTTTAATTCTTATAAATAAACTTTAAAAAGTAAGTTATAGGGATAGTTTAATCCTTATAAATATACCTTAAAAAGTTATTTATAGAGATAGTTTAATCCTTATAAATAGACCTTAAAAAGTAATTAATAGGGATAGTTTAATCCTTATAATTAGACCTCAAAAAGTAATTAATAAGGATAGTTTAATCCTTATAATTAGACCTCAAAAAGTAATTAATAGGGATAGTTTAATCGTTATAATTAGACCTCAAAAAGTAATTATTAGGGATAGTTTAATTCTTATAAATAAACTTTAAAAAGTAAGTTATAGAGATAGTTTAATCCTTATAAATATACCTTAAAAAGTTATTTATAGAGATAGTTTAATCCTTATAAATAGACCTTAAAAAGTAATTAATAGGGAGTTTAATCCTATAATAGATCCAAAAAGTAATTAATAGGGATAGTTTAATCCCTATAATTAGATCCCAAAAAGTAATTAATAGGGATAGTTTAATCTCTATAGTTAGATCCCAAAAAGTAATTAATAGGAATAGTTTAATCCCTATAATTAGATCCCAAAAAGTAATTAATGGGGATAGTTTAATCCCTATAGTTAGATCCCAAAAAGTAATTAATAGGGATAGGTTAATCCTTATAAATAGATCTTAAAAAGTAATTAATAGGGATAGTTTAATCCCTATAGTTAGATCCCAAAAAGTAATTAATAGGAATAGTTTAATCCCTATAATTAGATCCCAAAAAGTAATTAATAGGAATAGTTTAATCCCTATAATTAGATCCCAAAAAGTAATTAATAGGGATGTTTAATCCCTATTAGATCCCAAAAAGTAATTAATAGGATAGTTTAATCCCTATAGTTAGATCCCAAAAAGTAATTAATAGGAAAGTTTAATCCCTATATTAGATCCCAAAAAGTAATTAATAGGGATAGTTTAATCCCTATAGTTAGATCCCAAAAAGTAATTAATAGGAATAGTTTAATCCCTATAATTAGATCCCAAAAAGTAATTAATAGGAATAGTTTAATCCCTATAATTAGATCCCAAAAAGTAATTAATGGGATGTTTAATCCCTATAGTTAGATCCAAAAAGTAATTAATAGGGATAGTTTATCCCTATAATAGATCCCAAAAAGTAATTAATAGGAATAGTTTAATCCCTATAATTAGATCCAAAAAGTAATTAATAGGAATAGTTTAATCCCTATAATTAGATCCCAAAAAGGTAATTAATAGGGATAGTTTAATCCCTATAGTTAGATCCAAAAAGTAATTAATAGGAATAGGTTTAATCCCTATAATTAGATCCCAAAAAGTAATTAATAGGGATAATTCAACCCATATAATTAGATCTTCAGGACTGGGGGCCGTTTTCCTGAGGTTCCGATCTGGTAATCGGGTAACTATTCTCCCAGAGCCCCTTTAAACTTTCAACTGAAGTTTAATCTCCATTCGAAAGACAGCGAGAATGTATACTATGTATACTTTAAACTAGTGTAATTGATTGAAATTACTCATATTATATCTAAGAATAAACAGTGAGCAATTGTTGAGATCAAGTCCACATTGAGAAACTCAATAGCAGAACAGTAAAATAAACACTATGAGTAAATACTGCACTGTATTATGACATATTATTGTAAACAATAAATCTTTGGAGCGTAGCAAAGTCCGTATGAACAAGGTCACATTTATTTGCATACATTATATTAATACATTTTAAAAAATATAATATAGTTAATTCTTTATGTGACTTATAGAGGTATAATATGTATTGCTTTACGACTAATGTAAAGTAGGTGTACATCATCATGATTTATATTTATTATGATTTATAATTTATTATGTACCAGTTTAAGCGAATCATTTATTTATTTATTAATCAACACAAATATTACAACTTTTATCAGAACATGGTCTCTTGATACTAAAAATTATAATTTTAATTTGGGCTCGATAAAACAAGAACAAACTCAGTCAAAACTACACAAATATGATGCAATATATATATATATATATATATATATATATATATATATATATATAATATATATATATATATATATATATATATATATATATATATATATATATATATATATATATATATATATATATAATTAAAGAATAAAACTGCATTGAACAAAATTTATAGAAGGACTAACTGCGCTAGTGGATTTTATCATGATTAGAATAATAAAATAAGCCTCTCCACTGATGTATCTATTTATTCAAAATATGAACGATAAAGGATTCATCATGTAGAATAATAAAATAGCCTCTCCACTGATGTATCTATTTATTCAAAATATGAACGATAAAGAGTTCATCATGATTAGAATAATAAAATAAGCCTCTCCACTGATGTATCTATTATTCAAAATTGAACGATAAAGGATTCATCATGATTAGAATAATAAAATAGCCTCTCCACTGATGTATCTATTTATTCAAAATATGAACGATAAGGAGTTCATCATGATTAGAATAATAAAATAAGCCTCTCCACTGATGTATCTATTTATTCAAAATATGAACGATAAAGGAGTTCATCATTGATTAGAATAATAAAAATAGCCTCTCCACTGATGTATCTATTTATTCAAAATATGAACGATAAAGGAGTTCATCATGATTAGAATAATAAAATAAGCCTCTCCACTGATGTATCTATTTATTCAAAATATGAACGATAAAGGAGTTCATCATGATTAGAATAATAAAATAAGCCTCTCCACTGATGTATCTATTTATTCAAAATATGAACGATTAAAGGAGTTCATCATGATTAGAATAATAAAATAAGCCTCTCCACTGATGTATCTATTTATTCAAATATTGAACGATAAAGGAGTTCATCATGATTAGAATAATAAAATAAGCCTCTCCACTGATGTATCTATTTATTCAAAATATGAACGATAAAGGAGTTCATCATGATTAGAATAATAAAATAATCCTCTCCACTGATGTATCTATTTATTCAAAATATGAACGATAAAGGAGTTCATCATGATTAGAATAATAAAATAAGCCTCTCCACTGATGTATCTATTTATTCAAAATATGAACGATAAAGGAGTTCATCATGATTAGAATAATAAAATAAGCCTCTCCACTGATGTATCTATTTATTCAAAATATGAACGATAAAGGAGTTCATCATGATTAGAATAATTAAAATAAGCTCTCCACTGATGTATCTATTTATTCAAATATGAACGATAAAGGAGTTCATCAATAATCCACTGATGTATCTATTTATTCAAAATATGACGATAAAGGAGTTCATCATGATTAGAATAATAAAATAATCCCTCCACTGATGTATCTATTTATTCAAAATATGAACGATAAAGGAGTCATCATGATTAGAATAATAAAATAAGCCTCTCCACTGATGTATCTATTTATTCAAAAATATGAAACGATAAAGGAGTTCATCATGATTAGAATAATAAAATAAGCCTCTCCACTGATGTATCTATTTATTCAAAATATGAACGATAAAGGAGTTCATCATGATTAGAATAATAAAATAAGCCTCTCCACTGATGTATCTATTTATTCAAAGTATGCATGCTAGAGGGGTTCATCATGATTAGAATAATAAAATAAGTCTCTCCACTGATGTATCTATTTATTCAAAATATGAACGATAAAGGAGTTCATTATGATTAGAATAATAAATAAGCCTCTCACTGATGTATCTATTTATTCAAAGTATGAATGCTAGAGGTTCATCATGATTAGATTAATAAAATAAGTTCTTCCACTGATGTATTTTATTCAAGTATGAATGCTAGAGGGTTCATCATGATTAGAATTATAAAATAAGTCCCTCCACTAATGTAATTATTTATTCAAAATATGAATGCTATAGAGGTGTTCATCATGATCAGAATAATAAATAAGTATTTCCACTGATAAAATATGAAAACAAACACAAGAAATCGTATATATTAATTATATTAAGAATAAAAAAATATTATTTTAAGATTTTATTTGTATGTATGAGCAAATAAACGCTTATGAGCTTATTTAGATTATTAGAATAATATGTATAACTTCTGAATTGATTTGAAATTGTAAAAATCTAATTAATGGACTACTTACCTACTTAGTGGTGTAATTTTTTATTCAAAATATGAATGCTTGAGGAGTTTATCATGATCAGAATAATAAAATAAGTCTATCTACTAATGTAAATTTTTATTTTTAAATAAAGGTCATCATCAGTGCCAGTGAGATGTTAGCTAGGTTATTTATTATAACAATCAACAGTAAATCAAACAGTAAACAGTAAAAAAATCAACAGTAAATATACAGTAAACAGTAAACAAATCAACAGTAAATCAAACAAGCAAACAGTAACTCAAAACCTATTTTTTACCATTTCTAAGATGTACCTTCAGTTGGTTGAAAGCCGGGAATGCTTTGTTTTAAATAAATATTTACATCTATGATACTTATTTTATTATTCTGGGGTAGAATATAATTGAGCAATGTATTGTAAAAAATTAAATGACAACATAAAAAATATGGGCTATCGGGCCCGTAGCCACTGCGCTGCCTCGGCGCTTCGCGCCTCGTGAGCTGCGCGGCGTCGGCCCACCGGGCCGCTTCGCGGCCACATTGTTGTTGTTTTGTATTATGTGTTGTTTCATTATTGTTCTTGTTACATGGCATTTTGCCACGTATCTAGCGAATTTTCACTGACTCTCCTCACAGGTCCGCTTTGCGGGCCTGAGAGACTTCCTCACAAATTTGATTTTATTAATACTTTATTATTAATAGTATGCTATAATATTAAAATTAACAAGCATTATAAAAAAAAAATATTCATATGATTTGTTTTTAAATAAAAATACCGTTAACGTCACTTAGGATTGTCTGATTGAGCTGAAACCGGTCGCAATCGTTTTAGAATGACTTCGACCATATAAAGACTACTTCGATGTTCTTCCGCTTTTTGGGCCTGCTTAGCTCGGCGTGGTTCAGTGGAAGCCATTTTTGTCTTGTCTCTCTGGGACAGTAGGCTTACCAGGATGGAGCAAGAGGTAGAGGCCCCTCTTTTATACTATATTCCCACCCTCTAACACTACTGAACCCAACAGATATTGTACGAATCTTTGACATAGACGTATACATATATACAAGATTATATATATATGTATACCATTTGTGATGGTTCGATTCAGCTGAAATTGGTCTTAATCGATTCAGCTAGCCGTCTACTTAAAAACGAAATACCTTGTTTTAAAGCCATTTCAAGTTTCAAAAAAAAATTTATGACATCATGACTTTGATTGAAGACGTCATAATATTTTTATAAACAACAATAGGCCTCATAACCTCCTCAACATCTCGCGATTTACAAAGTTTCGTTTCAATTTGAGAACGCATTCAAGAGTTATTGTTTGCCATACGAAAGAGTAGAAACTCTTACATATATATATATATATTATATATATATATATATATATATAATATATATATATATTATATATATATATATATATATATATATATATATATATAAATTTTTTCGGACATATTTGTTTGTTATCATGAAGCCAATAGGAACCGATTCCACTCACTCCCACCCTCAACTTCCGTCATCCGAACAACCTCATAAGCGTCATTTTCATAATGAAAATTCGCTAAAATGAAGAAGCTTTTGAAGGGTATGTGAATGAGTGCAAACTTGAAGACTAGTTTAATCATCAAAGATTAGTTGATATATGTCCAAACTTTTTTCTCTTTCTGGACACCTCTTAAGCGTAAGTTATTCGGAAGTAAGAAGTTACGAACAAGTTACGATCTTTTTCAGGGAAATGAATCTATGATCAAAGATCTACCTCTTACTCATTGCAAAGTAAATAAAGGTGCAAAAGTATTCGGGATAACCTGGGTTCCTGAAGAGAGTTAATATTCAGTACGTTTCAAGTCGTGAGGTTTGTAAGAACCAAAATACTTAGCAAGTTAGATCACTGCTTAGAGAGACGCAATAACTTAAAAACTATTTTAAAACATAGCTCATCATACGCCACAGAAGTTTTCCGAAACATGTTTTAACGAAAACAGGAATTTGCTGATATAAGTTTGTGTTTAAAGAGAACTGTCAGTGTTGTTTGGAAGAGACATAAAACTATAAAATCTTCAATAAAAACTGATTCAATAAAAGTCAGTTAAATGTTGAGAGGAGTATTTTGTGACGAGACAAAGTCTAAAGCTATGCTCTTATTTATACTAGTAACCGTATCTTGTCTACGTCAAGTTTACTTTTATGAATATGTCTTCGAATTTATATATTTTAAGTCTACAGCCTTGTCCAATGTACAGTGTTTCGTTTCAGCATTTAGCTAAGTCTATATGTTTGAGTTTTTCTATTTTAGGTTCACAAGTCCATACCTACGAAATTTCTTCCTTGAGTTGATACGTCGACGTGTACGTTAAGTTAATAGCTTTCTAAATGAACGAGTTTTTCTACATCAGTTATACAGCTATGTTTATACGTACGGGATTTCTACGTTGACTCTACAGATATGTCAACGAGTAAAAGTTTTTCCACTTCAAGTTTCCAGCTATGTTCATACGTACAAGATTTCTACGTTGACTCTACAGCTATGTCGACGTGTACGAGTTTTTCTACTTCAGGTTTCCAGCTATTGTCCATACGTACGAGATTTCTACGTTGACTCTACAGCTATATAGACGTGTACGAGTTTTCTACTTCAGGTTTCCAGCTATTGTCCATACGTACGAGATTTCTACGTTGACTCTACAGCTACGTCAACGTGTACGAGTTTTTCTACTTCAAGTTTCCAGCTATGTTCATACGTACGAGATTTCTACGTTGACTCTACAGCTATGTACGAGTTTTTGTCTACGATTATTCTTCCGCTATGTCCATTACTATGCGAGTGTTTTCACTTTGTTTTAAAGCATGCAAGAGGAAACGTGTATACTCGTTCATTTATGGTAAAATCCTCTAAATGGCTGACCTTTGCTACGAGAGATAGTTCGAGTAAGCAAATATGGGTGGTCTCTTCAATTCTTTAAATGCTAAATAACAACAATTTAAGGAAAGTTAATTTGTAATAACTTATAAAATATACATAAACTGCATGACCTTACTTTCTTTAATAGCGGTAATAAGCCATAAAATTTAAAAAAAAAATATCAAATTACAGGGGGGGGAGGTACCTCAATACTTTTATTCACATTATTGGATTCGCTACACTAATCCTCTATATTTCGGACTCGCTTCAGTCGTCCTCAGAACTTTATTTGTACCTAATTTATAATACCTTCGGACTCACTTAACTCCTCCTCAAAATTGTATATACCCCTAATTGATTATGCATTATATACTCAAACTCGCTTCCATCGTCCTCAAAATTTAATGTACGCCTAACTTATAATTTATTACATCTTTGGACTCGCTCCACACGTCCTCAGAATTTTATATACACCCAACTTATAATTTATTATATCGTCGAACATTATATATTCATCATTATAATTATTATTCTTTATTGGTTAAATGACTTAATAAATAAGTAAATAAGTAATAAATACACAATATAGAAATAATTAAGCACAATATACTTTAGGAAATATAATCCTGGAGTAAATAATATGCTTTCTCTACTTTAGGTTTACAGCTACAATTAGTTTTAATCCCATCGGTCACCCATCCACCTACTAAGCACGCTTAATACTGATGATTGTCATTTATTATCTGAACTGTTGTCATCATTTACATTAAGACTTTTGACAGCATTGTTCGTAAAACAACTATTTTTTAGTTGAATTTAGTACAAGTGTATATTATTACGTAATAAATAAGCACACTATGTTTCGTTTCAATACGACAAGTATATCTAGGATTTTTGTTGGATCATAAAAATTAAGCATTTATGATCCTCTATAAATATGAGCATAGAGCTTAGTCAGTGCTGCAATGGGTTACCGTAGACAATGATACGGATACATTTACTATCTGAAGACGTTGCATGTTGCAGTATAAATTTAGCGAACTGTATTTTTGAGGACGAGCGAAGTGAGTCCAAAGCAGCGTGGATGAGCGTAGCGAATCCAATGTTATGAGGAAAAGTACCGAGGTACCCCGTACCCGATTTTTATTTTTGCACATAGCCTTCTACAACGCCCTTTATGACGCATTAAAGGTTGTTCACTATTGCTTGTCACAATAATTTTATTTTTATGCTAGAGTTTTTTTTTTAAACCACCATGAAATATAATTGCTCTTAGACTGATGAAGAGAGACGAGATTTCTTTGATATTGTTTAATATCTATATTTAATTCGATTGACAAGCAAAATTTTTACTGTTCACCATTCTAAAATCTTTATTTTTTTAGAGAGGGTCTATCCTTTGTTCAGCAGCGCTAAATAATCAAACTGCTTCTTGAAAATAAACATCCTCGGTATGTCATGAACACACACAATCTTATGTCATTTGATACTACCGAGTTTGGCAAAACATGAATAGTCAGGCTCTGTCGGCGCCCTGATGAGTTAGACGTAACGAAACAGAGTGGGACATTATGTCGAGCCATCAATGATGACGAATGTCGAATGATGCAACAGTTCCCAGATGTGGCATTGCATTTTGCTTGTTACATTTCCTAGGTGTCTCTCGCACAATTATATACTACACAAAATCTTCTTTGATAATAAGTACCTCCCCCTTCCCCAAGTAATGAGGGGAGTGGGGTTTGGAAAATTTAAGAATCTAAAAAGGGACAATAGAAGAAGGTTAAGAACGACTGCATTTGATTACCAAGACTAGAGACCAGTTTCTATACCATGTGACTATGTTCTCACCATTATGATTTTTAAAGGACTTAATACTATTTCATTTCAAATGATTTTTAGACAATATATTGTTATATACATTGTTATATATGGTTTTTAGAAATAAACTGGCAACGCAAGTCTATTTGCTGTTTATAAGCAGTCTAAACTATGTAAAGCTATAACTCATAGGAAGGACTTAGAGACTTACCTTTTGACCTGGCACGAACTTATTTATGGTTGTTAACTGTCCGTAGCCTCAGTGCTCTTGATGAGCTATTTTACAAGTTAATCGTGTGCTCAACTGAATTCCTCACCCAGGTTCGTTAAACTTCGCAAATTGTCTTGTAGAACAATGTTTAGCTTAACATTTATAACATCTCCAGTGTTATAGGGGTTAAGTTCAAGGCAATTAAAGTTATTTCTAAAGTTAATATGATTTTATCTTTAAATAGCAGAAATGGAATACATTTTTTTTGTTTCTTATTGAGAGGCGAAACATTAAAATAGTGGCGCCTGAAATCCAACTTCAAAATTAATCTGCCAAATCCTAGCTCAACAAAAAAATCACGATTTCTAAAGAAACGTCTGTAGGTAGAAATTTTAATAAATTTCCAAAAAAAAGCATCTATTTGAATACCTCTACAATTAAACCTAAGAGATGTACAGATGATCGACATGGAGGTATATATATATATATTATATATATATATATATATATATATATATATATATAATATATATAATATATATATATATATATATATATATATATGTGTGTGTGTGTGTGTTGTGTGTGGTTGTATATGCAACGACATACATATTACTAAGTACGGATAATTATTGTGTTTAAATAAATAAATTTATAATAAATAAATAGGAAACCTAGAAATTTAACAAACAAATAACAGTTAGGCTCTGTCGGCACCCCGATAAGTTAGACGTAACGAAACAGAGTGGGACGTGACATTATGTCGAGCCCCAATGATAACGAATGTCGAATGATGGAACAGTTCCCAGATGTAACATTGCATTTGCTTGTTACATCATTTCCCAGGTGTCTCTCGCACATTATATTGTCATATTTATATATAATATATTATATATATATATATATATAATATATATATAATATATATATATATATATATATATATATATATATAATAATATCATACATATGTATATGTATGTACAATAAACGAGATTATGTCACTTGTTTTATTCATTTGTCATTGATATTTTTCAGATCGGAGATCACAAATAATTAGGATAAAATTAATAAGTCGGGCTGCTTTAAAACTCGCTAGAGTAAGTAACTTGATTAGATTATTTCTATTTTTTTGAGATGTAATAAAAATGTGGAACAGAAGTATGTATGGACCAAAGATTTTTAATAATGATTTTTATAAAATGGGATTAACAACTTTTTTTTTTAAATGGGATAAAATTAAATGGGATGACGCGAAAAGGGAACTTTACGAACCCTGTGTACACTTTATGTCATAGAGTTATAAGAGCTCTTATGTCTTTATTTTGCTCTTGTTCATGTTTGATCGTTTACTTTCAATCAATTTAAACCTGGAAATGGTAAAAACGTCATAAATAAAATCACGATAGAATGTGAACGAAATTAGCTTTATGTCAAATGGTTAAAGCATTATGATGCTCAAAACATATACTAGCAGACATTATTTATATTAACAAGTACAAATGATCTGAACGGTATCATAAATAGATATTTATGATACCGTTCAGATCATTTGTATTTGTTGATGATCTGGTACTAGTGAGATTGGTTCTGGTAGTAGAGCGGATATTGCCGGGACCGCATCGTTTATCATGTTAGAAAGTTTGTAATATTTCTTTTGATGCATAAACTTTTGTATCAAACATTGTAATTATATAATATATTTCCTTGAATTTGATTTAGGCTTTAAATAATTTAAGTCTAGAATTTTTGACTTGGCTCACTTGAAATGAGGATTGAGTAAAATAGTGAAATGATATGTTATATAAATGATTTTTCATTGATCAGTAACTCATATGATTACCTAAACTTTCCACAGATTTATATAAATCCCTTTAAATTGATTACTAAATCGTGTCAATACCCTCAAATTAATTAACAATTCATGTAAATACCCTCAAATGGATTATTCACACATGTAAATTCTCTCAAATTGATTACACAGTCAGTAAATTTCCTCAAATTGAATAATCATTTAGTAAATACCCTCAAATTGAATACTCATTTAGTAAATACCCTCAAATTGATTACTCATTTAGTAAATACCCTCAAATTGAATACTCATTCATGCAAATACCCTTTAATTGATAACTCATTTATGAAAACACCTTTTGATTTGCTGATTCATATAAATACCATCAATGTAACTACAGATTCATAAAAATATTCTTAAACTGGTCAAATATTCTTACAAGTACTTTTATTGGCACCGTAAAGTAAAAATGACAATCATTGGTAGAATAATTGCCCAAAATCTGGTTTAAATAAACCCCTATTTAATATACACCTGTGTATATTAACCTTCAAACACCTACCTGCGCCATTGTCTGTTGATTTCCAATATTTGCAACACAGATTTTTATGTTGAGTTTTAATGCTAATCAGTTAAATTTAACATAAATTGTACGGGCATTTGGCGAAAGAAGCTGTTGGCTTAATTCTAAGGTTTCGCTATAGCACATGATGCAGCGGTTTCTCCGGACTGAGATCGCTCTAAATCTTTTGGAATGGAACTAGTTTGGTGTAATTTTAGTATGAGATAACCTATTTATCTATAGAAGAAATTTAACAGAAATAAGTATACTGCTTGATATATTTTTTAAATAATTGCTAACAATAACTGCGTCATCAGCATACCTGAATCAAAATCTTTATATATATTTATAAAAATCATTCAATAGCTATTATATCAGGATTCGTAAAATGTAAACCACAAAACAGTACAGAATCTAATATTTGTTTATATATAAGGTTGACCGCATCGACATATCTAGACTAACCATCATAGCTTTACAGAAGATGGATTAAAGTGTAGTTATTCTGTCATCCGCAGGTTTGATTGTTAGCGGTACCCATGAAGATTGCGAGCGCATTTATATAGCGGGTCCCGTCAATCTAACTATATCGTGTGCTCTCGGAGGTCCTTGAATCGAGATGACCCCTCTTGAGAACATTTCTTTCTACCTCGTCTTCATTCTTTTATTGACATCTTTTATTTAGAGAAAGAGTTTCAAAATGCGCAACTTTGATTCAGGATATCCTTCATTAAATATTTATTAAAAAATATGTTCAGTAAGTTTTTCATTTAATAAAGTTGAACAATAATACAAACTTTATTTTAACACTCGGCGAAGTTAAAATGCTCCTAACTTATCTTAATTAACTTATACATGAATAAACTTAATTCATCTTATACATGAATATGCTTGGTGTCTACAGGCAAAATATCATATGTCATGATACTAACATAAAAAGTGTCATTCTACTAGTATAAAAAGTGTCTTTAGTGTTCTTATCTAGAACTCATAGATATCCAATAATAATAAAATTAATTTATTGGATTTAGAAATAAATTCAAGAACAAATCTGGAATTATGAAAATAATGAATTAAATCAAGTGAATTATGAAATAGAAATGGTGAATAAAAAAATAATGAAATGGTATTGAGAAGTTGAAAAACTATTAAATGTTTTAATATAAATGGAATGAAGCAAGTGCAATATGACACATATGACATACTCGTATGCTGAAATAATGTCTTAATAACTTAAAACTAATTCGCTAAGAGACCGAAGTAAACCACATTGAGCTGCGTTGGCTTCCGCGGTTATTGTCATGAAGATTTAGGTCTTCCGGTGGTGACCGCGTCAATGTAGATGAAGAATCCGACGTTTCGCTTCCACTGTGGGAGGCATCTTTAGGGATGTAGGACATTATGGATAGAAACACAATGCTCTACAAAACTGAACTGAACTGAGTTCAGTTTTGTAGAGCATTGTGTTTCTATCCATAATGTCATACATCCCTAAAGATGCCTCCCACAGTGGAAGCGAAACGTCGGATTCTTCATCTACATTGACGCGGTCACCACCGGAAGACCTAAATCTTCACAACTATATTAAGATTTTTAGAACCTCCGCAATAAAAAAAATAGCAGTGAGTTCTATGTATAAACCTATTGTATGACCTAAGGAAGATCGGAGTAAGTATGGTTTGTAAGATAAACTTTAAAAAATCGATTAAGGTGTAGCTTGGAACTTTTCTTGCCTTATCTGATTCGGTACGCTTATCCTCCCCTCTTTGAACTCGCTTCGCTCGTCATCAGATCATAACACTTCATCACTTAATTTGTATTGCAGTACGTCTTCGGACACGATTTGCTTGTCCTCTGACAGTAAAAACATGTGCTTAATTCCCAGCGGTCATCCTTTTAGGTGCAACCTCGCTCAATGCTGCAAAACTCTCCCACCCCTATAGGCTATTTATTAAATAGCCAATTTATTATCACCACGTAATAGTGTCCTGGTAAAATAGTGGATCGTTTTTAAATTAAAATATTTCATGAGTCGAATACCTAAACCACTGAGATAGTTTTGTTGTGATTGAATTTTCATTGTTCGAACCTTACTTTTTCTATAAGCATTGCAATCGACGCCTCTAAAGAAACTCAAACAGTGGAAATTTAACTTTTGTAACTTTTTGACTCATTTTAACAATAGACAGCTGTTTAAAAGTCTTGAAGTTGGTAGCACTGCTTTGTAATAAGGGCTATGATAAGGACTTCATTTTCCAAACAATGCTGTAACAATATGAGGGATTTGATAACAAATTAATTAAATTTGTTTAATATTTAAAGAAAAATTGAATGCGTTTTAGTTAAATTGTATGTTGTTATATTCATTCCAAATATAAATAAATAAAATCTTAATTATTATATTTTATTGATAAAAGTCAGTTTATAGAAAAAATGGAGTCTACGTTTAACGCTACTGTACAGCAACGCGATAGTATATTTCAGCCACATCATGAAAAATTACTAACGTGATCGGTCATTTACGCTAAAGTTCGTCTCCGCGACTGTACACCTTAGCTACAAAAATATGTAGCTAAGGTGCCCTGTCTAGAAGATTACCTTTTTAAATATTTTGACATTTGGCGCTAGAACGGTCTTTCGCGTTACCCAGTAGCGTAGACGTCCAACTCTGTAAATACTGTATAAGTTTATTTACGAGGAAAATCAAGAATGGACGTTTCTGCTACTTCTTTATGGACATATTTCACACTAGCGCTACTCTTTAATTACTTAACTGCGCGTTTTAGCCACAATATTCATAATAAAAAAGTCGCTTTAACAGCCATTCGCGTTAACAAAAAATCTTAAATTTTAGCAGAGTTGACCATTTTTAATTATAGAATTATAACAGAAATGTACTTTTACGCGACTGTACATCTTAGCTAATGTAGCGCAACGTTTTTTTAGCTAAAATGAATAATCGCGTTGTCGACCAGTCGCGTAAAAGGAATTCTACCCAAAAAATGAGTTATTCTACATGCTACCTTTTTTCAGCTATCTATTGTAAATGATATACTGGTAATATGGAATTGATGTTTTATTGCTAAATTTCGTGATAGATAAACTATTATCAAAATTTGATAATATGACTATGAACGATAAATCAGGTTAACCCCGGACACAGGCGTGATGATATATCACTCTGTCTATTAGAATCCAGGCGAGCCACGCTACTAAATACGTTATTATTCACCGATCTTTCGGACACCTTTCTAAATCGCTTAAGGAATATTTTAATCAGGTAAGTTCTCTTTGCTGTTTGGTTTTTAGGTTAGTAATTTATCTCACAAAAAAATTAGATACACTTAAATACTGCACTACCGTATATTTACTGTTATCAGGGTTTCTTTCACAGGTTCTTCGCCGGGAGGGGAGGTATTTCAAAATTACGGGGGTATGCACAGTCGTAAAAATTGAAAACTAGGGGGGGGGGGGTGCAAACATTTTTTTATGTTACAGCTCAGTGACGAGAGGTAAATCAAGTAATAATTTATTTAAGGAATTATATTTTTCTTTTTAAATAAAAGAAATCTTAAATTAACAAAATACAATAAGTATTACAATTAAGAATTTTTTTTTAAATATTTAAAAGGGCTCATAAGCAACACAATAATAATTTACAATTTAGATTTACAATAATTAATTTACAAGACAAGAAGAAGAACATTATTGGAAATGTTGGACCCTGTATATACATTAAAGGTATCAATATTGTATATATAGGGTCATACATTTCCAATAATAAAATAAAGGTACCATTAATGTATATTCAGGGTCAAGCATTTCCAATAATAAAATATAGGTACCAATATTGTATATATAGGGTCAACATTTCCAATATAAAGTGAGTACCAATATTGTATATAGGGTCAAACATTTCCAATAATAAAATAAAGGTACCAATATTGTATATATAGGGTCAAACATTTCCAATAATAAAGTGAAGGTACCAATATTGTATATATAGGGTCAAACATTTTCCAATAATAAAGTGAAGGTACCAATAATGTACATACAGGGTCAAACATTTCTAATAATATAATAAAGGTACCATTAATGTACATACAGGGTCAAACATTTCTAATAATATAATAAAGGTACCATTAATGTACATACAGGGTCAAACATTTCTAATAATATAATAAAGGTACCATTAATGTAAATACAGGGTCAAACATTTCCAATGTTCCCACAATAAATCCTTAAAATAAGGGAAAACATGGTCCCAGATTTTTGAAAATGGTCTCTACCCCAAGTAGTTGCAATTTACCATTACTATTAGCCAAATATGTAATTGTATTACTACTTGGAAGGTTTGAGAAGTTAACCTATATGATACCGTAATATTGCCTATTTTGGAAACCATAATGTATCCTAAGATATTTAATACTAATATCTTAATTTAAATAATTTAATATCGTACTTTTTATTAAGCTATTGTTTGACTTATGAAATTTTTATAAATTAAAAAAAAATTACTTTAATTCTATAAGGAATAAGTTATAAAAATTAAGTTATGGCCATTTCAACCAACACTGTATGCATTATCAGGCCAATTAACTAAACACTACATTA
>JACMZG010001911.1:11607313-11664722 GCA_018340805.1 Microvelia longipes
TGGAGAGACTTCTTCCTCTTTTATTAACATAGCATCCAGTTATAGCATCCATCCAAGAAGCTCTACACTAGCTAAGTCGTTTCAAGCAAGTTTGATTCAAGATGTAGCAAGTTATCGGGAACATAGGCTAAAAATGAATTTATCAAGTGAAAAGTTAAATTGGCTGTTGAATTTTACTTCTAGTATCAAATTTTTAATTACTGTGATATAATTATCAGCTCAAATATATTTGAGTCTTTTTTATGATGGTTTAGTGTCTAATGAATTAGTGAATTTATGTTTAGTGTATAATGAATTTATTAGTATCTTTGTTATTAGTATTATTTTTAAGCCTTTAATTATTTTTAAATTATTATCGTCAAATTTTCATAACTAGTCAGAATCAGATTTTAGTCTCTTTTATAAATTATTTTGGTTGTTTTTGTATCTTTACTTAAGTTTAGCTATGTAATTTCTATTATTCCAGAGCGCCTTGTTTTGGAATTATTTGTTGAGGGCTCATTTTAAAAAATTATATAATAATAATAATTATTATTATTATTTTAAACATAAGGATTCATTTTATTTTCTAAGTACTGCAGTCTTCAATAAATAGTTTAAAAAAATGACTTTATCAATTGCATATTTTCAAAGTCTCTATTTGAAGTTTCAATTAAAGGTGAAAGGATTTGTCTGCAGTCCCAGTCTATTCATTGCTCGGCCTTTTTATACACCAAATAATAAAACTGATTTAAATTCATGTCAAGGCCGTTAGAACTAAGTAACAAAATCACAGAGTATTTCTATAAACACTGCGACATGAAATAATTTATAAAAAATAATAAAATATTTCGGGGTAGGAAATAAAAGTTGAAAATGTTGTTTAGACTAACACTTCTAATGGGTCTCGTTGAAGACAAGTAAGTTTCATACTTCAAGGGGAAAGATGTTGACATTGTCACCTGTTTTGTCGTTGTATCTCATTATTTAGGGTTTGAAATTTATTAATTCGAATGCTGTTTTCTCCGAAAAAGACCGCACGTAGCCGTGAATGAACTGGGTAGGCTTTCAACATTGTTTGTATCATCCGTTAAAGATCAGAATCATTCGTTGATATTAAGTGCATCAATGTTGGTAATTTATTCGACGTTTCGCTTCCACTTTTAGAGAATTTGCAACAGGTATCCCTTAAGTCAGATACAATTTTTACATTTCCTGCCGACGCTAAGGTTTAAGAGTTATCTAATACCTATACTTAATTTTAACATTACTGCTAATAACTTGAATACTTTGATTTGTTCTTAGTAATGGCATATTTATCAAACGTTGCTTATAATTTTATAATTAGCTTTGCAGAGAATTTTGTGCAATCATTAAACGCTAAGTTTATGCTTACCTTAAAATTTGTCTACGCACTTAAGTTAAAAATTCCAAAAATATAAGTAACAATTACTTATGCTTCTTCTCAGGCTGTAAAGCATAAACTAAAAATTTGGACAAGAAATGGATTGTAGACCTGGGAAGAAGCATTGGATCGGATAATTGATAGCCTAGAGCTTCACAAGTGAAACGAATATCCTTTGAATTTCTTTTGGAGAAATTTAGGGAAATATCTCTGATCACTAAAAGTAAACGTAAAGAGAACTTACAATCAGAGATCAGAGGACATTTCCTATGTGTCACCTATAGGGGAATTAAAAAGACTCAAATAAGCCTTTTATTATATACTCGCATCAAAACAAATGGTCACTGGAGTGTAGGTAGTCTCTGACATTTTTTGGTCGGCTCTAAATCCTTAAGAGTGGGTTTAAATTTTCTCATAACAGAAATTTATTTTTGGTTATCACTAAGCGGGAATATTTAAGGTAGGTAAATAGTTCTAAAGGAGGAATTGAATAACACCCTGCAATTGGTCTTTTGTATATAGAAGTTTTAGTAAGGCACTGTAATAAACAAATTGCAGCACAGCCATCGCAATAAAGCGGAGGGGGTAATCCAGATAGTTGGTCCCTGGCAGATGTTATAAAATTAATTTAACTTTTGGAAATAATTAAATAAAATAATGAAATATCTTAATGATCGCTTTCCAAAATAATGCTGCATCGCAGCAAAATTACCGCCAAAATCCTAACTTTGTAGCGAGAATTCAAAGTTTAGCATATGGTCGATATACTTCATCCACTTCGCTACACAATCCACTTCGTTCACACGTTTTTATATATTTTGTTTAACTATTTATTGTATTAAAGGTTTTAATGTTTAATTGGATGAATATATAACATCTTCACAAGGAAAGATAATTTAACTTAAACAAATTACGAGTTTTGGACAAAATAAGGTTTTATAACTTTAAATAACGATAAACTACGTTCCAGAACAAAGAAAGTATTCTTTTTGTAAAGCCATAAATATGATAGCACTCTACATCAATACTCCATTATGGTCTATAAATATTTAAGCAAACTACAAAATGTTTAGTGCGTTCACACAGTATTCTAAATCCGCGGATCGTATTACGTACGATATCTAAATACGGTTACATATGCTGTAAGAACCATGCGGAGGGAATCCAGTCGGATAAACTAGAACAAGGGAGATTGAATCAAAATCTATAAGTTAAAAAAAGAACCTCTGATACGCTGTTTGTACCTTCAGATCGTATTTAACTTAGAAATACGATAAACTTCTCGTCGAACTATTATTTCAATTAAATATTGCCGTTTTTTATCTTACAACTTTTGTAATATTAACTAATATTTTTGCAAATTAGTTAAGTTAACATTTAAATAGTAACTTTATGCAAAGAAATCACAATTTAATTGAATATTTTTTTGTTTAAACTTCTTTATAACCTATGTGAACCTTCAAAATAAAAGACGCGATGTTTTGGTGGGATTAGGTATGACATCATATTACTCGATCGAGTAATCAAATGCGGTACAGGAACCGGGTCGTATTATATGCGTATTGAATACGATCACCTGTTAATACGCTGTGTGAACGTAGTAATAGTCACTTTAGTATACGAAGGAAATTCGAAATGCGTTACAAACCTCCTACAGAGTAAATCCTACAATCCAGACACATACTATCGAGATTTTAAATATTTACTCGCATCATATAACGTTATCTAGAGCACGTAGTCAGTATGTGACGATTTTATATCTTGATATGTTATATATGGATATAATTCATAAACACATAACAAAGGTTTAACCAACTCATAGCACCGCCACATATGGAGCTACACGCACATATGGAGTGAAAGCTTGAGCTGTTCTGTTTTATAAACTTAATTCTAAGTAGTGGAAGACTTTAAAACACTTTGAAAAATAATCTACTTACATAATGAATTACGACAGGAGGTTTGTATGTTGTTGACGATTAGTTCAATCTAAAGAACTCTATATATAATCAGTTTCTTACAAAGTGGCATACCAAAGCCTAAATCCGACCACCTGTTAGAAAAGCCTGCTTACCTGAAATTCTTTCACTAAAGCATTTTTAATGGTGCATTAAGTGGTGTAAATTATATATTTATAATAATATATATATATATATAATATATATATATTTCATATATTATATATTATATATATATATATATTGACTTTTGACATTCAAGCAATATTGCAAGCTCCGAAAAAATATAAGTGGGCAAATTCTTAAAGCAAAAAATAAATTGTACTTATTGACTCATATATATTATATGAGTACACAACTTATATTATAATTGTGTAATGTCCAGTACTTCGATCTCTATGTATTGATGTATAATGTATTCTTAATATAAAATCCCCTACACACATACATCATACACACACTTAAAACACGTACATATTTATATATCCGATAGCACATACCGCCATATGAGCCCAGATAATTCTCAAATATAAATTAACTAGTGGGACATCCGTTTGTCAACAGCCAGGCTCTGTTTAACATCTATTGATATTTCGACTAAGTTATTTCATTTTTATCTGATGTTTTGCTCTTTTTTGGTGCCTAGTATTTGGTATAGGTTACTATTAATTCCCTTTTAAATAAATGTAACAATATATTTTTGCATACATTGTTAATAAGAACAATATATTTTTATAAAAAGAACATATTTATATATTTTTTTTAAGAACATACATGCATAATTATATACAATGGAACTGCTGCAACAGTACACAGATAGTTTTCTGCGAGTGAAACTACAGGAGAAAAGTAATAAATGAAAACTCAATTCAAATGGCCTCACTATAATAAAACTTTTAATTTCAATCTTCAATGTTAACATTAAAGACGATAAGTATTGACAGTCTTGTCTTAAGTAATTTTTATGCCTCCGGCTTAACTTTCGTTATAAATCTTAAATGTATTTTATAACTGTTTTTATTTAATGTAATTAAGTTTAAAAACTTGTTTTACGAAGGTGAAATATAATGAGAGAAGTTGCAACTTAATTCTTAAAGTTATTTATATAATTAAAATTACTCAAGAAAAATATAATATTTCTGAACAGACTATTTGATATTATTAGATCATTTTTCTTACTTTATTTTATTTGTTGATTTTATTTCTATGATATTATTCCAATTTTATTTAATAAATCTTAATCCGATAAATACTGAGATGTGGAATAAGCTTATAAATAAATAAAGTTTGTCTTTCCACAGATGATTTATTATTATAAAACAAAGCCAGCTTTCAACCTGAACGGTCATCATCAGTGCCGGTGAGATGAGTCTAGATTACTTTTTAGCCAATTTCTGAGGCCAAAGCATGTATAAGACTCAAATAAATGTATGAATGTAAATGTATAAGAGTCTTATACATTCCTTGGCCTCAGAAACTGGCTAAAAAGTAATCTAGACTCATCTCACCGGCACTGATGATGACCGTTCAGGTTGAAAGCTGGCTTTGTTTTATAATACTAAATCATCTGTGGAAAGACAAACTTTATTTATTTATTTAATAAATCTTGATTTTATTTTTAAAAACCGGTCACATTTTAATTTTCCTCATTTATACCTTAGGTGTAAATGAAAAGTGCGTTTGCACACTTGTTGTTGATTTCCCATCAATTATCCGTGTCGGGTGATTTTAAAACTTCCTAAGTGATCTTCACAAAGTTGTCAGTCTTTATGTATGTGCGTCTCTTATCATCGTAGCTCCCCAGCGTAGTTATGCTAAAGAGTTAAAACAACGATTGTTAAAAATCAATGTTTAGGTATAGTTGTGCTATCCGCGAAAAATGTTTACATTGATTTGTTTGATCGATATACGAGATCAAAATATGTGCCAAGTTTCATCTCGTTATCAGCATTAGATCAATTTATATCGAATAGCTTGTATACGTTTTTTTAGGAAAAATGTAAAAATTAGAAAAATTTCGAGAAATAGGTCCAAAAAAATAAAAAACACTAATTTTGCCGAGTTTTCAATTCATTTTATCTTCTTTAAAGCTTGCCAAAATAAAATTTCCCCTTAAGACCGCTTAAATAATCTAAAATAGAAGTAATTATCCGAGGAGATCTTATAAACACCTAAAACGGATAGTTCCGGTGACATCTCGGTTTAGAATTTTTTGCAAACACAATATTTTTCCTACACACCTATAATATTAATGATAAAAGTAAAAATTAATTAAAATTTGGTGAAAGTGTATCCCTTTTTGAAATACATAAAATTCGCCAAGTATATCACAAAGTTTAGTGCCTAGATGGATGACCGCTAAGAATAAAATAAGCTTACTATCGACGAAAGATGGGAGCGCGAAGTGAGGATAAGCGAATCTCTTACATTATAAACTGCAGCTTTTGTATTGACTATTAAAGCTATTATATATACACGAATACATATACATTGAATATACACGATAAAGAACATCAAAATCTCTGCTCTTCTCAAAATTAAAAAATATAATAAATACACTCAAATTCGTAAATAAAATTAACTATTCCCCTTAGCCTCAAAAAAAATCTAGAGACCAAACCTTAACAGTTAAACCCCCAAACGTAAAAAAAATAATAACATAACCTTTACACCCAGGACCCGCGTGTCCGATCAACCTAATTGAGGTTTTTCTGTGGTTTCCCTTAATTTTACAGGCAAATGCCAGGTTGAATCATTAAAAGTCAGTCCACAGACTGCATAGGCAACCTTTTTGAAACTCCTGCAAACTACCTATACAATATAATCCTATTCAAAACACCACCAAAAATAACTTTTGACAATCCCCCCAAAAAAATAAATAAAAAAAATAAAAATACCCAAACCAAAAAATATAAAATTATCCTTGACCCAAACAAACCCCCTCACACCCCAAAAAATAATCAAAATTTATACCACAAAAATAACAAATAAATAAATAAAATAAAGAGGCACAAATTACCCTAATCAATAAATATAATATGGCTCCGGTATACACAAAATAAATATTGTATTACTTTTGCCAATAAAGAACTTGTTTAAAAAAAAAAAAAAGAACATCATATTCTCCTGATATTTTATCGGTATTTATTGTTAAGCATTGGTTAACAATAAATAACAAAAAATTGGAGCTATGAAAAAAGGGAAGACGGAGACGCTGAATAAGGATGAAATACCGTCCCTAAGATGAAATACCTTTGTTTGAAGAAATTGGAGTTATATTCGCATTCATAAAGAATTATAGATTTTTAAAGTTTTCTGAACCTGATAAATAAGGCCTGTCTCTAAGTAGATCACAGAGTTGTGCAAGTTGTCTAAGAAAGGATTTACTATCACTTTGTTTATATACCGGTAAAGTTTGATTTAATTCTTATAGTAAATAGAAATGTACAGGGTGCGGCGCCCTCTCACTTTTAATGTAATAACTTGTTTCAGACTATCTACACATTCTAGCGGCGGATAAAAGAACTAATTTAGTTCCTTCATGTAGTAACAGAATGCAGTAGAATCATTTCTTCAACTTAAAAATGTTTTTTTGGTTTAATCCTATCAGGTTAACCTTATATTAGTGAAAAAGCCAATACATTTCATTATTTATCTATAAATAAAAAATACTGACGCAGAGGTAAGCAAGCCGGGCGAATTTTTTTTGAAATGCGCGCTTTCTTGTTTGTAAATCCAAATTTTGCTTAAGATTTCGATCTGTATTTAATGACCTGAGCAGGAGTGTTTTTTAATTTTTTTCAAAGAAAAGTATACCTATATATACACTATTCTTATAATCCAAAATATTATATAGTTTATATTATATAATATTTTACACTGCAAGCCACATATTTCTTTGCAATTATTTGAAAGTCAGATTATGGTAATAATTTGCGCTTTTTCTTTGTAAAATATAAGCTCAAATTGAAAATGGCATTAATATCTTTTTTATACTTTTTTTAAACGAGTTCTTTATTTGCAAAAGTATACAATATTAACACACTAATATATAATTTAGACTTTGATAACACTATGCATAGTCAGTCTAACATACAAGAATCACTATTTCATAATATTTCATATTATAGTAATAAGATAAGTGTAAAAACATAAACAATAACTTTTCAAGACAAAAATAATTTATATTTACTTGTATGCTATTTATTTATATGCTATTTTAAATAAATGGCAAATAAATAAATAGCAACAGTCTCTAATATTACTCTGTGGTAAATACTCTGTATCACCACCTCTCCCCCTTTCTCTCTCTCACTCTCTCTGGCTTTTTCTCTCCCTCCTTTTATATTTTTAATTGTAAATAAAAATTGTTTGTTTCAAATTTAAATATTTATTACGAATTAACAAAATTGTATAAAGTTTTATTATTCTGAGTCCTCGCTCAGAATAATTTCTTGAGGACTCTTACATCAATCATACATGTAAAATTGTTAATCTGTTTTTCTTTATTGATTTATAAATATACATATTTATTTATTTATTTTTTGTAAACCGGAGACATATTTTATGTATTGATTTAGGGTAATTTTTGCCTTTTTATTTTTATTTTATTTATTTATTTGTTATTTTTGTTTTATGAATTTTGATATTTTTTGGGGGGTGGGGGGTTTGTTTGGGTTATGGATAGTTATATATTTTTTGGTTTGAATATTTTATTTTTTATATTATTTTTTTAATATTGTTAAAAGATATTTTTGATGGTGTTTTGAACAGGTTTTTATATTGTAAAGGTAGTTTGCAGGAGTTTAAAAAAGGGTTACTTATGCAGTCTGTGGACTGACTTTTATTCAACCTGGCATTTGCCTGTAAAATTGAGGGAAGCCACAGAAAAACCTCAATCAGGTTTATCGGACACGCGGGTCCTGGGTGTAAAGGTTATATTATATTTTTGGGGGGTTTAATTGTTAAGGTTTAGTCTCTAGATCTTTTTGAGGCTAAGGGAAAAAGTTAATTTTATTTAAATTAAGTATTTATTATATTTTTTTTTAATTTTGAAAAGAGCAGAGTCCTGATTTTTTCAGTATTGTCTTGAATATCTTGAAGTTTGACATCATGATATTTTTTTTCGTTTTGTCTTGTTTTTGGTACAGTCTAGTAGAATATGTTCTACTGTTTCGTCTATTGTGGGACAGGACTCGCAGTCTGGGGAGTCGCTTAATCCAATCTTGTAGGATTGGAAATCCTACAAGTACCTAGTATAGAGAAGTATTCTTCTCAATACTAAGCATAATTTCTCTAATACTTTTTTGCAAATTCTTCTCTATACTTAAGCATAATTTCTCTAATACTTTTTTTGCAAATTCTTCTCTATACTTAAGCATAATTTTCTCTAATACTTTTTTGCAAATTCTTCTCAATACTTAAGCATAATTTTCTCTAATACTTTTTTGCAAATTCTTCTCTATCTAAGCTAATTTTCTTAATACTTTTTTGCAAATTCTCTATACTTAAGCATAATTTTCTCTAATACTTTTTTTGCAAATCTTCTCTATATAAGCAAATTTCTCTAATACTTTTTGCAAATCTTCTCTATACTTAAGCATATTTTTCTCTAATACTTTTTTGCAAATTCTTCTCTATACTTAAGCATAATTTTCTCTATTACTTTTGCAAATTTTCTCTATACTTAAGCATAATTTTCTCTATAATTTTTTGGAAATTCTTCTCTATACTTAAGCATAATTTTCTCTATTACTTTATAGCAAATTTTCTCTTAAGCTAATTCTTAACTTAAGCATAATTTTTACACAATAGGCACTTATTCTTGTCAAAAAATGCTGCTAATGCCTAATTAGTTTAGATTTAATTAAACCGTTTGATTTTCTATTTTTATTTTTGCAAAATCCGGTTTTGCTTGGGACACCGGAACTTTTTGTGTGTAAGGAGTTCACAACATGTTTATTAATTTATTTCTACCGAGTATCGGAATTGTTCCATCATCATCCAACTACCTCATAAACGTTACTGTTAATGCAAATTTCCTAAGATTTAGCCAATATTGATAAGTATAAATAAAACTATTTGTAATATCAATTAAATTAATGAAGACTTCAGTCATTTTTTATTAAAATTTATTGAAAAAAATGACGAAGAGCTTTCGCCTATGGATCCCGAGCTTCTTCAGTTCTTAAAAATGACAAAAATGGGAAAGTTTGAAAATTAATAAAATTTTGAATGTTTTTTACGTCACGTAAAAAACTAAGTAAATAAATTTTAAATGAAATTACAAAATTGGGTAAAGGAAAAATTAAGAGTTTAAGATAATATTATAATAAATACTGCTAAGATTGTTAATGTCTTGTTTTTTGTTCATAATCTTTGTCAGCTTTATAGAGCATTTCTAAAATTTCCCTTTGTCTGTATGTGGCTTTGTATGAAGTATACGTCAGTTTTCTTTGTCTGAGCGGTTGTCAAGTTTTGTCATAGTTCTGATAAGGCCGTAAGGTAGAGTTGTCAAGTATTTGGTAGTTATGTGTGTCAAGTCTTTTTTTTGAAAAGTTGAGAGGTCTATCTTGTGTATGCTTGGGGCAGTCTCTACATGGTATTTTGTATTTAACAATGCATCTTTGGGCATTAGTAAGGAGTTTTAATTTTGAAAAATATTAATGTAGAAATTAATAGGATTTTTAGAGCAATTTTGATGTTGTAGCCTTTAAATAAGTTTTTAGTTTGGTATGTAGAGTGTCCTATGTGGCTAAGAGAGTGGTAAGTAGGTAAGTTATTCGGTCGGTCAGTATCATTAGCAGCAATAGGAGGTATTCGGATAACTGGGTTATGGTAACAAAACAAAACGAAACCTTTTTTGTAATTTCATTTTAAATTTATTTACTTCGTTAGACACGTGACATAAAAAAACATTCAAAATTTTATTAATTTTCAAACTTTCTCATTTTTGTAATTTTTAAGAACTGAAGAAGCTCAGGATCCCTGGGCGAAAGCTCTTGGTCAATTTATTTTCAATAAATTTTAATAAAAAAGGACTGAAGTCTTCATTAATTCAATTAATATTACAATTTATAAGAGTCCAAAATCTCTAAATATATTAAAACTATTTGTCTTCAAAAGGTAAGGGACCAGTTTGTTTTGTAACAAGTTCCCTGACAAGAGATTAATGATAAGAAGTTGACCCATTTGCAGGTTTTATTATTTCCTTGGATTCCCAAGGGCACTGTATTTAGATGACACGATATCCTTAGCACCATCTATACATGTTGGAACCAATACATACAAATAATTGGAGTACATGTTTTAATTTAGTACTTACGTCCGAATTCTACTTCCTGTTAGTTCTAATCTTCTTTAGCAGCTTATTTTTCATGTTATTATCTTCTCTTTTAGTTTTAATTTTTTCAGTAAATTTCATTAAGAATTGCTATGATGTTTTGCAAAACTCGGTAGTATCAAATGACGTAAGATTGTGATTGTTGTGTACCGAGGATGTTTATTTTCAAGAAGCAGTTTAATTATTTAGCGCTGCTGAACAAAGGATAGACCCTCTCTAAAAAATAAAGATTTTAGAAATGACAAGCAAAAATTTTGCTTGTCAATCGAATTAAATATTGATATTAAACAATATTAAAGAAATCTCGTCTCTCTTCATCAGTCTAGGAGCAATTATTTTTCATGGTGGTTTCAAAAAATAAACTTTAACATAAAAATAAAATTATTGTGACAAGCAATAGTGAACAACCTATATAATGCGTCATAAAAGGCGTTTTATGACGCAACCTATAAGGCAGGTACGGGGTACCTCGGAACTTTTCCTCATTACATCGGATTCGCTACGCTCATCCTTCCTGCTTCGGACTCGCTTCGCTCGTCCTCAGAAATACAGTTCGCCAAATTTATACTGCAGCATGCCTTTGGTCTCGCTTCGCTCGTCTTCAGATAGTAAATGCATCCGGATCATTCTCAGTGGTCACCCATACAGCACTGACCACGCTCAATGCTCCGTAATTTTTATGATCCAACAAAAATCATGGATATACTTGTCGTATTGAAACGAAACTTAGTGTACTTATTTATTAGGTAATTGTATACACTTGTACCCAATTGGACCATTTCCAAATTTTTACTTAAAGGTGTATACGTTTTCCAAATTCCAACTCAATTGGATTGCCTTCCGATTTTTAACAATCTTTTAAAGAACATACACAAGTCATTAGATAAAAATTGAACTAATCCTGATAATGAGATGAAACTTATATATTAGTCTTATACATAGTCACATGCGTGCCAAATCTTAATCCAGTCGCATAATTTTTACGCGTTTTATAATTTTTTGAAATTTTCGCTGAGTCATTATTGCGGGTTAATGACGTCATAAAAATATTTTCTGAATAGCACAAACACAGTGGTATATTGATGTTTGTACAAAGTTTCAACACTCTACCAGAAATATACTGGGCACTACGATGACAACAGACACACACACACATACACACACTCATTTAAATTTTAAATTCTTTGCATTAAAATTAATCCTGCTCTTTCATACTCAATATAATTTGGCCAATAATTTTGTTTGATTCCATGTCATTTTTAACATAGAGATTAAATGGTTTCTTTTCCATTTGATATTCATTTGCAGATTGTTCCCAACTTAGCTTTAGTAGCATCTGAGGCAACTGCAATTAAGAGGATGTTTTATATTATTTTATTAAGTTTTCACATTAATTTCTTAATATTAATATACAAACAGACAGACAACTTTGCGAAAACCACTCAGGAGGCCTTAAATACGCCTGAAAAGAATAATTCCGGTTTTATCCCGGTTTCGGATTTTTTCGCAGACGAAAACTACGGTATAAATGAAGAAAAGTAAAAATCTGCAGTAGGATTACAATTCTTTACCGGAAAAATATTTCTGATGTTCTTTTGAACGCTGAATTAAGTATAAAGTTCAAACAATCATTTGCATCACAAGTGACCAAACATACGCAAGAGAAACCTAAATTACGTCTTTTACCTAATCATGAAAAGTTTAGTGGGGTATCAATCTCGATGATTATTGCATGGGGTTCTAAGAGAATTTCCTTTGGAATATGTGCTTCCAGGAGTATCAACCCATTGATACTCAAAATCACCAATTTTTTAGGTGAAATTTTGAAATTCATTTTTTTTTCAATTATCTTTATTAAATAAATTAATTAAAATTACAAAGTAAATTATTTAAAGATTAGCCTGTTCATGATGGCCCCTAGGCCTGAGCTGAACAGACATTGACTTAATATTACACTTTTATAATTATAATGTTTACCTATAATTTATATTTTATTGTATTTATTTACATTTTTGACATTAATTGGTTGTAAATTATATTTTAAATTATATAATATATTTATAATATTTAATATTTATATTATTATTATTATCATTTATCAATCAATTTAATTAATTATATTATTGAATAGTTATAAATTCTTTATTGACAGAGGTTTTTTTTATTAAGTATTCTTTTATATGCTTTTTAAAATTATCTAGTTTTTATAATAATTTAATTTCTTGAGGAAGGTTGTTGAACCACACAATCCAGTGATAGTACCAGTGCCTTTGAGCAGCGCTAGTGCGGCAGTATGGAACTGACAACAATTGTAATGCCATACTACTCGTATTAATACCATGTAGTAATACTTCTATACTATTCATGTTTTTGTGTACTTGAGTTAAGTACGCAGCCTGTACATTTGGTCTACATTTGATATACACATTTTTTTAAATAATGGTTCTGAGTGTTCTAATTTAATATTCAGATTAGCTGTCAATTTGTTAGATCATAGACGACATTTCAAATTTTAAGCCTTGTCGATAGTGTAATTAAGTTTGTCGACGCCTCCGTTTCGTCACTAGAAGCTGACTCTCGATGTTTTCATGTTGTCTTATTGCCAGACAAACGCGGATATAAGACACACATTTCTCAAGATTATTTTTACTTTTCCTCATTTATACCGTAGGTATATAGGTAAAGTATTGGGTTTGCTAAAAGATCCGAAATCGGATTTCAGGCGTTTTTAAGGCCTCCTGAGTGGTTTTTGCAAAGTTGTCTGTCTGTATTTGTGTGAGTGTGTTTGCCTGTTATCACAGTAGCGCCTAGTGTATTTATAATAGAGAGTTAAAAATTTTGTACAAAATCAGTCTACCGCTGTAGTTGTGCTATTCGGAAAAATATTTTTTATGACGTCACTAACCGCAATAATAACTCAGCGAAAATTTCGAAAAACCATAGAACGCAGAAACACGATGCGATCGGATTGTCAGCTCATTATTAGTTTGTATGACTACGTTTTTTACCTACAGCTTGTACTTTTCAAACTTGTACAAAAATCAACCTTGTTAATATCCTGAACCCTATTGTTAATGAAATATGTAATATATATTTCATTAACATTGAAAACATTGAATATATATATTATATATATATATATATATATATTATATAAATATATTATATATATATATATATATATATATATATATATATATAATATATATATAATAATATATATAATATATTATATAAAATACAAACAGATGATACAACGTTTCGTTTAAAAATAACTTTATCAGGCTATAAAGTAGACTCTACCCAGTCAACTTTCTTCTTCTCTACTAGCCTGACGAAGTTATTTTTAAGGAATCATTGCTTGTTATTATATGTTTCACTATAAATTTTACCATTCGTTTGTAATATATATAATATATATATATATATTATATATATATATATATATATATATATATATATAATATTATTTATATATACATACATATATATATATATATATATATATATATATATATATATATATATATATATATATATATATATTTAATAATTAAATAATTAAATAAATTATTAAACTGATTTTTGTCTCGACACTTGATAACCTCTTTAGCTGAATTATATGTCGATGTTACGTCGTTCAACAAGTGTACGACGTTGTATTAGGTGTCGATACAACGTGTAATCCTGCTAGGTTAACAATATTTCGATTACCCACGGGGTGGGTCTCGTACGTGGGTCTCGTAGTGACCCACCGCAATGTGATAGCCATAGTTGACCCTATCACATGTCGAGGCTTCGTTAATCCATGACATGTGTCGATGTAACGTAGAGTTTGTAGAGGACAAAAACTGATCACGTGACTCCCCTGTATTTATTTTACTAAAGATTTGCACCTATAATTATGTGGAGGCTTTATAGTGTCGGTACCCTGTAAGGGTATAGAAATATTTATTTTTAATATTTTCACTCTGGCAGGATTCAACGCTGTATCGACACTTGAATGTCTCCACACGACGTTACATCGACACATGGTTCAGTAGAAGTGTGGAGGATATGGAGTGTCGATACAACGTAGAATCCTGCCACGGAAAGTATCGAAGTTGTATAGTGTCGAGACATCGTCATGTCGAGACTACGTGGAGAGCCATAAATATTTTATAAATATAGTTTATGCCTAGAGTGATTTTATATCTACGCACGTAAAAGAAAATTTAATTTCTGTAAGCATCATAGCTGGGTGTGTATTTACGTCAATCTTATGAAAAGTTTTTTAAGCGGTTAGTTGATCTTCCTATAATAACAGTAATTAATAAGAAATATTAGGCATATTATGTTATTATCATCTTTTACCTTACATTAATTCATTTTTGTGTTCTGCTATTAAAAATCAAATTGATGGAACCAGTCGTACTAGTGACGTCATATGCAGACCTTGCTGGGCTCACTACACAGTCGAGATCAGTTTTGCATTCGCCTTTGTCCGTGGACAGTTCCTCGCAACCAAGCTGACCCTTTACTTAGTGATAAGGCATGTTCTTTTATTAATTTGTCAAATTAACACTAAATGTTAATTATATTAACTAGTGTTATCTGACACATTTGTCAAGATTATAGTGATTTATTATAATTTAAGAAATTGTTTTCTTTAGAATTATATGTTTTGTTTTAAAAATACCGGTTTATGCAGTAAGTAATTATTTTTATGTTTATATGAATGAAGTATTATTAGCGATTTTTTCCAAAGGAAATTCGCTAATAATCAGTTCGACAAGAAAATAAAGATATTTAAACTTAGACCTGACCCTAGTCTGGCATAACTTTTGAACGCTTTATCGAATCGGAGTGAAACATGCAAAAAAATCAACCTTATTATGGCCAGAACCCTTAAACGTTATTAAAACTATTTACGTATTCAAATATAACGTGAATATAAGTTTATTAACGTATCCAAATAAAACGTAAATAAAACTTTATCCACGTATCCAAATAAAACGTAAATAAAACTTTATTCACGTATCCAAATATAACGTAAATAAAACTTTATTCACGTATCCAAATATAACGTAAATAAAACTTTATTCTCGTATCCAAATATAACGTAAATAAAACTTTCTTTACGTATCCAAACAATTGGCATAGTCAAAAGTTAATAGGAGGGGGGACGATTTTCTGTTAAACTCTCCCTCTACTTAGAAAATGCATATAAAGCCATATGTCAAGTTTTAATTTATAAATATTGATGAATAAGCAATTTTTAATTTATTTATAATCATAATGAAATGAAATTAATATTACAAGCTTTTAGCGAATTTCCAGAGGAAAATGATTTTTTTTTTTTACTTTTCCTAAACTGTATATAAGAAAAGTGTTGTGTTATTTTTTTCGTATACTTCAACAATAACTTTTTCCAATTTTTAATAATTTTTTTATTTATTTTACTTTTTTAATTTTAATTATTTTTTTCTTTTATTTTTTTTTCTTCTTTGGATAATCCAAATATAACGTAAATAAAACTTTCTTTAGGTATCCAAATATAACGTAAAATAAACTTTATTCATGTATTCAAATAAAACGTAAACAAAACTTTATTTACGTATTCAAATACATATAACGTAATTAAAACTTTATTCACGTCTCTAAATAAAACGTAAATAAAACTTTATTCACGTACCCAAATAGAATATTATTTTCGTACATACATAATAGAATATGTATGGTCAAACCTTACCGCTAGAAAATTTCATTATTACCTTAAGTTTCGATTCTATTAATTTAATCTATAGCATTTACGTAAACAAATCACGTTTTTTACTAATACATTTGAATCTCGCTGATACAGTAACCATGCTGCTGCGAAGCGGCCAAGTTCCGAAAGCCTTTTGTTAATACTTAAACTAACTCGTTAATTTCTAGGATTCTTAATCCGTTAACCCTAGTCCAACAAGGCATTGTTACATCACACATTTTTAAAATTCCTATATCATTCCCCGACCTTTACTATGATAACTGATAAGAAAATAAATTAAATAAATCTATTAAACTATAAAAATCTGTAACATTCTTAAGATATTCTTAATCAATATAACAAATAAAAAAAATATTCATAATAAACAATAAAAGTAAAATAAAAATAAAATTCAACAAGAAAAAAAAAGATCGTTCATTGAAGACACAGAATTACAAAGGAATTGTGTTGCGTGTTATGCTAACACTCAATACAAAAATGTATTGAGTGTTAAAACGAAATGAAAGCAAATATATCAAGGCAGGTGTTACCGTAGGTGATTCTAAGAGGGAAAATCGCATAAGCCCTTTTGGTTTGTAATCAACCTCCCCCCCCCGCCCTAAAATAAAATAAAGTGGCATTATGTTGGTGTCAAAGACATGCGATGCTGACGGAATACAAATATTTAAATGTGATAAGTTTGACCTTTTAGATTTTTTTACTCCTTCTAAATAATTAGGTCATCTTTGGCCCTTTATAGATAAAATATATACATAAATATATATACATAATATATATACATAAATATATATACATAATATATATACATAAATATATATACATAATATACATAACTTTTAGTTACAACCAAATTTCTTTTGTTGCAGAGTCAACAATGACATGGATTCTACCAGTAATAAACACAATAGCTGTTCTTATAACGTCAGGCGTCCTAATATATTATATTATTTGCGAATATATATGGAGGCGGGCAAGGCGACTCATGCCTCAACTGGCTTATCATGACTTCAGATATCCGCTTGTTGGACATGCTGTATTTCTAAAACAATCGCTACTCGACAGTTATCCTACCTGTCTGTCAAACAATGCGCTAACTCCGACACGTAAGTAATGTCTTCCGAACCTGCCAAACAATGTGTCCGACACGTAAGTAATGTCTTCCTAACCCTGTCTGTCAAACAATGCGCTACTCCGACACGTAGTAATGTCTTCCTAACCCTGTCTGTATGCGCTACTCCGACACGTTAGTAATGTCTTCCTAACCCTGTCTGTCAAACAATCCGACACGTAAGTAATGTCTTCCTAACCTGTCTGTCACACAATGCGCTACTCCCGACACGTAAGTAATGTCTTCCTAACCCTGTCTGTCAAACAATGCGCTACTCCGACACGTAAGTAATGTCTTCCTAACCCTGTCTGCCAAACAATGTGCTACTCCGACACGTAAGTAATGTCTTCCTAACCCTGTCTGTCAAACAATGCGCTACTCCGACACGTAAGTAATGTCTTCCTAACCCTGTCTGCCAAACAATGCGCTACTCCGACACGTAAGTAATGTCTTCCTAACCCTGTCTGTCAAACAATGCGCTACTCCGACACGTAAGTAGTCTTCCTAACCCTGTCTGTCAACAATGCGCTACTCGAACGAAGTAATGTCTTCCTAACCCTGTCTGCCAAACAATCGCTACTCCGACACGTAAGTAATGTCTTCCTAACCCTGTCTACAATGCGCTACTCCGACACGTAAGTAATGTCTTCCTAACCCTGTCTGCCAAACAATGCGCTACTCCGACACGTAAGTAATGTCTTCCTAACCCTGTCTGTCAAACAATGCGCTACTCCGACACGTAAGTAATGTTCCGAACCCTGTCTGCCAAACAATGTGCTACTCCGACACGTAAGTAATGTCTTCCTAACCCTGTCTGTCAAACAATGCGCTACTCCGACACGTAAGTAATGTCTTCCTAACCCTGTCTGTCAAACAATGCGCTACTCCGACACGTAAGTAATGTCTTCCTAACCCTGTCTGTCAAACAATGCGCTACTCCGCACGTAAGTAATGTCTAACCCTGTCTGCCAAACAATGCGCTACTCCGACACGTAAGTAATGTCTTCCTAACCCTGTCTGCCAAACCTCGACACGTAAGTAATGTCTTTCCAACCCTGTCTGCCAAACAATGCGCTACCCGACACGTAAGTAATGTCTTCCTAACCCTGTCTGTCAACAATGCGCTACTCCGACACGTAAGTAATGTCTTCCTAACCCTGTCTGCCAAACAATGCGCTACTCCGACACGTAAGTAATGTCTTCCTAACCCTGTCTGCCAAACAATGCGCTACTCCGACACGTAAGTAATGTCTTCCTAACCCTGTCTGTCAAACAATGCGCTACTCCGACACGTAAGTAATGTCTTCCTAACCCTGTCTGCCAAACAATGCGCTACTCCGACACGTAAGTAATGTCTTCCGAACCCTGTCTGTCAAACAATGCGCTACTCCGACACGTAAGTAATGTCTTCCGAACCCTGTCTGCCAAACAATGCGCTACTCCGACACGTAAGTAATGTCTTCCGAACCTTGTCTGTCAAACAATGCGCTACTCCGACACGTAAGTAATGTCTTCCGAACCCTGTCTGCCAAAACAATGCGCTACCGACACTAAGTAATGTCTTCCGAACCCTGTCTGTTAAACAATGCGCTACTCCGACACGTAATATGTCTTCCTAACCTTGTCTGTCCAAACAATGCGCTACTCCGACACGTAAGTAATGTCTTCCGAACCCTGTCTGTCAATGCGCTACTCCGACACGTAAACAATGTCTGCTGCGCACCCGACACGTAAGTAATGTCTTCCGAACCCTGTCTGCCAAACAATGTGCTACTCCGTTACATAAGCAATGTCTTTCTAACCGTGTATGTCAAACAATGTGGCTACTCCGACACGTAAGTAATGTCTTCCTAACCCTGTCTGTTAAACAATGCGCTACTCCGACACGTAAGTAATGTCTTCCGAACCCTGTCTGCCAAACAATGTGCTACTCCGTTACATAAGCAATGTCTTTCTAACCGTGTCTGTCAAACAAGTGCACTACGACACTAATAATGTCTTCGAAACCCTGTCTGCCAAACAATTGGCTACTCCGACACGTAGTAATGTCTTCCTAACCCGTCTGTGTCAAACAATTGGCTACTACGAACAATGGCTAATTCCGACACGTAGTAATGTCTCCTAACCCTGTCTGTCAAACAATGCGCTACTCGGACACGTAAGTAATGTCTTCCTAACCCTGTCTGTCAAACAATGCGCTACTCCGACATTTAAGTAATGTCTTCCTAACCCTGTCTGTCAAACAATGCGCTACTCCGACATTTAAGTAATGTCTTCCTAACCCTGTCTGTCAAACAATGCGCTACCTCGGACACGTAAGTAAGTCTTCCTAACCCTGTCTGCCAAACAATGCGCTACTCCGACAAGTAAGTAATGTCTTCCTAACCCGGTCTGTCAAACAATTGGCTACTCCGACACTTAAGTAATGTCTTCCTAACCCTGTCTGTAAAACAATGTGCTACTCCGACGCGCTAGTATTGTCTTCCTAACCCTGTCTGTCAAACAATGCGCTGCTCCGACACATAAGTAATGTCTATGTTACCCTGTCTGTCAAATAGTAACATTACAACATTCTTAAAAATGCTCATTGTAGAACATCTAGCTTCTGTAAAGTCTTTAATGTCAAAGTCATTTACAAATAAAGAATGTGAAACAGAAATATTGAAAATAATATCATTTATTTTAGGACCATGATCAGGAATGTTTAGGCATGCTGAAGAAAGTATGATCAAAAAGGGATCATGCATGAAAAATCGTCATCCACAAGAACATCATTTTCCTACCCAGAATAAGTTTTATAGTAGTAGTGAGAAAGAATTTATAAATTAATGTGTAAAATATATTGTTTACTTATAAACATTTTTTCCATCCGATGGGCAAAAATAACTGCGTTCAAAATTTCCATTTTAGGTATAAAATTATTTTATCCTAATATTATTAATATTAGGATTCGTCATTATTGTATATACTTTTTAATTTATTTAAATACACTGGATGGGACTGAAATAACAACTTCTTACTTGACACAATATAATTGTGTGAGATACACCAAGGAAATGTATCAGCAAAATGCAATGCTACATCTGGAACTGTTCCATCAGACATTCGTCATCATTGATGGCTCGACATTATGTCATGTCCCACTCTGTTTCGTTACGTCTAACTTATCAGGGCGCCGACAGATGCAATGCTACACCTGGGAACTGTTCTATTATTCGACATTCGTCATTATTGATGACTCGATATAATGTCATGTCCCACTCTGTTTCTGGAAGAGAGCACCGCCCGTCTCTGGTAAGTACTTCACATTATCTTTGGAATTAATTGAAGGTCAGAATGAGTTTAGGCTCTGTTGGCGCCCTGATGAGTTAGACGTAACGAAACAGAGTGGTACATGACATTATGTTGAGCCATCAATGATAACAAATGTCAAATAATGGAACAGTTCCTAGATGTAGCTATGCATTTTGCTTGTTACATTTCCTCGGTGTCTCTCGCACAATTATATTGTGTCAACTATTCATGTTTTGCTAAACTCGGTAGTATCAAATTATATAACTTCTTTTTTCTTTAAAATACTATATTTCGCCTGACCCCAGGCATACTCGTGTATACAAACCAGCTGCGTGTACCCTGCAGCCTAGCAACGCCACGAATCAAAACCTAATACAAAGCATTTAGCATATTAAAACCTTGGTTCACGCATATTCACATAACTATGTGAATATGCGTGAACCAAAATGCACTAAACTAGGGACTATGTTATAATAATAGTAAAGGTGGGGAAGATCCTAGATCTTAGCAATTATGTCTCTGGACACTGGGGGGGGGGGACTATGTTACAAATACTTATTTTAAGTATTAAGGAATTAATTAAAAAACTGGACAAAACAGTATGGTTTTCAGTCTCATCCAGTGTAATTAATAATTAAATTAAAAATTATTTTATCAGATTTTCTTTAAAATATTGTTGTATAGTGTGTCTCGTATGTAACATATTTATTTATTTTTATACCTATATCCATCCCAAAGCTTTATTGTTGAGCTTATTAAGACAGGTTTATTAATTGAGCACACACATTTAATCTTTAACCATAGCATTATTATCAATAAATAATAATTTCTATACATTATGTTGGTAGACATGTGGTATAATGTTGGAGAGACGTGTGAATACTATCAGGAGAGTTTCCTAGGCCAGGTTGGTCATCAGATATGGATGTTTATATCAGATCCCAGAGATTTAGAGGTAATTCATTTTTTTAATTGGAATAGCTGTCCTATTAACCAGGATTTTCTGTTCATTTTTCGCATTTCTATTATAATTTACTCACTCTAAAAAATTGTAACACTAAGCAAGGATTAAAAATGGCTATTTTTATTCCCCTTCAATGGCCCAAATCGTCAATCTCCAATGAAATTTCTTCAATTATCTCTCTCTTGAGCATCTTTTTTCCTCACTAAGGAGACAGCTTCTTGATTGGACTTTAGACCTCGACAAGTAGCAATGGCAAATTATATCAATCTTTACGCTATAATAGTTAAATTTTATAGTATATGTATTTGGCCTCTAATTCATACCAAATGAAACACAACCACCCCCTTTTATAACTGGCTGCGCTATAGAGAAGAGAGGCATTTTATGTCATTTCAAGTAGCCTTTTAGACCTTTGAATTATTATTAATTTGTCAAAATTAATGTAAATAGGTCATTTTTAAAAATATTACGGATCGTATTTATATTTTAATTTATTAAAAAAAAGTTATCCTATCTTATGCCAAAGTCTATGCACCTTGTTTTACTCCCAAGGTGAATACATGATTCTTATTTTAATTTTGTAAATTTGTGTCATTAATTATTGTTGAATTGTATTTGTTTCTATATAATGTGTACTTTTTAAGAACAATAAAAAAAAATTATTATATGTCATATATATACATATATATAATATATATATAATATATATAATATATAATATATATATATATATATATATATATTATATATATTTATTTATTTAAGAGGTAGTGGAAATGTTTCTTGTAATGATAGTTATTTTTGCACCAAGGGAGTAAAGAATGCTATTACTTCCCTGAGCGTTAATTGGTTCCTAAGGGGTAAGCTGAAGGAACCAAAGCATATAACTTCAGAGGGAAAGCTGAGGGATGTAATTGCAAGGGGAACAAGGTGCATACATGATTCTTATTTTTATAAATCTTGTTGTATTTTATTATAATTTTGTTTTGGGTCGGACCCCCCTTATAAATTTAGGAGTGCCCAAAAAAAAAAACTTTTTTTACTGCTCCAAACAATTTTTTTGATTTGAAACGAATTTTGAGTTAATTTTTTTTTTGGTAGGATTTCCCTCATAAATTTTGGGTGTGGTGCTCCATAAAAATTAAACATTTTTTGATTGCTCCAAACAACTTCTTTTGACTTAAAACGGATTTAAAGTCAGTAATAATTTTATTTGGTTGGTTCCCCCTTATAAATTTTGGGGGTGCCTCCCCCGGAAAAGTTTAACAAACATTTATCTGCTACTTGTATAAATTTACAGGATACAACTCCTCTAAAAATGGATATAATTGACTCTTACTCCAATAATATGATTTTTTCCCCAAGGGAGAAAAAAGTTACTTTTAGGGAGACAGAGCTTTGTTTTTTAATTATATATATAATTAATGTCGCATAAGAACAGGCTGGTGTGTGTCACTACTTTATATACCTAATCCAATAATTTAAAAATGTTTTTTTCTTAAATTTGTACAAAGTTTTTATATATTTAGCACATTAAATTCTTTAAAACATTGTCTGAAGCAATCTTATACTTTTCTTTAAGCAAATTTCAATAATTATTTTCTGTTATTTCTAATAACTCATACTGGATGTCACCAAGTGCACCACATCCTAAAATACCATTGTAAACCATATCCTTAATACCATATGTCATCATTTAAGAGATGATAAGATTATAAATCTGATCCTAAAAATGCATGTCCTTGATCAGTAAAGCATGTCCTTTAAGGACATGCATTACTGAAACTTTAAATATTTTCTAGGATGTCTTGTCGAGTCCGGATGCCGTTGAAAAGAGTTACGTCTACAGAACACTGGGAGTGATAACAGACGGCGTCTTTATCGCTACCGGTAAGTTATGTCAGTGGGTTTTAAACTTTTTTGACTGGGCCCCTGTCTGGACGTAACAATTTTTAGCGAGCCCCCAACAATATATTTAATGCAAGTAGGTTATATTAATAGTTGGTTACATTGGTTATTTAAACAAATAAAGTAATATATAAACATAGAGATATATACTAGGGGGGCCATAGCCTATCTCATTACATTGAGGGGCCTGAAACATCTATCTGGGCTCTCAAGAGATCTGTGTAACCTCATTAAACCCCCTCCAAGAGTTAGTTAAGTTTATAATAAATCAATTATTTTCGGCTTTCCACACATTCTTTTTATCTTGATTTTTATTTTTAACGCTCTACTGTTTAAGTTACTAAAAGTATGTACTGATGATTCGATTGTATTTATTAGCGTGGTGGTCAGGTTATTTTTTCGATGTTTCAAAATTCAACCAATAGGGCCCCTCTAGTAATATTTCTAGGTATATAAACCAAGTAGGGAGACAAACGTGATTTTTTGTCAGACATGGCATTAGTTCACATTTTGTCCACCAGGGAGTTGGCTCAAATTTTCAAATGGGTGCAGCCATCTTGTTTTTTGTAAATGCAAACAAACTATTTACGGTACCCAACATTGTTTTTAATGCGTTGTGTTTTACTTTTTAGCATAAAATGAGTTAAACTCGGCTACACCTCGGGAACCATCAAATCAGTCTCTTGGATTCCCCCTGAGACCTAAAATCCATGACTCTCTCGGCTTTCGTCTTCAAAAATCTACTTATTTACTGAGGGAGTTAAGACTAACTTTACTCAATTGCTCAGGGAGTTAAGACTAACTTTACTCAATTGCTCGGGGAATTAAGACTACCTTTACTCAATTGCTCGGGGAATTAAGACTAACTTTACTCAATTGCTCGGGGAATTAAGACTAACTTTACTCAATTGCTGAGGGAGTTAAGACCAACTTTACTCAATTAGTACTTAAATAACTGTTGTTCTCATAAGGATTGTTGAAAACATAGATACACAGGGTGTTTGGTATTATATGTAAAAAATGAATGAGGTGATCTTATGCCATAAGTGCTACAAAAACATGGTATTGACCTGGGGTTAATTCTTAATCGTTCTCCCACAAGGTCAAATTTCATCATTTTTAGAGTTGCGTATGTTGGTTTGAAAAACATGCTTTAACTCCCAAAGTATAAATAATACAAATAAGTTATGAATATTGTTGGAAAGCCAAGAAAATTTCCTAAAGAAAAATTATAAATTCATTTCATAAAACAGTTTAATTGTTTACAAAAAGAGTTGTATTTTTCTGAAAAATTAAAAAAAATGTAGCTGAATAACTGTTTAAAAAGAAAAGTAAAAAAACAAATCAATATCGAACAATCTTAATAAACAAACCTGGGTTTTTGCTTTGTTTACATTTTCCGTCTTTATATAAGTTATTTATAAAATGCAAAACATTTTTTAAACATTTTGTATTGCTACAATAGATATCACAACTTATGGGAGACTTAAACTATTCTAACGTTATTACATAAAACTTACTGGTAGTAATAAGTATAATGGTGATAAAATAATAGTCATCTTCAATTTATTTTACAATAAATTTACATTATTTGATCAAAAGAAATAACTCGACATAAATTTTAAACGAAAAAAATAAAATTCAAATAATTGATTAATAAAGAATTGATCGGAAAAACAATTTTATTTACATAAATTAAAAATAATTTATATCGATTATTTAAAATGTTCGGTGTGACGGCCGTTTTGTATGCAAAGCCCAGCACGTCGCCTGACTCCTTAACAGCTCTTGCGTTCCTTAACTCTTCACAACTTGCTACTTCAGTTTCTGTCTCGTAAACTTTATCTTTCAAAGTTCTCCAAACATGAAAATCCATAGGAGTCAGGTCCGGTGATCTAGGGGGCAGAGCTACATGGCCTTCACGACCTATCCATCCGGGGTAAGTAATATCTAAATATTCCCTGACGTTTCGCATAAAATGAGTGGGTGCTCCGTTATATTGGAATACCATCCGTTGCCTTGTCTGTAATGGTATATCTTCTAACGACCCAGAAAGATTATTTCTTAAGAAATCAAGGTAAGATCTACCATCAATGTTTGAAGGCAATTCAAATGCTCCGACAAGTTTATTACCGATGATTCCAGCCCATAAATTAATGCTAAATCGTCTTTGAAATTACCCTTGATGAATGTTGTGGGGGATTTCCAATACATATTTATGTTGATTGTGATATTAAATACAACGTCGCAGTTAAATATTGACTCGTAAGTCCAAAGAATACTTTTTAGAAAATCACCATCATCAACATCTCTGTGTAGCATAGATCTACAAAAATCCATCCTAACTGGAAAATCACTTTCATTCAAAGTCTGCACTTTTTGGTAATGAAATGGATGAAATCCAACTGACCTTATTGTGCTAAAAACTTTCCATTGTTAACTTACAAAATTCGTGCTATCGTCCTAATGCTGTTTGTCGAACTGTTTACAACAGTGTCAATAATATCATCTTCTACATCTACATCATTATTCACCGGCACTTGCTCACGAGGAGCTCTTTAAAAATTACCTCTCTCTCGAGGAGAGCAGCGTGTAACCCGGAGAATGTTGCTGTGCATGAAACTACTCGATCAGGAAACTGGGCTCTGTACTCCCTTTGGAAAGCTAAAGCATTCCCATTGGAAAAGCAATAAACAAAATTCATGTCTGCATATTTGGTATTAACGAAAACTGGCATTTGTTTTTAAACAATACAAAAATAGTATTAAATAAGAAATGAAAGTACAAAAAGTATAACATAAACAATTATTACAATATACAATGATTATTTGTTTTTTTAACAAAAGGTGGAAAATGTAAACAAAGCAAAAACCCAGGTTTGTTTATTAAGATTGTTCGATATTGATAAAAATTAATTAAAAAATACCTTTTAACTTCGATTACTGGTGATTTTGTCCTATACATGGGTAATAATATTGATATTGATCAAAACTGTGTTAAACAAAGAATTTTTCCAAAGGTCCGATAAAAATTTCTATTGTTTTTCTACAATTTTTATTTTTTCAGAAAAATTCAACTCTGTTTATAAACAATTAAACTGTTTTATGAAATGAATTTATAATTTTTCTTTAGGAAATTTTCTTGGCTTTGCAACGATATTCATAACTTATTTGTATTATTTGTACGTTGGGAGTTAAAGCATGTTTTTCAAACCAACATACGCAACCCTAAAAATGATTTGACCTTGTGGGACAACGATTAAGAATTAACCCCTGGTTAATACCATGTTTTTTGTAGCCCTTGGGGCATAGGGTATATGGATGGGCACCCCATTCATTTTTTACATATATCACCAAACACCTTGTATACTTGAGGGCGCATCTCATCTCAATATATTGAGTAGTCTGAAACATCGTTTCGGGGCTCTCAGGGGTTCTGCATTACCTCTATGAAACGTACCTCAAGAGTGAGTTAAGGTTATAATAAATAAAATTTTTCGGCTTCCCGCACATTGTTCGTGTTCTTATTTGTATTTTAGAGTTCTTCTATATAAGTTACTGTAATTCTGTACTGATTATTTCATTGTATTTTATAAGCGAAGGTGATCAGGTTACTTTTCCGATATTTCAAAATGTTACCTACCAGGGCATCTCTATCGATAAAAATGTTTATGCTTACAGGGTTGCGTTGGCGAAAACTTCGTAAAAGATTAAACTTGACGTTTAGCCAAAGGCAGATCGACTCTTACTACGAACCGACCAATGACAAGGTGGGAATCATGACAAATATCGTAGTCAAGAAGTTGGCACAGAGTAATAAATATGAAGACATCCAGCCTTACGTTGCTCGCTGCTTCTTTGATATTATGACAAGTAAGTAACTGCCCCAATGATTTCACACTAAGACTTAAGTCAGCTACCCCCTTGTAATGGACAGTTGCCTTCCGCTCTTCTTTATATCCATACGGCTCTATATGCAGGCTCATTTCTGTTAATTACATATTTAGTAAGTCTATTAAAACGTTTTTTTTAACCAAAATTCAGTAAATCCAGTTAGACTGGGGTGGCTTGTTTTTATTTTTTTTAAACAAGATGCCCCAGTATGACTGGATTGCAAGTCCGTTAATCAAGTCACATTAACCAATGTTTCGCTACAAGTCCGCTAATCAAGTCATACTAACCAATATTTCGCTACAAGTCCGCTAATAAAGTCATACTAACCAATATTTCGCTACAAGTCCGCTAATCAAGTCACACTAACCAATATTCGCTACAAGTCCATCAAGTCATACTAACCAATATTTCGCTTCAAGTCCGCTAATTAAGTCATACTAACCAATATTTCGCTACAAGTCCGCTAATCAAGTCATACCAACCAATATTTCGCTGCTATTCTAGGAAAAGAGCAAATCATATGATCATATGAAGAGCTCCGTTCTGGATAAGCAGACTATGATTTTTCTGTATACTTTAAGGTATATTTTCAGAAATATTTGGTTTGAATTAGTACAAAATGAGTCACATTTTTTCAGGTCCGGCTTTTCGGACTATCAGGGCACCGACTGAGCCCGAACTCACTATGCCTTTCACTTAAAATTTATTTATTTATTTGGTACTGTTTATGTTTCAGAGACTCACTTCGGAACGGATTCTAAGGAACAATTAGACGATGAATACAAAGTGCCGGAATCTGCTTCACAGTAAGTATATAAGCTAAGCCCTTTGACCAAAAAATTTCCGCTAATGTCTCAGGAACTAATATTATCATTATACTAGTAGAATGAGCGGAATGGAGTCCATCAGAAAATGATAAAAGAAAAGAAGTTTCTCCACAAAACAAAAATTTATTGGCAAAGCGCTTTCAACCTAACTAGAGGCCATCATCAGTGCAAAACCGTTGAGATGTTAAAGAAGTAGATAAGTGAGTCTATGTTTTCTTACTAGGTATTTGAGTATGACTCTAATACCTAGTAAGAAAACATAGACTCACTTCTCTACTTCCTTCACATCTCAACGGTTTTGCACTGATGATGGCCTCTAGTTAGGTAGAAAGCGCTTTGCCAATAAAGTTTTGTTTTGTGGAGAAACTTCTTTTCTTTTATCATTTAAAATTATCATTGTTAAATGCTAGGTCGTTAGTATATTAAAATTAACAAGTGATCTAAAAGTGCTAAGCTCTGCAACATTTATTATTTGACAGAATAATAGAAGTGATAAAGAGAAATATTAATAAATAAAAACAGTTTAATTACACAAATGTTCTATATTTTTTTAATATAAAATAATTAACTAAGCTTTCAACTAAAAATTAGTTATCATCAGAGTTTAACAATATATATTATAAAATAACGTTTAAGTTAACGAAAAAACTGATGTTGAAGAAGTCTTTTATTCTGGCGTTAAAACATTTTTTAAGACGTATAGAGCATCGGGACGTTGATACGCTACAGCGCATTCTGGTGATAATAATTACAAACTATTCTCCTGCTAATTTATTTTGTGGTAATTATTTCAGTGTGATTGATGAACTAATAACAAAAAGACTTCTTTTCCCACACTTGCATTCAGACTTTATATACCAATATTCCAGCTTATGTAAGCATATTGAGAAATTTAAAGTCAGACCTACAGCATTTGTTACTCAGGTAAGTCATTTATATAACATATTAGTATATAACATATTATTATTGCTATATTTATTAACTAGAAACTAATTTTTTCATTTTATGTATATGTATATATATAATATATATATATATATATATATATATAATATATATATATATATATATACATACATATATTATATATATACATATAATTTATGTATATATTATATATAATATATATATATTATATATAATATATATATATATATATATATATATAATATATATATATATAATATATAATATATATATTATATATATATATATATATATATATATATATATATATATATATATATTATATATATATATATATATATATATATATTATATATATATATATATATATATATATATATATATATATATTATATATATATATTATATATATATATATATATATATATATTTTTTTTTTTTTTTTTATTTATTTATATATAAGTTATAACTTATTATTTTATTACATTTTAACTGTATTGTAATAGTCAATGTGATTTATGTAAAATAATGCACATTTTTATTGGTTAAATTAGTGTTTGATCAAAAGGACTTATAAAATAATAATACTACTAGCTTAGTAAAATAAACCTTGGAATATAAACCATTTGTAAACCCCCAAAAAACCATTCTCAATGATATGTAATTCAATAAATTTTAATCGGAAATTGACAAAATTAAAATTACTTTCATAAAAATTCATGAAACTTAAATTAAAACTATCAAAAGTAAAATTTAAATGCATATAAAGAATAAGACTGACTGCCTGAATACTAGTGTCAAACTTACTATTTACGATTTAAAGTCCGCAGCAGCGCCACTGTCTCTAATAAGAAATTGATAACGAAGGGTGATCGTTGTTAAAGTCCTTATGGGGTTTTTTGGTTTTTCTTACTTGTGATGATTATTTCTTTAAACTTTTTCTCAAAGTGCTTTAATTTAATTAATTGTAGGGCGTATAAACTTACTAATTCATTGAAAAATAGGGGTTTAATAGGTTGTCACGAGTGTTTAAATTGAGTGATAAGAAGGTGAAAATCACAATATAGAGTTTCATTATATTTATTGTCAATTGATGTTACTTTTAAATAATTTTAGTTTGCACTAACTCACAAAATTACCTTTTTATTGCATTAAATTGTTTAAATTAGTTGTAACGTGTATATTAACTGATAACAAGCTGATTTTTACCATAATGGTGTTTAGTTTTAATAATTGTTAATCAATTTTATTTACTCACTAAAATAATTAATAACTCACTGAATTCATTTTTTGGAAACTTTTTGTAACTGTCCGTTTAGGTTTTATTGTTTCTGGCTTAAATCGGACAAGTCCAAGTCTGTGATAAGAGCCTGATTCTATGTTTAAAATCCCGGAACAATCGAAGTATTTATCTATAAAATATTGACAATTATTTTAGCACCGATAGTCAATTAATTTTTTACTTATTTATCACAAATTAATTAACAATAAAGAAATAAAAGAAGAATTTTTATCAGTTGCCATGCTACTCCTATGATAAAAAAACTGATCACCTTTCCGTTTTCCCGCCATTTGTATATTGCCAACCTTACTATCTCTCTGAATAGCGAATAACATCTTGGCGAAGCATTAATATTTTACCCGCCCTAAAGTAGTGCAAGTAGTTCATGGTCGGTGAATGGTTGCAATTTTCAGATGGTCGCAGACAGGATGAAAGTTTATGAGGAAAATAAGAACAATAATATCGCGAGTAAGGACGATATTCTCGTCTTCTGTGATCTGGTGGTCGATGCTCTTAAAGAACTCAACATCGAAGTGACTCCGTACAACCTCCATCGGAACAGCACTGATCTCCTCATAGCTGTAAGTTATATCTCTTTGAAGACAATACTATAGTGTGTTCATATGTTCTAGACAATATACTATAGTGTGTTTATATGTTCTAGACAATACTATAGTGTGTCCATATGTTCTAGACTATAATATAGTGTGCTCATATGTTCTAGACAATACTATAATGTGTCCATATGTTCTAGACAATACTATAGTGTGTTCATATGTTCTAGACAATACTATAGTGTCTTTATATGTTCTAGACAATACTATAGTGTGTCCATATGTTCTAGACTATAATATAGGTGCTCATATGTTCTAGACAATACTATAATGTGTTCATATGTTCTTTCTTTCAAATTTCTTCCTTATTATTCCTTCTTTATATCCGTGTGTATATATCCATCTTTATAATAATATATATCCATCATCTTTATATCCATCTTTCAATATTTTGAAAGATTAACAAACCGATTAAGTAACATTTTATTCTATGATATCAGATATATTTTGTTCTATTGGAAAGATAGATATTTTCAAATTAGATACAGTGTGAAATGGTACTTACCAAAGGTACTGTATCAACTTTCCAAAGGTTAGATAAAACCAAATGGACCATTGTGTTTTTCGTAATTTCTTACAGGGATCCGATACAACTTCTATCGCTGGTGCCTGTTTGCTATACCATATAGCTTCCGAAAGGGAAATTCAAGAGAAATGCTATGAAGAGATTTCTAGAGTGTTTGGTAACGAGACAAATAAGCAGTTGACTAAGCAAGATTTAGCTGATATGCCGTACTTAGAGATGTGCTTGAACGAAGCTCTGAGGGTGTCCTCTCCGCCTGGAATAGTAAGGGGCTTGATCAACGATCTACCAACTCGTAAGTAAACAGTACAAAACAGAGTAAAGTTTTTCAATAGATGAGTTATTTAATTTTTACTTGTTCCAGCTGGGGTTCAAAATTAGTTTTTGATTTAGTGACATATCGTGTGCATTGCCTATTACTACGCCAAAAATGTTCTATAGCCGTAAAAAAGTAAGTGACTAACATCTTGAAATTATAAATAAATATTAAAATAAATAAATTATAAATAAATAAATTATTGCTAAGAACACATGGCCTCGGATAAGTAAAGCTTTTTTCCCTCTGTATCTAATTTAGAGTTGAGCATTTAAGAGTAGGATTTTGGCAAAGGTAACAGAGACAGGTTGTGAAAAGGGCTGCAACCTCAAAGGGTTTAAATCATGAATCTGTTAGGAATAATATTTGGAATTAAAATTTTATCACCCCAACAAGTTTCCGTATTTTTTGAGATTCCAATATTCCCTTCAAATTCAGATAGTGACAAGACTTTCATTAGGTATTCTTCTAAGAAAATGAAGTCCAAAAGCAATTGGCAGCAAATAAGTTTGACGAAGAGGTTCCTATTTCTCTTTAATTCACCCTAATCTCTAGTGACGTTCTATAGTCTTGGGATTAATATTACTTTAACTTGTTAATTATAATAATAATAATAATAATAATGCCCGTTTAGGGCCTTGCGGCTCATCAGGGACAACCCCTGCGGGAACAACCTCGGGTGGAAGTAGCAACCGTTACGCTCAAAGTGAATTCTAAAGTTGGCGATAATTTATTTAAACAATACAACAATTTTTATAAATCTTCTATAAACTGAGAGCGTAACTTGGGATGCGAACCCCAGACCTCCGTGGGTGTCAAAAATCAGTTTAAAGACTAACACCTTAACGACCTCGGCCACGGAGGCGGCACACTTGTTAATTAACGCTTCATAATTTTTACAGGTAGATTCACCATCCCAGTGCATGCAAACCTGTACATGTGCATGGCTTACACACACCACAGACCGCATTTTTACGAAAAACCGGATGAGTTCTACCCAGAACACTTTACCAAAGAAGCGATCAAAGAGAGACCCAAAATTGCTTTCTTGCCGTTTAGTTACGGACCAAGAAATTGTCCAGGTATACTACCTTTTAATCAAATATTTTTCATTAAACCAGCATAAGTGATTCATCAAATTTCAAAAGTTTGGGGTCAATAGTTGACACAATATAATTGTGCGAGAGACAATTCATTGTGTCAACTATTCATGTTTTGCAAAACTCGGTAGTATCAAATGATATTTGGGGTCAATACTTAATGGGGGTCAATGTGCACAGAAAACGACAACAGCAATTGACCAATAATAATTTATTTTTATGTCTGATTAAATTATTCTGATAAGATTATTAGCCTTTCAGTTTGAGAATCTAGGAATTTATCTATAGGGAAAATTCTGAGATAAAATAGGCAACCACGATAATTAAAGTTGGCGAAATCAAATAAAACACATACGATTCATAAAACTGAGAGAATTATGAAATAAAGAACGAACCTTCAGTGCAGGTCTATTTACCCATTATTAAATGTTAAAAAGTTTTTACTAAATAAATTGGTAGTATGAATAATTAAATACTTTCTATTAGCTGGCTAATCTATTAATGTCTAATTTACTGCCGCTCTAAAATTGTTCAATTATTTCAGGGAAAGCGTTCGCATATGTTCTTATCAAGACGATGGCAGCCAATTTAATAAATAATTACATTATGGAGACAAACCTTAAGAAAACTGATGTGACTAATAAGCTGATTCTGATGACTCAGCATGTACAGGGATATCCTATCAGATTCACGCCTAGGCATAACATTCATCCCAGAGGTTGATATTTACCAACCTCAATTATTATCAGGTTCGCGTTAATAGGAATAAAACACATCCAAGAGTGAATCAGCTTGTTGGAGGATTTCCTTCAAATTTACGCCTAGGCCAGTGGTGGGAAACCCGTGCTCCGGAGTCTTATCAACTCTTCAAGACGGCTAATTAGAAGTTTCCAAAAAATATGAATCGAAAAATTGAGTTTTATGATTATCTAGATTTAAATCCTAAATTTGACATTGTAGAGATTTGCATTAACAAGAGTATAGTTTTTCAATTTCTAAATAAATAAATATAGGTACTCTTAAAGAAGAAGAAGAAACTAATGAATTTTAATTATTATTTTGACATATGTCTAGTAGATCGCAGAGGCGAACTAGCTAGTGAAAGCACCCCTCCTTGTGCCTCTTAGCCAAAAATAAAATTAAAGAAAAACAAACGAAAATTTAAAAACAATAATTAATATATTAAATAGTTTTAAACTTATGATAATACAGAAAAATATTAAGTTATTGTAATTATGTAATATATTCATAAAACCAGAGTCAAAGGGCCAAGTTCTCCATAGGTAGGTACTCTGTCAGTTAGGGAAAAGATCCCTGACCCCTGGCCTAGTATTAATCCTAATAATTAAATAATCATATCAAGGAATATACGTCAGGTTTATGTCCAAGCCTAGGTATAGAATTACATTTAGACCACAGGCTGAATCACCATTTCACCAGATATAAGTTTCCGTATAAGTTTTCCTTTATTTTAATGACACATCTTTAAGAAGTTGCGATGTTCAGAACAAAATCATATTTGTCATTAATATTTTAATCTGTCGACCTGATTTAATTAGTATTTTGGTAATATCAGATACTATTATGAAACTCTTGCTCATATAATGCTCAGATGCCCTAGGTATCAAACAATCAGAAAAGTTCTTTTACCTACTACTAATCTTACCTCACCAGAGTGGTCAGAAAACACCAATGTGGCATCAATTATAGGCATTTCAAATAAAAACGAGGCAAAGAATATTTTCTACTTTTTTGTAAATACATTAAAAATAAGATCTTTTCACCTAAATGAATGAAATCAGTGGAGAATAGTCTTTGCCTCGTTTTACTCTCATATTGTTTTTGATAGTTTTTGAGCGGTTTATATTTTTATTTTTAAGTTAGCATTTTTTTAATTCTATTAAACCAGGTACTTTTATTTAAAAAATTAATATGGTATATAATTTTCTTTTTTAAGTTTCAATTTTCAATCATCAGAATGAATCAATTTAATTTAATTTTCTTTTGTTGTACTCCTTTTTTATATTTTTTATTTAAAAAAATTGTTTTGCCTTCTCTTTTGTATAAGCTTTTGTGTATGCTTAAAAACAAATAAAGTTATTTATTTATTTATTTATTATTTATTATTTATAATATCAGATACTATTAGGTAATATTTGGTGGACAACTATTATTCGGGTAATACATCGAGAATCATTATAAATCTAAAGGTTAAGGTTCTTAAAGATAATAAATCATAAACTGACTCTCTATTAAACAATTAAATAATAAAAATTTATTATTTTTCTATCAAACTCTATTAAATAAAAATTTAATATCTTAAACACTATTTATGAATTAGTGAAATTTATGCCTGTTTAATTAACTTCAGAATAAGTCAAACTCAATTTTAAGCAATGTTTCTCCCTGAGATAAAATATCGCCATTATTTATTATAATATATTGTTAGGTTCAATAAAAAAAAATGTATTTAATTTATAAAGAATAAATATTTTATACTTTACGTACAGTTTTCTTAGTTTACCACTTGTCCTGATATGAATTCGTGAATTAAAGTTTCTTATAAGATTCGCTAAGTTTAGGTCATCAGCTACCGATGACCAATCAGTTTCTACTTTATCTTTAGAGTGAGCGTGAATGGAGTCCATTATAATGATGAAAGAAAAGAGGTCTCTCCACAAAATTAACATTTATTGGCAAAGTGCCACTAAAGTTACTACTTTTATTAAATTGTTCGTGACGAATCATTTAGTCAGAAGCTGTTGCTACGAGTGGCGCTAAGTAAACTATTCTCTAAGTCTATTTGAATTTTGTAGACGCCGGAAAAATAAAAATTGGATGGCTTGTTTGCAGAGTAAGGAGAAGAGCCGTAGTGAAAAGATGTTTTCGATGTTTAAGCTATGGCCACATGGCTCGTAACTGCAGAGGACCTGACAGAAGTAAACTATGCTACAAGTGTGGTTCAGAAAACCACAAGGCCAAAGACTGTACTGAACCCGAAAAGTGCGTTCTCTGTTGTGAGAAAACCCCAGATGATACCGAAGTTAATCATGTACCCGGTACCGAGCGTTGTAAAGTTTTTAGAGAAGCCTTAAAGGAAGCCAAACAGCGCCTATGATGACTCGAGTTGTACAAGGAAACATGCATAGAAGTAAACTCGCAGACGACGTACTGTACCAAATGGTCCAAGAGAAGAAAATTGACATTGTCCTAATTAGTGAACAGTATAGAAATAGGGATCTTACTAATTGGTTCTCAGACCTCACTGAAACAGCTGCTATATGGATAACTAACCCAGGGAAATTACAAACAAAAAAACGGCAGAGGATTTGTATGGACTGAATGTATTGGGACAACATTTATATCTTGTTACTTCACCCCAAACAAACCCATAAAAGATTTTAGAGATAAGCTGGACGATCTCGAGTACCAAATAATGCAGAGATTAGAGCAAAATCTTATAGTAGCAGGAGACTTCAATGAAAAAGGACTCGAATGGGGAATGACCTACACCGACTCTAGAGGAGGATCACTTCTAGAAATGGCAGCGAGAACAGGCCTCTAAGTACTGAATGAAGGAAATGTAACCACCTTTAGACGGCCTGGTTACGCAGAAACAATCCCAGATATCTCTTTCGTTTCAGAATGCTTCGAAAGAAGAATATGCAACTGGAGAGTCCTTGAAGATTATACAGCCAGCGATCACCAATATATTCAGTTCGATATTAAAGACAAACGCCAGGGAAAAGTTATGAACCCGAACCAAACACCAAGATGGAACACTAGAAAAATGGAAAGAGATATTTTTTCCATGATGCTTCACTGGGGGCTAAAATCGATTAACAGAAATAGAAATGAAGCAGGAAGTGCGAACCAGATAGTCTCATCAACGATGGGATTAATTACTAGAGCCTGTGACGCCTCCATGCCCCGCGTCAGACAAGATAAGGGTAAGGAACCGGTATACTGGTGGACAGACGAGATCGCAGAGCTCCGAAAAAATTGCCACAAGCTTAGAAGGGTTGCCCAGAGAGCCAAAAACGAAATCGAAAGAACAAATAAATTGGCGTCTTATAAATATGCACGAAAAGCCCTTCGCCGAGCTATAAAGAAAAGAAAATCTGAGTGTTGGAGACAACTGGTAAAGGATATCGACTCAGACCCCTGGGGCCTAGGCTATGAAAAAACTAGGATATATGAAGTCAAGTAATGAAATGGATAGTTCGCGAATGGAAAAAATTATCGATACACTGTTCCCATCTCACCAGCTAAGGATAATAGATCCCATCAGAGATGTCGACGAATGCCCCCCTTTTACCCTCGGAGAACTAGAGGAAGCTGTTTTATCTATGAAGGACAAAAAAGCACCTGGACCAGACGGGATACCATCAGAAGCCTTAAAGGAAGTACTAAAACATAAACCCACCCTTCTACTGGACATGTAGAACTCCTGCCTCAACGAAGGTATATTCTATTCTGAATGGAAAGTAGGTCGTCTCGTTTTAATAGACAAAGGTAAGGGAGACCCTGAACAAGCATCATCGTACCGCCTTTTATGCATGCTTGATACAGCTAGGAAAGTGCTCGAAAAACTTATAAAAGCAAGAATGAAGTCTGCAATAACTTCATCAGGAGACCTTGCGCCGCAGCAGTTTGGTTTTAGATCAGGTCTTTCTACCATAGATGCAATAAGGCAGATCCCTGAGGCTGTCTCAGCTGCAGAGAATCATAGTTCCCGATGCAAAAGAGTTATGTTGCTAGTAACATTAGACGTAAAGAACGCTTTTAACTCAATTAGATGGCGCGACATGATAAAGGCTCTCGAAGAACATTTCAAGTTACCAAAATACATGTTAAGAATATTGAACGACTATCTCAATGATAGAAGCCTCCTCTATGACACAAAAGATGGACAGAAAAAAACAAAAATTACAGCTGGTGCAGCGCAGGGATCCTTGACCCAGACTTGTGGAACATAGTATATGATGAACTTCTCAGAATTACTTTGCCAGATGAATGCAAATTAATCGCATATGCAGACGATATAGCAGCAATTATCATAGCCCGAGACGTAGAACTGGCCCAAATAAAGTTCAACCAAATTATGAGAATCATTATAAGATGGATGTCTAACCATGGCCTTTCTTTAGCACTGAACAAAACCGAAGCCATATTCTTAAGTAAGAAGAGAATTCCTACAATGATCCCAGTCTAAGTCGGGAACGAAGTAGTCACCAGCAAGCCAACTGTTAAGTACCTTGGAGTTACCATCGACGTAAAAATGAAATTCCTAGATCATCTAAAAATAGCTGCAGAAAAAACTTCACTGCGAGTGCGGGCACTTAGAAGGCTAATGTCTAACATCGGAGGCCCGAGAGCCAGCAAAAGAAGATTACTAATGTCATCAAGTCAATCTATTATCCTGTACGGAGCAGAAATCTGGGCCGATTTTCTTAGCAAAAAAGGCTACAAAAAATCGTAGCCCGAGTCCAAAGGAAATCAGTCTTGAGGGTAGCTTCTGCATACCGAACGGTCTCCGAACCAGCTGTTTTAGTCATTGCAAGCGTCATTCCTATTGACCTGCTAGCTATAGAGCGAAAGAGAGCATACGAAAGAAAAATAGAAGCCAATCATAATGCAGTACGAAAAGAAGAAAGAGATAAAACCATGGGGCGGTGGCAACTATCATGGGATGAGGAGACAAGAGGCCGCTGGACATGGCGCCTGATTAAAGATATCAAATCATGGGTAGATCGAACGCATGGAGAAGTAGGCTTCTACATTACACAGGTCCTTAGTGGGCACGGATATTTTAGGTCCTACTTACACAAAATCGGGAAACATCAGTCTTCTGCCCTGGTCTCATTGACAACGTAGAACATACTTTTTTTGATTGTACTAAATGGACCAACGAGAGACTAAATCTAACCATAATATATGGGCCAATCACACCCGTCACCATAGTAAAAAATGTCATGCTGAAAAACGAGGACTCGTGGGAAATGATCAATACTTATGCTGAGACCATCCTGCGAGCTGGATGGTCATAAAGTGGATTTAGACAATGTTATATAGGAGCACTTTACCAATACTGTAGTTATAATTTATTTATTTATTTAATATTTTATTTATTCATTTTTTTTTTTTTTTTTTATTATTATTATTACTATTATTATTATTATTTTTTTTTTTTTGTCAGGTTTTGAGGTTGGTTCTAGACGTTGCAGATTTCCTTGCAACGTCTAGGACAAAAGGCTCCCTCCCATCAATCCTTTGATTTCCAAACAAAGTAGGGAAATCAAGTTTTCTGTCCCGCCAAGTCATGTCCGTATTGGGTGAAGACTGTCATAGGCGTTTCAAAGTGAAGTTGCTAGGTTGGCAATAGTTAAGGGCCCTATTAACATTAAGAGGCAATTATCAGCTTCTTCTCCTTTACGACAAGCGGTGTGAACGAGTTTTATATTTTTCTTTTGCTATATTTTGAGATAACAAACAATTCAGGTGTTCGTGGAGATTTTAGCAGTTGTCATAATAAAACGATAAGGGATCAATATAATCTGGCACTATACCCTATTTATCCTTGCAAACACTACTAAAGGTGATTCACTTTTCTGGCACGCCGCCAAGGAGAAGAAGCTATTGATACAGGAATGTTAAAAAAGGCATCCGAAAAAAGTCCAAAACTCCTCAAACAACAAAATGCATTCATTAGTACAGAGTACAGCTGGGTCAATTTATATAAATATAGCGTTTGCTAGCTTAGTTTCTAGCTCCGTGTTTAGCACAGGAATGTCGAATTTAAGATTTTATCAAGTAGAACTACACACAAGCATAAGACAAATTAAAGAAGTCACCACATATCAAAATGTGTTCAGTAGTTTAGGCAGTAGACGCGTCAATGTATAAAACTACCGTTCGCTAGCTTATTTCTTCGCTCCGCGTTTAGTGTAGGAATGTCTAATTTGAGATTTTATGAGGTAGGAATACACACGAGCATAAGACGAATATAATAAGTTCTCATAAGTCACAATCCGTTCAGTAGTTTAGGTTGTAGGTGCGTCAACAAAAAGTGCAGGAAGAATAAGAAGATGAATAAGAAGTCGTACAAAATGCCATTTTCAAACCTCTTTTTCTATATTTCTGCTTGGCCGATTTGGATGTTTTTTTTTATTTTTGATCTACAAGGCACGCATTTTAAAGATATTATAATATTATTCATGTACCTATAGCTGTTTTCACGCGAGAGACCCTCAAAAACCCTACTTTGTTGCGTATAGTATAATATTCACTAGCAGGTTAAGTAGATTTTTGACTTTTTTTACTGACTAAGAGGCGTATTTTTACTTTTCTTCCTGACTTGGCGGGGCGGAACACTGCGGCGTTCCTAAATAAAACTAGTTTTGATTTGTACTTTATAAGTGCTTTTTTTTAAACAAAACATAAACCTTATTTTAATTGTTTGTAAATACATACATACATACATACACACTCACATACAACACACACATATATATAATTACAATAAAAAAAAAAAAAAAAAAACAAAAGAAAACACCTTTAAGAACATATCAAATATTTATATATGATTATATTTTGATAAGCATGTAATATAATTGTGGGACATGCTGCAAATAAACGGCCTCTAGTAGGATGACTACCAGAGGGAAAAAAAAACACATACATATATATATATATATATATATATATATATATATATAATATATATATATATATTATATATATATATATATATATATATATGATGGGCCCCCTTTAAAAGCAACCCTTGCACCCTGTCGCTTCAATTACCTCAAACTCGGAAGCATGAGATAAATATTCCCATATTTTGTATTTATATGGGTTTGCTTTAAAACACTTATTTCTATTTTAGGATTTAATAAGTATTGAAAAGTGGCTATTTCATAAAAAGTGTTTTATAAACTTTTTCTATTACGTTTTTCTTTAAAGGAAAAAAAGGGTGGCAAAAGTAAAAAGTGGAAATAAAGTTCTTCTTTTAAAATAAATAAAGAAAGAAACTCAAAGAACAATCACAATAATTAACAGTGAAAGGGGAGGTGAAATAATTCTTAGGTTAAGAGGGAGGAAAGAATCCATTTTATCCCTGTGAGGCATTAGAACTGAGTGTGAGGTTTTAAGCAGTATATTTTGTGTTAGTATGTGTGTGTAAAATGGAGAAAAGTCAGGGTATAATTCCCTCATGGTCTAAAATGTAATTTCTATTCCCCACCTAACATACCCTTAGTCTCTCTTAACGACCCTTTTCACTAATTTACTAGAAAGCAGCCCCATCCCTTACAGCACGTATGCGTCTAGTCTGCCCTGCGAGGGACAGAGTAAGAGTCAGTAATTTCATCACTAACAGCTCAGCGAAAAGTTTCCAGCCCCGGAGTGATTTAGCTAAGAGCAACACTCCTAACGAGTCAGTTTTTCATTTGTACAGAAACCTGACGATAAAACTCCATGAAATCATGATCCTTAATTTTATACTCTTAACTTTCTTTAATTTGACTTTCTGTGTTATTCTTTAAAACTTTTGTTAATTTTAAAGAGATCGCTTCGCGATTATTTTTTATTTTTTATTTAACAATTAACAAAATTCATAAAGCCAGTTGTATAAACTTGAAATGTCGGGTACGGGATACCTCGAAACTTTTCCTCGCCTTATCAGATATGCTGTGTTCATCCTATCTACTTCGGACTTATACAAATTATACATTTCATTCTAACATAGGAAAGCCAGAAAGTGTATGTCCCTATTGTTCACCGATGTAGTGGAAGTCTGAGCCTAAGGGATTTTTGCTGCCGCGAAGGAAAAGTAAAGCTACCAACTTTGCCAAAGTTACCAACATTTTTTATAAACTTAATATCCGATGAAGATGTCCGTAGAGAAATGTTTTTAGTAGAATGAGGTAATTTAATAAATCATTGGCTTTGACATCCATTGGGTGTCATGAAATACAGGAAGGCAACTTTATGCCAACTTTCTAAATTTCTTGTCATGTTTATCACAGAATTGGTAGTTTACTTCCTTAAGGAAATCACACTGCCAAATTTTTACAAATATATTTTGTGGATGTAAAAGATACAGAAGCCACTATAAGATGAAGTCGCAGCAAAACTGATTACTTAATGAAATTAAAGAAATCTCTTCAAGCCATGCTTCATGAAAATAATAGGTAATATTTTTTTTTTATTAATTGATATAATTCTGTCAATTATCAAAAAGGATTCGATACATAGAGCCACCAGTTCCTATTATTGAAATATTTTTTATTTGTTTTGAAGTATTTATTGTTGAAATTGACTGCATGTATTATTTTCATAATCAAATCTGTGATTAATAATGTTACTGAAAATATTGCTTAAATCTATACAGCATTAAATGTTTAGTACTCCAAAAATCTAGCATCTAGCCTAGCATGCGCACCTCGAAGCCACGATGTTACTTTTTGTAAATCAGATCTTTGATACAATAATCGTAAAAGCTTTACGGTAACTTTAAAATAATAATTGTCTATAAAATAAGGACTGCTGTCTAATTTTTATCTCCAGTTTTTTCTTATCAGAAAAAAATACTTTATTTATTATCTAAAATAAAACAAAATCTTTACAAACTTCTTTAAAAACAACATTTGAAGCAAAAACTGTTGAAGAAGGATTGTGAATCATTCATCTTGGTAAGAAAAACACCTAGCCGAGGTTTTCCCAAACTGCCATATGTATCTACATAACAGCCGTGTTAGGGTGAATTTTCTTTCTTAGGGTGGTAGCATTGTTTTTCTAGGGATATTATACACAAGGTCTGGAAAACATTACCAGATTTTTTCCTAAAGTGATTTATAGTGACAGATGTTTGCATTTCTTTTCCTTTTTAGGTTGGTTGAATTTTACCATCTTTTTTGGAAGGAATGAAATTTATAGGGGCATGTACTCAAGTCAAAAATAGCTCCGATAGAATTATAATTTTTCAGAGTTGTATTTTAAAAAAGTAGCTTCCTTATAATATATTTATATTTATTTAACTTCAATGGCATTTTTCCAATGACGCTTCTTTTCGGAAAATTAAAAAAAAATGAACAATTGCTTTATTTAATTAAATATAACAATGGTTTAATAAATAAATAAAACAAATAAATTTAACAAAAGACATAAAAAAAATAAAGTTGAAACATTTCTGATGGTCAAACAAAAATCATAATTAGTAGCTAAAACAAAATAATAATGCTGGGCAATTTCTATTTTGGAAAGTTAACTATAGTTTTGTATGAACTGTCGGATAAATATGTGCATTTTCTTTTAATAATTCGGAAACCATTCCGAATTATGGCTTCCATAATTCGGAAGCCATTACTTACCTTTTTCATACGTACTGGGCAAGACCAGATAAATTTTACCTTATTGTAAGTATTAAATTTGCCTTGAGTAAAAGTATTAACCAGCACAGTCTGTATTTCACTGACTTTTGTTTGTTTGATTCTTACCCTCTCCCTTCAGGGACAAAAGAATCTTGCGCCCAATAATAATAATTTTGGCAGAAAGGACAAGTCAAAGCCTATTGGCTTTTCAGATATCACAGGTTTGGTTTTCAGGAACCTGGATTGGATAATAACACCCAGCCCGTGCAGCCAATCTGAGTTGGGCATAATTTATAGGTTACAAATTAAGTGACAAGCAGTGTTCCGTATATGAGGTACTTGCGGAACAAGTTATTTAGTAACTTCATTAACCCCCTACAAATATGCATAATTGTAATTTTATTTGTAATTAATAAATTAAAATCTAACGCCTTGGATTGGATAATTAGGCTATATCCCTCAATACATCAATGCATTTCTGGTCATTATTAATTGTGAACTTACGACTTCACCGTTTGGACTTAGCATTACAGCTTTAATGGACTCATATCTCCTACCAGGCTTCCATGAACCACGTTACTCCTCAAGTAGTCTTACCTGCTCTTCATCAAGTATCTACTTGACGTGCCTAGCCCCGGAAGGCCCCCTAGGATAATTGGAAGTTGGATAACCTGACAAAATAACCGTCGTTTTCAAAATCTAGATAGCGTTGTATGTATCGCTATATTGAAAGTGTGGAAATCCACCAAGTATGTTTTTGTGTGAAAATCAAGTTATAATTAGTTTGAATATCCAAAGTTACATATTGAAACATCAAATGTAATTGACGGTATCCGGCCTATATTCAGCGGAATTCAAGCAGGTTATCTTTCAACTCTAGAAGCTCTCTTAAACTTCTTCATCTACGACTTCGCTACTTAGCTCAGCCTTTTGCCACTTTATTACTTACTAAACGGCCATAAGTTATTTATTTATTGGTATGTACTACTCTATGACCATGAAAGTCATCATAGTTTAAATCAGGATTGTGTAGATTAGTTAGCTACGAGTTAAGCTCACACCCTTAATCAATAAGGTTTACTTAGCATTAATCAAGCATTCTTTTTTAAAGACATTATATATTTTATGACTTGTAAACTAATTTACTATAATAATAACAATTGTTAAGATTTATGCATAATTCCTTGCCTTGTTCTTTACCTGTGTAACCTTCCTACTATTTTAAAGTTCTACTTTACGCCTACTTTACAGTCCTCTAGGCTTCATTCAAGTATTTATTCCTGTAGCCGACCGAGCCTCAAATTACTGAGCTCTCCGTGCGGAAACAAACAGTAATGCTTCGGTTCTAGGTTATGAATCATTAACAAAACATTTAAGCGAGAAATGTTGTAAAGCAAAGGAGCACGCATTTTAGCAGGAAATATCCCAGGCTTCAAAATAATCATTTTAATTAACGCCCTCGTAACATTATTCAACTAAACCAAATTAAAATAAAAATTTCCAATAAAAACGTACAAGGCTTGAACATGAATCTCTTTGTACGAAGTCCAGCACCTTAAACGTTCGGCTGCTATGTTACTTGAAAGAATTACAGACAGAAATTAAGGTGAACTATATTATAAACTCTTGAGACTACACAGAGCCAACTATTCCTGTTTTCTAATTGTTTTACCTGGACCCCTTTTCACGAAAGTACAACTTTTTTAGTTACAAAAAATTGTAAAAAACAACTTGTAATGACAAAGTTACAAGTGTTACCAAAGCATACACTTGTAGATTTGTTGCAGTTTTCTATTTAATAAACAACATTTTCTTGTCTATTTCAATTACTTGTAACAATCACTTTTAAAATGTTTACTTAAGTCCAAACCTAGGAAGACTGAGTTACAAGTTCATTTTACTAATATAAAACTTATTTTTTATCGTCAAGTGATCAATATGAGTTTATAAAACGTTGGTTATAAATATTCCTCTCATATTTCAGAAATATTTGCATTCGTAAACATTTGCTCATATGACTAAAACATTTATTCATATGTGAATAAAACTGGGTTTTAAGATTATTTAGACTCATTGTTTACAAAAACTCTTGTAGGTTAGTATAAATTGTAATGATTTTCGTGAAACGCTTTCCTTTGACATTGGTAGTTATAAGTTGTTTTTGTACAGTTATTTGTAAGATTTGCAAGGGGGATAATCAAATTTTAATAGAATTTGACACAAATTTATTCGTTTCTTGGAGATCTAAGGTAAAACTTATTACTGTGATAATGCCGTAAGTAACGTATTCGTATTTTTTAATAAAATTGTATAATAACCTCTTGTTAATCTAAATTTGTTTTTTAGTGAAACAATTATTTGTAAACTTGGAGCTATTTGGTTGTAGTAGGCAATACTAGTACTTTCGTGAAACGGGGCCCTGTGGATATTTCGGGCTTTTTGGTGTTCTATTAACTAGTGTTACTAGATTCTTAATCTAGATAAATAGAAACAATGTCGCCTTTTTTCTTTTTCTTTTAACAACTTTTATTTGTTCGACATTTTAGTCAACTAAGAGTATAGTAGTGACTACAGACCAGCTTCGTTTGATTCAGCGTCCCAATAATAGTGGTCATATATAATGACCACTTTGCTGGCGGAAAATTGTTATCATTGAATTTTTCAAATATTTTCAATATTTTGCTGACTCGGCCAACCATGTTATTACGTTATAAGAACCTAGTTATAAATAGGGTTCGTGTACCCTCCACGGTTGATTTTTGGTTGAAGTTTGGTTTTAAAATATAAAAGCGTTGGGAACATAGTGTTTACATGATTAGTCTATAAATACATATGTACAAACAAATACACATATTGAAAAATGTATGACGTTATCAAACCAAATCATTATGTCAATAATATTTTGTTTTAGATGTCTTTTAAACTAAGAATAATATATTAGGCTTAATAGACTCAGACCAGTTTTAGCTAAATGGGACTATCCCAACAAATAAATAAATAGATTAATAAATACATACTTAAATGTATGAAAACTATTTTTCGCGACTCCGGTCCGACTGTCCCGCATGACTGTCGCCATGCCTCGATCCCATTAGGGAATTTTCAAAGCAAATTCGTTAAAAAATACTTAATTGATTAAATAAAATGTTTGAAATTGGAATTCAAACAAAAGAGGCCGAAGTAGTTTTTAATCTTTTTATTAGTTAGAGCAGCTAAAAATATTTAGTAAAATATCCATTCAATTAAATTTGGTCGAGTTTTCAAAGGGTTCCATTGATTTGACAATGGATAGTTATTTTTGTTTAATTAGATTATTTTAGCAGCAAGTTAAGAGCGAAGAAGAGTTAAGTCAATTAGAGCTTTACTAGATAATTTTACTCAATTAGCAATTGTCTAGATGAGATGAGGGAATATTTAGTAATTAAATTACCCATTAGGAAGCATCAGGAGCAATATTAACTCTTTCAGAGGATGAGGAAAGTGATAAAGGAGGAAAAATATTATCGTTCGTGTATCTGGAAAATGTTTTACCTCTAACAATGGCAAGGCAGGCGCCGGCGGTCCAATCTTTATAATGCAGTTATACCGTGGGCCAAAGTGAGTGGTAATATTTGTTTAACGTGTTTCCGAGGCCCTTCTCACTGCTCGGGGTTTTTGCTCCCGTGGGCTGGAAGGGATCGAGGTGCGGAAGGATTTCTAATGAGGCCCTTGTAATCTGAAAAGGAGGGGAAAAAGGTATATATCCAGGCGAATAGGGCGTAACGCATCGACCGACTTTATGGAGGGTGCCCCCGAGGCGGAGCCTCCAAGTACCGCCCTTCTATCCGTCAGTTATAGTTTTTCGATTTAGTCTTGGGATGCCATTATGGTAGATAGAAGCCCTTCGGAGTGCGGTGAAAAGACACAGAACAGCATCGGTGGTCCGTTCTGTATCGACTCGTTACTAGCGAGTGACCACCGAGTACCGAGTTACTCTCCCGGTCTAGAAGATTTAGATTCAGCTTTTCAAGCTCCTCACCAAGCTGTCTATAGGAAACCACCCACTCTCCACCAAATACAGCTGGAATGGTTAGCGAGAACAGGCATGATCCACGCTTCACCTAGGCTCCACCATCACCTTCAAGGTATATATTCATTATATTATTTAGTTATACAATATAAAGCCTTAAATTTATAAATAACATTTAGTTTATGCATTAATAAAGCCCCCTACGAAATCGTGCATGTAAAAACAGTAGTATCATATCCTTTGACAACACAAAGGTTTGGTGTTCGCATCCCAATTTATGCTCTCACTTTACATATATAGTATTGTTGAAATAAATTATCGCCAACTTTTAATTACACTTTGAGGGTTGCCAATACCCCTTTTTATCCCTAATGACCAAAGGCGTTCTAAGAAGGGGTAGGGGGGCAAAAGCCCCCCTGGTTTGTTCTTATTGGTAGATCATCATCGTGTTTAGTCCAATTCTTCGATTTCTGCCTGCAATGTTAATAATGTCCGTGTAGAGTCCTTGCAGCCCATCAGAGATTAACCCTGCAGGAACAACTTATATATATGCATTTATATATATGTAAGTGTTATATATATATATATATATATATATTATATATATATATATAATATATATATATATATATATATAATATATAATATATATATATATATATTCTTGTATATGGCCATACGTCTACGTCAATGACGATAGTTTATTTTTACGATATCTGTCGGTTCACTAGTGCTGTGAATGGATAATAGTACAAAACAGGGCCTTTCCTCTTGTTCCACCATGGATAATCTACTGTCTCAGTCAGACTGAACAAATGGCTCCCACGGATCCACGGCTCGCTTAGCAAGTTGGCAAAGCGTAAGGACCTTATCGATTTGGATCAGCTTCAGCTTTGGCTGAATCACTATACAATAGGTGTAAGATAATTGTGTAACGCTACAATATATCTTGTTCTATATATGCATACACGCCTGTATGACCCTTTCATAGTAAAGGGTCATGTCTGCCGTATTACTAAGAGAGATTAGAGGTCGGCTTGTATATAACTGTGTGGCTCGCTATGGCCCCTTTGGGGCTATATATAGGTATACATATGTACAACAATATATATGACACAACAATTATTTGACACCCAATGATTGATAAAAAATAAACAACTTTTTTTCTTGATTTAAACCGAGGGTAGGAAAAATATTGTGTTAGCGAAAAAATACGAAACCGGATGTCACCGGAAGCATCCGTTTAAGGTTTTTTTCAACTTGATTTTTACAAAGTTTTCCGTCTTAATGTATGTGTGTCTGTTATCATGATGGCTCCCAGTCTATTTATGCTAGAGAGTTAAAGTTTTGAACAAAAATCAGCATACAAGTGACATAACTACATCCATAGGCTGATTTTATTTATATCCGTAGAATATTGTTTATAACAATGTTGTTAAACGTTTCAATTTGAGATTGGGCAAGCTTTTAGCCATGTATAAGACTAACATATCTGCCAAGTTTCATCTCATTATCAGCATTAGTTCAATTTTTATCAAATGACTCATAAATCAGATAATATTTCTATTGAGTTGAAATTCGGAACTAGTGTATACCCTTACCAAATAAATAAGTACACTAAGTTTCGTTTCAATACCATAAGTATATTTGTTGGAAGTGGGTTTTTAAAATTAATAAATTAAATAAATAAATGAGACACACGAGGACATTTTCACATTTTTTCATAGAGGGTTATATTTTGGTTATAATATAAAAAATTAAATTGTATACGCAAACTAAATACTTCAGACAGATTAGCTATAGTTTTATTACAACAATATTTATGATTTTTTGTTGTATTATAAACGTATAGCAGCATCGAGCGTGGTCAGTTCGATGATCTGCCGTATAATAATAATTAGCTGCAGCTTAATAAATCATTTGAAATCTATCCCGCCCGCAAGGGTAGAGTTGCGCTAAAGAAAATTAAAAATAGCAAAAACTGAGCCTACAATAAGTTCTAATGATGAATTCAATGAAAACTAGAATGATGACTATAGAATGACGAATTCAAGGTCGATTTGGAATGATGACTACAGAATGATGATTCAAGGGTTGATTTGGAATGACGATTCAAGTGTCGATTTTGGAATGATGACTGCAGAATGATGAATTCAAGGGTTGATTTTGGAATGACGAATTCAAGTGTCGATTTTGGAATGATGGCTATAGAATGATGAATTCAAGGGTTGATTTTGGAATGATGACTACAGAATGATGAATTCAAGGGTTGATTTTGGAATGATGACTACAGCATGACGAATTCAAATGTTGATTTTGGAATGATGGCTACAGAATGATGAATTCAAGGGTTGATTTTGGAATGATGAATTCAAGGGTCGATTTTGGAATGATGACTAGAGATTGATGAATTCAAGGGTCGATTTTGGAATGATGACTAGAGATGATGATTCAAGGGTCTGAGAGATTAATGAATTCAGGGGTCGATTTTAGAATGATGACTGCAGTTTTGTATAACCCATGGGATAAATATAATAATTACCTTTGAACGATTCGGTAATAAAGAAGTAAGAAGTAGTAATACTGCTGCAAAGGTTAAAATTAAATATTAAGAAAAAAATCGGATACGGGGTGGCTCGGAACTTTTTCTCATCACATTGGATTTGCTACGCTCGCATCCTCCATATTTCAGTTTCGCTGCGCTCGTCCTCAGAATATAAAATTTGCCAAATGTATACAGCAAAAAGTCATCGGACTTGCTTCGTTCGTCTTAGATAGTAAATACATCTGTTCATCTTTGCGAGCACCCAAACAGCAAAAACCATAGAAACTTAGTGTACTTATTTGTTACGCAAAAGTATAGACTTATACTGAATTTTTACTTAATTCTGTACTACGTATGTACGTTTGACTGTACATACGTACATAAGTAATTTGATAAAAATTGAACTTATGCTAATAATGGAATTAAACTTAGCACAATTGCGTTTATCTTTTAACATGCCTGCCAAATCTCAACTCGATTGCATAATTTTTCCGCGTTTAATAATTTTTCGTAATATTCGCTGAGTCATTATTGCTTGTTAGTGACGTCATAAAAAAAATCTATTTTCCGAATTGCACAAAAAAACTTATGGACTGATTTTCGTATGAAGTTTTAACATATTGAAAACCATTTTTAAAAAATCTTTATTGATCCTGTATCACCAATTTCGTTACCTTATGATGGATTTACTTAATAATTATCATCTATTGACCTATTGGCGTTACACAGCATAGAGATATTATTACTAGAGAGGACCTATAGGTTAATTTTTGAAACATCAAAAAAGTAACCTTACAACATTCGCTAAAAATATAATCAAATAATCAGTACAAAATTACTATAACTTATATAGTTGAACCTTACAAATACAAATCAAAACACAAACAATGTGCGGGAAGCCAATATTATAATTTATTTATTTTAACCTTAAATCTCTCTTCAAGGAGGTTTCATTGAGGTTACACAGAGCTCCTGAGAGCCCTAAAATAGTGCTTCTGGCCTCCTAATGTATGAAGATTGGCTATGCTCCCTCTAGTATATATCTCTAAGTTACACCTTATTTTTATCATATACAAATTGTATTTTATTTCCCAAATTGCTGCAGCAATATGTACGAGAATTGCACTATTTTTACTTTTCGCCGGCTGTATCAAAATTCAAGTCTGTTAGTCAAACAGGAGCGGTTTAATTTGGGGATTACGAATAACAAATCGCATGTATGTATATCTTTAACCTCCGCCTTTTAGTAGCCCAAAAGAACAAAGCGCTGATTTTTTTGGGGTACGATTTAAGACCTAATTTTACATTTTATCTTTTTTTTGTTTGATTTGATTAATACAACTACATTTTTTTAATATAACAAGTATTAGTGAAGGGGGATGTAGTAGCGTGATTTGTCGGAAAAGAGAAGATATCCAATGAAATCACTCCGGCGTACATTTAATCGTGTTTTCGTACTTTAATAAGGACGTGATAGTTTAATGATTTTGTATTAAATTCTTTGAAATAATTTTTACAGTAATTTATTAAGAAATAAGAAAAACTTTAGTAAAACTAAACCACATGTTTGTTATAAAGATTTTGAAGAACATTCAGACGACAATGCATTGCCTTAAATATAACTTAAAATTACGATTGCTTTTATTATATTTAATATTTTTGGTTAAAGTTGTTAAAGTACTAATTAAAATTAATATTTGAAGGAGAAAACAAGTTAAGAAGTGCACACGAGAAAAAAAAATAATTAACCGCTCGTTTGAAGTAATTTAAACAAACCTATAGTGTATAAAGATTCGCACTTAAACCTCTATTGGATGTGACAAAACGTATTTATTACACAAATGATTAACATTTTATATTAAAATGTACAAAGAAATGCAATAAAACCAACAATTTTGACTACCCTAAATAATTTGTTTACATTTATTAGGGTTAAACAAAATGGCCGCGCCCATAGGAAAATTTAAGCCAACTCTCTGGTGGACAAAATGTGAACTAAATGCCTGGTCTGACAGAAATAGCATTTGTTTCCCTACTTGGTTTATATATTATTTTAGTACAAAGATATGTAAGAAAAGAAGATCATGATAAAAAAAACTTATCCCACAGCACTAACACCAACTTTTTTTTTACATTTGTCTACTTAGACCATACAGCCATATAATATGTGCTTATTTCCACTTTTTGTTATGGTTATTTCATCATATAATTAATGTTATATTTGTTTCTTTCCTATGTAAAGATAACTTGCAGTATGCTAATTATTTTTATTAGAATCAATATTAAGACTGCTTTATTGTATAACTTAATTCAGCATGTATGCAATTTATGTTACATAAATTGTTTCTTTTGTTTAAACACTTGATAAGTATTTTATTGTTTTCATTTATTTTAATTAATTATAAGTTGTAATTAACAATCTTATTGTTTCGATAATTTTATAGTTATTGTTTTATTTTTATTGTTTGTGTCTTCTTTTTTTATTTTTGCTAAATTTTTTTTGCTTGACCGTAAAAAGTATAGTTTATAGATTTTGTACTATGGCATGCAACTCATTGGAGAGGGTTGTGCAACTCGTGAATAGCGAGTACAGTGCATAATAATGTGTTCGAGATCCTCGACTACATAGCAAGCATTACATTTCGCATCTTTCTCTAATTTAATTTTATTAAAGTAGGATTTGCAGACTCCATAATATCTGCTGTTGATATTAGAGTGCCTGTATATCAGAGTGAAGACAACTGGGTGCTCAAAAATGATTGGTCCATTCTCAAGGTCATTGGAACGCAAATTCGATTTGTCCGACATTTATTAATATAGGAAGAAGAAGATGACGAAGAATGCACTGTAAAAGTGTTTTAATAAGGTCCCTTAAAATGTTATATGTCAAACGATAAAATGTTTTTCTATGTAATGCAAACATTTTATTTTATACATTTTAATTGAAATCAACTAATGTTTAGTGTTTAAAAACTATGGTTTTGCTATAGGAGATGGAAGGAAAAGTCCGGGCCTTTTTAATTTTTGACGGTAAAAAGGAAGCTTGGATTTATTAATCCTTTATTATGAGCTGTTCTCCTGTGCCAGGACGGACAGCATTCAAATGTTTTTAAAAAATATTTGTTTGATAAACGTGTGTATGTTATTTTGAAGTTTTCTGAATAAAAAGAGGCCTGTAACATATCCGCGGCTCACAGAGTTCTCAAAATATATGAAGGGATGCGCACATATTTCTTATTAACACTTTCAGCTCAAATTGTTGATGATCCAATGTTAATGAAACTTCAATTTCATTTTGGCATGAAGTCATTAATTGATAAATACTTTTCAACATAATCACATATTTAAGGAAAACGGCAGCTTTTTTTGCCATCTTGATAGTATTACACACCGTTATAATCAGTTGACAGTGTGGGAAAATAAAGTGAGCCAATGAGATTAGTCCTCTTTGTTAAACTATGTCCACAACTCTAATGATCTCACGCTGTCATCTGATTATAACCGTGTTGCAATACTATAGACATATAGATTACAATATGTATATATATCACCCCCCCCCCCTAAAGCATTATTTACACAAAAATAGTTTGATGAAAACGTATTAAATTTAGTTAGAGATCACTCTCCTTAATAAAAATAATAAACACATGTAATTGATTAGACATGTAATTGATGTTCAGAATTTGATAGTTAAGTTGGGTACATAATCACATTGTAATAATAAAAATAAACTTTATTGCAAATACATATGCATAAAGTAGAACAGAATCAAATGTCGTAGCCCACTCCTTCTAGTAATTAAACTCTCTAGTAAGGCATCCTTGCGAGAGTCACTTAACGCACTAAAAGGTTCAGGATTCATTCTTCTCTTTTGGAGGAATAACAATCAAATATTTACTTACATTTTAAAGTTACTAAGGTGTAAATGTTTATTTTATATAATTATTTATGTTAATGTACAATTAAATTCTTCATTTTATTCATAATATTGAATTAACAGGGGTTTATTATCATTTATTTACACTTTTTTTCTCTATGGTTGTTTATGGAAATACTAAAAAGGGTGGGGATATTCTTTTTGTTTATCAGGGTTCTTTACAGTTCTACTTAAAAAAAGAATCAATCCAACTTGCCCGACAATTTGAAAAAGCGTTCCAATGTCTTCACATCTGATACTACAGGCACTCTAGTTGCATTAAAGCCTTTTTTTTAAACAAGTTCTTTATTTGGCAAAGTAGTACAATATTTATTTTTGTGTGTTACCGGAGCGATATTTTTATTTATTGATTAGGGGTAATTTGTGCCTCTTTATTTCATTTATTTTTTTGTTATTTTTGTGGTATAAATTTTGATTATTTTTTTTGGGGTGTGAGGGGGTTTGTTTAAGATTAAAGCCTTTAAACCAAGGAACAAGACGGCTTGCTGGTATAGTAAAAAAATACTAACTGGTTGTTAAGTTCTCTTATGGCCAATGATGGCTTCATTAAAGTCCAAGTAGGGACTTGCTTAAAATTCACCGGTAGCTCCTAGATTATATGGTATTCCGGAGATAAACAAAATAAAAATTCTGACACCATGTCACAGCTCCTCAGAGTATATGGTATTAAACCTGGAGATAAAAAAAATTCAATGGTAGCTTAGATTATACGGTATTTCCGGAGATAAACAAATAATAAAAGTCACTTAGCTCACCTAGATTATAAATGGTAAACTCTGGACATAAAAACATTCACTGTAGCTTAATCCTAGATTATATGGTAGTGTTTCCGGACATAAAACAAACTATCAAAATAAAAAATTCATTTTCCATATGGTGTTTTTTACCTTGTAGCTCCTAGATTTATGGTATTTGTTTCTGGAGATAAAAAAATTCACCTGTAGCTCCTAGATTATATGGTATTCTGGAGATAAATGAAAAACAATCTAATATAAAGTTGGGCGATCTTAGGCCATTGATTCTTTCAAGTCCTATATATCCCTCTAAATTTGTTGCAGACATTTTATATTTAAATAACTCAATACGTTTGTATGATTTAGGCCCGTATAATCAGAATGAATCAAAAAAAATTTGCAAAAAAAATCTCTCCTAAAGGAAAATATATCTTACTAGTTCTTCCTATTGTTTCCAAAAGCTATTTTTTCCCAATAAAGCATCTTCCAAGCTTTAAGTGTCCATTTTAGAACAGACATTTTAAACCGTCAAAAGGGCTAGGAAGAAATCTCTCCTAGGTTCTCCTAAAGCCATATTTACACCTAACTTTCATTTACTCTTAAATTCTATGGATAAAGGCTTAGGAAGGTAAAACTTCACATAAGGAACTAAAGTTACCTAGGAAAATCCAATGGTAGTAGAGAAGAGGTACTCCCCTTTAAATCGATTCCCTAATAAAGATATAAGTATCTCCTAGATTGTCTCTAGTCATTTTTGTTTATTTTAGGCAAAAAGTCAATAATTGTTTTTGAAGCATTAAAAAATAAAATCCGTTTGGGTAAACAAGAGTTGTCGGGCGAAAATATTTTGTTGTACCCCTTAATTTTGGGGGTGCTGAAAAATCATTTTTTATTGCTCCCAACACTCTTGACCTGATTTGAGATAAAAAATTTTTTGGTCGGCTCCCCTTATAAATTTTGGGGGTGCTGCCCCAAAAAGTCTAATTTTTTATTGCTCCAATACAACTTCTATTGACTCTGAAAACGGAATTTTGAGCCATTAAATTTTTTTTTTTTTGGTTGGCTCCCCTTATAAATGTTTGGGGGTTGCCCCCAAAAAAAGGCAAAAAAATTTGTTTTTATGCTCCAAAACAAATTCTATTGACCTGAAACGGATTTGAGCCATTAAATTTTTTTTTTTTTTGGTTCTTTCCACTTATAAATTTTGGGGGTGTGCCCCCAAAAAAATAAAAATTGTTTTATTGCTCAAACAAATTCTATTGACCTGAAACGGATTTGAGCCATAAATTTTTTTTTTTGGTTGGCTCCCCCTTATAAATTTTTGGGGGTGTTAGCCCCCAAAAAAATCAAAAATTTGTTTTATTGCTCCAAAACAATCTTCTTTGAGCTGATAACGGGTTTTTGCGGCCAGTAAAAATGTTTTTTTGGAGACGTGTCCCTCCCCTAATAAATTTGGGGGTACCACCCGGGAAAATTAACAAAAAAATTACCGGCTATTTCATTTATATTAGTACATAATAAGGATTCAAATAAAGTCCTATCCACAAATATTAGTGGTAAGTCATATAATTGATAGTAAAACCGGCTATTCAACAAAATAAAGGTCATCCTCAGTACGCGGTAAAAGAAATTAGTTTTTCTTTTTGAGTCAGTAGTATTACATTTGAGACTGAAATGCAGACTCGTCTGCATTCAGTCTCAATTAAATAACTACTAGACTCAAAAGAAAAAATAATTTCTTCTCACCGGTACTTGAGGAATGACCTTTATTGGGTTGAAAGCGGTTTTACTATTTAATGACTTACAACTATTTTTTGTGGATTAGACCTTTATATTTGAATCCTGTCGGTTTAATATATTATTGGAATCACTGGCCTTTAACCGCTCACTCTTCATTATTTAGTAATAATTAATGTTCCAGGAATATGACCGCCACATCAAAGTGTTTGCCTTCCAATATAATTCTATTTAAATGGTTAGTTACTGTAAAAAAAAAAATCATATTGGTAATATGATGGGACCATGACATACCAACGAGTTTAACAACATAAATAATTGGGTATTAATTCAACTCCAGTTGTCAACTTAATGGGTTGTAACGAATTTTATCGCGATAGCTCCATACGAAAGCTGAGGTTAATCAAAGTGATGTTTATTAATGAAATGCACCAGTGCAGGGTAAATGCACCACCCTGTAATATCTTCTTCAATGAAGCACTATGTTTAAATCGTCGCGAAAAGTGTGACGTCAACAAAATACATATTGGCTCATATCAAAAAAAATGAACAAAGGGATCCTATTATTTATTTTTGATCCTAAAGTGACCAATAGCATTGCTTTATTATGTAAACAAAGAAACGTTCTGCACAAACCGTAACTTCCGTGACGTATTTATATTTGATATGGTCGATTATTACCCGCCGAAGCAAAGTTTTTATACATTCCATTTAACATTTTTTATAAGTTTTTGTTAAAGCTATAACAAATGTTTTTCCCTAAGCAGCAATAGGCTTATGAAACTATAAAAAATACACACTCAGTTCACGACGTAAAGAAAAATCGTGATCTCTACTTCACAACGTATAACTCAGAGATGTTTAAATGCTGATTGATTAGAA